>ML663573.1:1774317-2347445 GCA_007570785.1 Antilocapra americana
GTGGACTCTGTGGATGAGGGTAAGGGTGGGATGATATGGGAGAATGGCATTGAAACATGTTAATTATCATATGTGTAATCAATCGCCAGCCCAGAATTGATGCTCGGGGCTGGTGCAACGAGATTTCCCGGGGGGAGGGAGGAGGGAGGGGGGTTCTGGAGGGGGAGCATATATAAACCCATGGTGATATCATGTCATTTTATGGCAAAACTAATAAAAAAAATAAAAAAAAATTCAAAAAAATAAAATATATATGCACAAATGACTTATGAATAAATAAACAGGCAATAAATATTTGCTAAGTTTTTTTTTAAGGCCAATATGATGAATTTTAACTAAAATAAAACAAAGCACTGGGTTCTGGTTATATGAGTTGATTGCTTTTAAAATAGTAATGTATTTTCTCTATAAAAGAAACAAACCTGAATGTTTACATTAAAAAAATCCAGAAAACTGAGTTAAAAATAAAATTATTTTTAAAATGCTATTAAAGATATAATATTTTTATTCTTTAGAAAACAATCACTTCCCTGATATACATTATTTTCATCAAGATGGAAAATATTGGTCATAATTACATAATAGAAGGCAAGTTTGTTTTTTCTTGATTACTACCAACATTAAAAAAAAACTGAGATCTTTAAAATTTTTCATTGCCATTATTTCCTTAGTTTAATTCCCTTTTACTATATTTACATTTTTCCATGGGTTAATTTTTTTTTCCATGTTCACTATTATTATTATTTTTTTAATTTTCTTTACATTATCGTGTTGGTTTTGCCATACATTGACATGAATCGGCCATGGGTATACATGTGTTCCCCTTCCAGAACCCCCATCCCACTTCCCTCCTAATTCCTTCTCTCTGGGTCATCCTGGTGCACCAGCCCTGAGCATCAAACCTGGGCTGGTGATTGATTTCACATATGATAATGTTCACTATTCTTAGCACTATATATTTATTCCAATGAACTAAATATAAGACAAGATTTTAAATACACAATTATTGTAGTAGGAAAAAATGGCAATAACATAAATTTTCATCAGTAGGGAAAATACTAGATAAATCATATTACATAAAACTATGGAATGATCTAAAAGAATAAGATTGGCACATATAGTATATGATAGTATACATGATCCTTTTCCTTGTGTTGCCTCACTGGAAACGTGGCAGTTATTTTAATAAACATTTTGAAAATGAGGAACCCGGGACTCAGAGAGGTTATACGGTAAGCCCTAGGCCACACAGCCAGAGCAAGGTGAACTCAAGCTAGGCCGGTGTCATATCTGAGCTTGCTGCATCAAAGCATTTCTGATTCTGGCTTGACTTTTCTGAATGGATCACCATGAGGTAATACCAGCCACAACTTCCAAGAATTACTTTTTCTTTTTCCTCTAGTTTGGGCAGAGCTCCCACTGGACTGAAATCCCTTCTGGGGGCAGCTGCTTCAACTTTGCAAATCAGTTATTTTATTTTCCACAAGCCTCTAAATTCCCTCTAGGATGAGAGCTGATATTTATTGACTGAGTGCTTCACTGTGCTAAGTGGTTTACAGGTACCACCTCATTTAATCCTCCTGATAACCTTTTACACCATATAATTGAAGCACTGAGAGGATAAGTTTTTTGTCAAATATCACAGTGCAGGTGAAGCAGAAACATTTTATAATTCAGGCAAGTGAAACCCCAAGCCCAGGCTCTGCTGTATTTCTGTCTCTATGTAGGACACTTTTCACATGCTGTGTCTCAGGCTGAGAAGCTCAACAAATACTGGTGGGACTACTATATGCAAAGAACTACATCAGGTTCCGGGGTTACTGTGGTCATCAAGTTTGATACACTGACATTTCAACAGAGGAAAGAAACGTTCAATAATCTTCAAAATGGGATATTTGTTATAAACAAGGAAAAATGCTATGGACTGTGTACAGAAAGCCTAGATAAGAAAGAGTTTGAATATTGGAAATAAAAGCAAAAATAAACAAATGGGACCTAATTAAGATTAAAAGCTTCTGCACAACAAAGGAAACTAAAAACAAGGTGAAAAGGCAGCCTTCAGAATGGGAGAAAATAATAGCAAACGAAGCAATGGACAAACAATTAATCTCAAAAATATGCAAGCAACTTCTGCAGATCAATTCCAGAAAAATAAACAACCCAATCAAAAAGTGGGCCAAAGAACTAAACAGACATTGCTCCAAAGAAGACATAAAAATGGCTATCAAACACATGAAAAGATGCTCAACATCTCTCATTATCAGAGAAACGCAAATCAAATCCATAATGAGGTACCACTTTACACCAGTCAGAATGGCTGCCATCCAAAAATCCACAAGTAATAGATGCTGGAGAGGATGTGGAGAAAAGGGAACCCTCTTACACTGTTGGTGGGAATGCAAACTAGTACAGCCACTATGGAGAACAGTATGGAGATTCCTTAAAAAACTGGAAATAGAACTGCCATATGACCCAGCAATCCCACTGCTGGGCATACACACCGAGGAAATCAGAATTGAAAGAGACACGTGTACCCCAATGTTCATTGCTGCACTGTTTACAATAGCCAGGACATGGAAGCAACCTAGATGTCCATCAGCAGACAAATGGATAAGAAAGCTGTAGTACATATATACGATGGAATATTACTCAGCCATAAAAAAGAACACATTTGAATCAGTTCTACTGAGGTGGATGAAACTGGAGCCTGTTATGCAGAGTGAAGTACGCCAGAAGGAAAATCAACAATATAGTATACTAACGCATATATATGGAATTTAGAAAGATGGTAACGAGAACCCTGTATGCAAGACAGCAAAAGAGATGCATATCTATAGAACAGTCTTTTAGACTGGGAGAGGGCAAGGGTGGGATGATATGGGAGAACGGCATTGAAACATGTAAATTATCATGTGTGAAATGGATCGCCAGCCCAGGTTTGATGCTTGATACAGGGTGCTCAGGGCTGGTGCACCGGGATGACCCAGAGGGATGAAATCAGGAGGGAGGTGGGAGGGGGGTTCTAGAAGGGGAACACATGTATACCCATGGCAGATTCATGTCAATGTACGGCAAAACCAACTCGATAATGTAAAGGAGAAAATAAATAAATCAATTTAAAAAAAAGGGAAAGAGTTTGATCTAATCTGGAGAAAAGGAAGAACATGCAGAAGAATTAGGGGCAGGCCTGTCCAGACAGACAGAGAGACAGAGAGTAGGAAGATGAAACAGAAGGGAAAAGGCTCTTAGGTGAGGAGCCCTGTCGCCTTGCTTTATCACTCTTATGTTTGGGGAATCATTTTCTTTTTCATCTTTACATCCCCAGAGGGGTGTCTGGAAACTATATCTGGTCACTTGCTTTGATAATAAAATGTTACTGGAATCTACTATGTTTCTCTACACACTGCCTAACGCTGCTCTGGGGCTTTATCAGAGGCTGTTCAGCCCACAGAGCCTCAAATATTAGTCATATAGTAATCCAGCCCTAAGAGTTTGCCAGCTTCTGTCATGTAGCAATATGCAGAGGAAGTATTAATACTTCATATACTTTTGTATACAGGGGGCATTCCATAGTTTTTAAAAATTGTATTTGTTTTTCCTGTTTTTGAGATCCATGAATTATAGTAAATTGAATGTGATCAAGCAGGAGATGGCAAGAGTGAACATCGACATCTTAGGAATCAGTAAACTAAAATGGATGGGAGCAGGCAAATTTAATTCAGATGTTCATTACATCCATTACCATGGGCAAGAATCCCCCAGAAAAAATGGAGTAGTCCTCATAGTCAACAGAAGGGTCCAAAATTCAGTGCTTGGGTGCAATCTCAAAAACAACAGAATGATTTCAGTTTGGTTCCAAGGCAAATCATTCACTATCACAGTAATCCAAGGCTGTGCCCCAAACACAAATGCTGAAGAAGCTTAAGTTGACTGGTTCTATGAAGACCTACAAGATCTTCTAGAATGACACCAAAAACAACGTTGTTTTCATCATATGGGATTGGAATGCAAAAGTAGGCAGTCAAAGATACCTGGAGTAACAGGCAAGTTTGGTCTTGGAGTACAAAATGAAGCAGGGAAAAGACTAACAGAGTTCTGTCAAGAGAACACGTTGGTCATGGCAAACATCCTTTTCCAACAATATAAGAGAAGTCTCTACACATGGACATCACTGGATGGTCAATACCAAAATGAGACTGATTATATTCTTTGCAGTGGGATGGAGAGGTTCTATATAGTCAGCAAGAACAAGACCTGGAGCTGACTGTGGCTCAGCTCCTTACTGTAAAATTGAGGCTTAAATTGAAGAAAGGAGGAAAAACCACTATGTGATTCAGGTATGACCTAAATCAAATTCCTTATGGTTATACAGCGGAGGCAACAAATAGATCCAAGGGATTAGATCTGATAGAAAGAGTGCCTGAAGAACTATGGACAGAGGTTCATGACACTGTAAAGGAGATAACCAAAATGATCCCAAAGAAAAAGAATTGCAAAGCAAAGTGGAGGCCTTAGAAATCAATGAAAAAAGAAGAGAAGTGAAAGGCAAGGGAAAAAGGGAAAGATATACCCAACTGAACGCAGAGTTCCAGAGAACAGCAAGGAGAGATAAGAAGGTCTTCTTAAAAGGGCAAATAAGTAGAGGAAAACAACAGAAAAGGAAACTAGCAATCTCTTCTAGAGAACTGGAGATATCAAGGGAACATTTCATGCAAGGATGGGCACAATAAAGGGCAGAAATGGTACAGACCTAACAAAAGCAAAAGAGCTTAAGAAGAGGTGGTAAGAATACACAGACAAAGTTACAAAAAAGATTTTAATGACCCAGATAACCATGAAGGTGTGGTCACTCACCTAGAGCCAGACATCCTGGGGTCTGAAGTCAAGTGGGCCTTAGGAAGCATCACTACAAACAAGGCTAGTGGAGGTGATGGAATTACAGCTGAGCTATTTAAACTTCTAAAACAGAATGCTGTAAAAGTGCTGCATTCGATATGCAAGCAAATTTGGAAAACTCAGCAATGAGTGGCTACAAGACTGGAAAAGGTCAATTTGCATTCTAATCTTGAAGAATAGCAGTGCCAAAGAATGTTCTAACTACTGAACAATTGTGCTCATTTCACATGCTAGTAAGGTTATGCTCAAAATAATTCAAGCTGGGCTTCAGCATTATGTGAACCAAGAACTTTCAGATGTACAAGCTGTGTTTAGAGAAGGCAGAGGAACCAGAGATCAAATTGCCAAAATCTGCTGGATCATAGAGAAATCAGGGGAATTCCAGAAAAACATTTACTTCTGCTCCATTGACTACACTAAAGCCTTTAACAGTGTGGATCACAACAAACTGTGAAAAATTCTTAAAGAGATGGGAATACCAGACCACTTCACCTGTCCCCTGAGAAATCTGTATGCAAACCAAGAAGCAACAGTTAAAACTGGACATGGAACAACGGACTGGTTGAAGATTGGGAAAGGAGTACGACAAGGCTGTATATCGTTGTCCTGCTTATTTAACTTGTGTGCAGAGTACATCATGTGAAATGCTAGGCTGGATGAATCACAAAATGGAATTAAGATTGCCAGGAGAAATATCAACAACCTCAGATTTGCAGATGATACCACTCTAATGGCAGAAAGTGAAGAGGAACTCAAGATACTCTTGTTGAGGGTGAATGAGGGAGTGAAAAAGATGGCTTAAAACTCATCATTCAAAGAACGAAGATCACGGTACCTTGTTCCATCACTTCATGGCAAATAGAAGGGGAAAAGATGGATCTAGTGAGAGATTTTATTTTCTTGGGCTCTAAAATCACTGCAGGTGGTGAATACAGGCATGAAATTAAGACACTTGCTCCCTAGAAGGAAAGCTATGACAAACCTAGATATCCTGTTAAAAAGCAGAGACATTACTTTGCCAACACAGGTCCACATAGTCAAAGCTATGCTTTTTTTCAGTAGTGATATACATATGTGAGAGTTGGACAATAAAGAAGGCTGAGCACTGAAGAATTTAATGCTTAGGAACGGAGGAGCTTGAGAAGACTCCTGAGAGTCCCTTGGATAGCAAGGAAATCAAACCTATCAATCCTAAATGAAATCAACCCGAATATTCACTGGAAGGACTGATGCTGAAGCTGAAGCTCCAATCCTTTGGCGACCTAGTTCAAAGAGCTGACTCGTTGGAAAAGACCTTGATGTTGGGAAAGACTGATGGCAAAAGGAGAAGCAAGTGACAGAGGAATGAGATGGTTGGATGGCATCACCAACTCAATGGATGTGAATCTTAACAAACTGAGGAGATAGTGTAGGACTATCGGATGTGTTGCAGTTCATGGGGTCACAAAGAGTTGGACACAACTTAGTGACTAAGCAACAACAATAATGAAAGATGCAGAGTTCTGTGAACATACTAAAAATCACTGAATTGAATACTTTTGATAGATAAGTTGTATGGTATGTGAACTATATCTCAATAAAGCTATTACTAAAATAATAACTTTACTGGATTCCCTGGTAACTCGGATGGCAATGCAGGAGACCTGGGTTTGATCCCTAGGTTGGGAAGATCCCCTGAAGTAGGAAATGGCAAGTCACTTCAGTATTCTTGCCTGAGAAATCCCATGGACAGAAGATCCTGGAGGGCAACTGTCCATGGGATCTCAAAGAGTTGGAGGACTAACAATTTCATTATTAAAGTAACACATAACTAATGTGTGCTTTGTTTTGGTAATGAGTGTTAGGTTTGGTGAGGAAAGAAGAATATCCTTCAAAAAAAAAAAAAAGAATATCTTTCTATTAGAGAGTCCGGTTAACTAAAATAAAAACAAAAAAGTCATCACAACAGAGTTAACAACTTGAGTCTGACCTTCCCAGATACCAAGATGGGAAATGTAATAATGCATTCTCTATCATTTAATGCTCTGAACAACTAAGGCTACAGGACATTTTCTGTTAGTCCAGGCTCTGGAAAAGTTGCCACGTGGGTTTTTGCATAGGGTTCAAAATTGAGAGCTAGAATCCTTGAAGACACTTTTACAGAAATATCAGTTACACTGATGACCATTAATTATGTTGACTCTTAATTAAAGGTGAAAGCTCAGAAACGCTTTTGTCTAGGCTAGCACTGACCAACAGAGCTTTCTGGGATGATGAGAATGTTCTGTGTCTGAGGATCCCATAAGGTAGCCACTACCCTCGTGTGCTTTCTGAACACTGGAAATGTGACTTGTGCAGCTGACCATAATGAAAATTAAATTCTAAATGGATTGTATTCCATTTCAGCTCATTTAAGTAGCCACATGTAAGCCAGTCACTTTACACTGGACTGAGTAGGACGAGAAAGCATACTGGAACATTATCCATTGAGCCCTAAAAATAACCGTGCAAGTTTTTTGTTATCTTAAAAAGCTGACAATGCTTAGTGACAGTTTAAAAATTCAATGCAAAACACAGCTACTGTGCACTCAGAATGGTTTAAGCTAGCTAATCAGCTAGTAATAAGAAGGTGACTCAAAGTTATGCATTCTATTCGTACATAACAGGTTATTATATGTGAATCTTCTTTTCCCCCCCATTTCCTGTTAGCTGGAAAGCTGTTCACCTGAAAATACAATCATCTTCAATAACAACATCTCTATTCCCAAAAAAGCACCAAAACAACATAAAAATATCAAAAGACAAGTTATGTTCTGCTTTAATGAATCAATGCTAAAAAAAAAAAAAAATTTGGAAGAGGGAGGCAGACCGAATGAGACTGAATCATAGAAACTTAGTATTTCAACTGGCAGGTCACATTTGAAGATGGGTGTGGGAGATGGGCATCTAGCCTGTGCACTAGCGACATGCCAACAAAGCAACCAATGGAAAGAAAGCAAATATGATGGCTGAGCATCATTTAGGAGAAACTTCAAGAACTATGAATTCAGCGTGGCATTAAACCTCAGGAGAAACCAACAATCAGTATGTCATACTGTCCATGTGGGAAAGAAACAATTAGAAATGGACAATATGTATTACATCTGTGTACGATGAGACTACAAAATGAGAAACATAAGCGTTTTGGTGACTGAAACACCAGACTGTGTGTGTGCTCTGTGCTCAGTCACTCAGTCGTGTCTGGCTCTTAGCAACCCCAGGGACGAGAGCCCACCAGGCTCTTCCATCCACGAGGCTCTCCAGGAACGAATACTGGAGTGGGTTGCCATTTCCTACCCTAGGGGATCTTCCCAACCCAGGGATTGAACCCACGTCTCTTGAGTCTCCTGCATCACAGGCTGATACTTTACTGGGCCACCTAGGAAGCCTGCATACTCTGTATTTAACTGTTTCAAATTTACTAATGTCTTTGGAAGAATGAAAAGTAATATCTAAAAAATTCTTGATTGAATAAACTAAACAGAGGACTTCTAAGCAGCCCAGTGGTTAAGATTCTTCCCTTCTAATGCAGGGGTGAAAGTTCAATCCCTGGTAGAGGAACTAAGATCCCACAGGCCATGTGATATGGCCAAAAAAACCCCAAAAAACAAAAATGAACAAACAAAAACTAGACAGAAAAGTTATAAATAAACATGACTTGGAGGAGTAAACACCTAGTTCATTTTATGTAATGTTGACTAACAGCTGGGCATACACTAAACTAACTGCTTGTGATTAAATTATATTAAATTAAAAAATTTTGATTTCATGCAACCCCATATTTCACAGCATTGAAACACTAAAAATTGGAAAAGAATATTAACTATTTTAACTGGATTACATGGCAATGCAAACCAATCTGTGAGTCATAAACTGACCGAAAAAAATCCAGGGATGTTTACCAAGCGGGCGGCTTCCCTAAGAAGGGTATTTTTTAGCACAAAGGCTTCAGATTCTCCCTCTGTAATAAGGTTTGGTTATCAGTGCCTGAGAAGGGAGGCTAAACATGGTATTGAGGTTCTAAAACCTACATATGCCTAAATACTTCAAGGAGTTTAAGCTGAACCGTTAAGTTTCTATCTCCTTATATACTTTTATCAGGGCATTTAGTGAGTCATTTTACTTGACTTCTTTGCACGCCTATATTTCACTTGAAGAAAGGGACTCCTGTCTTTGCAACCTCGAAATCTCTCACAGTCACCATCAGTCCTTTACAAACAGAACCGGGAAGTTCGGTTATAGAAATCAATTGTTGTCGCTGTTCAGCCACTAAGTCGGTCTGACTCTTGAGACCCCAAGGACTACTAGCCTGCCACGCTTTTCTGTCCATGGGATTTCCCAGGCAAGAGGACTGGAGTGGGTTGCTACTTCCTCCTCCAGGGGATCTTCCTGACCCAGGGATCGAACTCTTGTCTCCTGCATTGGCAGGTGGGTTCTTTATCACTAAAGCACCAGGAAAGCCTGTAGAAATAAATAACAACTTAATTTCCTTTAAATTGCATTCTCTAGAACAGGGCCACCGAAGTCACAAACTTGGCAGGCAGAATCGTGCAGGGCATGGGCTGTAGAGTCAAAGAATGCAGACTCTGCCACTCAACATGTGCCTGACCAGGGGCAAGCCTGAGCCTCAGCATTCTACACCTGGAAAATGGGTATAACAGTAATACCCATCTCAAAGGATGCTGTAAACACACAAGAAGATGCACATGAAGTCTGTAGTGTGGTCATTGGTAGAAGCTAAAGGTTCAGTAAGTGGTAGCTATTAGAGTCCTACTGTCTAACATTTTAAAAACTGGTTAATACTTGTTTCCTTTTTATTATATTCTTACTAAAATTATAGCCTTATCTGCTTCATAAATTAGACACTGTTTGATAACTCCCTTATAGAAAAAAAACCTATACTAAATATTTTCAAAATCAACATATGGAACTGTCATGCCCATATGCAGTTTTTGCGGGTACACAGTATTCAAAAGCCACGATTTCACATCTACCTTCATGGCTAGGGAAAATAATCCAGATTTTTTATAAAGTTATGTGGGATGGCTCCAAAACAATTGTGAATCAGAAGCATTTGTGACATTCCAACTCTCCTAACTGCTATAAAGAAGACTGTCCATTCAAATATTCATTCATACATTCATGCAAATATTTACTGAGTCCAAACTGTGTTCAGGCACTGGTCTTGGTGCTAGTGAGACACACTGAACAGAATGGGCAGAGACGCCTGCCCTCATGGAGGCTACAGTCCAACATGAAGCAAAATTCACATCAAATAAAGCATCTATCCAGAGTTTCCCTTTAAAAATAAACCTTACGTCAAATAATGCAATAGTTTATTCAAGCATATCGGATTTTTATACTGCTAGTCAACTTCCTCAGTTGATTTTTATATTTCTCTCACTCTGCCTTCTGAAACGGAGCAGAATCCTATGGTCCTTCCACTCCCCCACCTCCCAACCATGTCCTCTGCCTGCCTTTTGTCTTCGGAAAACCTTAGTCAAATAAGTTTAATCAGAGAAGTAAGAAATAGAGAAACAAAGGAAAACAGAGGAGACTAGATAATAATAACGGGGTCATTAAGCATAGTCAAGGACCTCCAGTCCTTTCTCAAGGGCTATAGATAATATTCTGAGCTGTGTCTTAGAGACACCAAAACACCAGGTGGAAAAGTGTACTGTACCCAGAACATGAGTTGTCACAATTCTGAGAATTGGCCACAAAGAAGTGGGAACAAATGGACCCTGGAACTGAAGATGAACTGTACCTAAGACAATCAAAATGACACTGGTCAGACCACCGATGACCAATCTGAAGATGACTGTCAGCTGACTTGCTGTTTCTGCGTGTAGTCCCCTCCTTCTGTCTATGAAAGCTCTTGCCCCACTGGTTGCCGTGTGTGTGTGTCAGGGGAGGTGGGAGTCAGCCTTTGGACAGATGTCCACCCCACCACAAATTGGTGGCATCTCAAATAAAACAAACTTTCCTTTCCACCAATCTGGCCTGTTTATTGGCTTTTGAGCAGTGAGCAGCTGTACCCCACCTCACTCTTTCAGTAACACTTTCACAACAGAAATTGATGTAATATTCCTCTCAGACATGAAGCAGACACAGATATGATCACTAAAGCTAAGTACAAAATATAGTAATGTAGCAGGGGATTTTTACATCTAAGCAAAGTGACAATAATTAGCTTCATCCCCACATCTTACTAATAAGAAATATAATAGGAATATGATTTTATGTATTTTATAAATATATATAATATATAAATACTTTGTATGTACAATATAATATAATATAATATATATATGTATATTTATTTTTTGCCACTTCAGACAAACACACCCTCTACAGATACCTGTCAGCAGTTTCGCTCTCTTTCTTATAAGAAGTTGGGTACCATGAAGCCTCAAAATAAAGACTTTTCTCTCGGGAACAGATTTTGTTTGGATATGACTTTCTCTCTTTTAGTTAAATGAAAACACCACTGAATTTGTGAAGCAAGAAGGAGAATTTTAAAGTTAAAGAAAGTGACATATATGAGACAAGCGTGACTAAAGTGGTGGGATAAGGAACACAAGAGATTTATTGGATGACTCGCAGCTGAAATGGAAGGTGGCCTGAACGGGCTGAGGTTCTGCACACGTGTCCTGTTGACAGGGGTCCTTTTTACCTGGCTGCCATGAGGTCCAGAAGGTGCTGCCACCGGTCATTGATCTTGCCAAGCTTGTACTCAATCTCAGACGCTTTGCTCTCATGGCTGGCTCGAGCCAGTCGTTCTCCCATTTGCTGGAGCTGTATTTTGTTCTCTTGGGCAATTGCAATTTCCTCTTGATAATCCTGTGTAATAAATAGCAATCACAGAGGTCAGAAAGCATATTCTTGATGCATTCAGCCTAGCGCTACTAGAAACAGTAATTACAGTCTTCTACAGCTTAGAAATAGTTTGGGAATAGGGAACACCATGTGAATATGAGTCCTAGTACACAGAATTAATGGTACCTGCTATTTTCAGTTTGTAGGCAAAGTCCAGATTTTCAGTACGTAGGCAAAGTCCAGATTGAATTTATATATAGATGTTCTTAAAAGGAATGGCGGGGGAGGAGGGCTTTCTTTTTACTTAAAATAGGTATTTAAAAAAAATGTTAAATATATACATAGAAACAAAAGACAAAACTTGAAGAATTTCAATGCTGGGAAGTTATACCTTATTGCTGTAATCACCAACCACATGGTATATCTAGAATCAATCCTTCTACAAATAACTGCCAAGAGGCTTATAAGAGGTGTCTACATGTATGTATATTTAAATATATATGTGTGTATGCGTGTGTGTGTGAATGTCATTTGTTACTTGTGCAGAATGTTTTAAAAGATTACTTTCATTTTAAGGAGCTATCCTCTATACAGTGTAAAATACTGATTTTACAACACATAAATCATTGATATAAGTCTCAAGAACAATGATCTTCAGTCTTAGAGGATCAATGGGCCTCAAATCTCCCTCAGTTACCCAGTTTCTACAGGAGCTCCTCCTAAAGACTGTTTTAGGAAAGCAGGACAGGCTCTCGATATGGTCTATAGTAAGGTCACTGAGATAGACCACTGAACAGTAGGATTTAAGGGATGATAAAGGCCATCTCCTTTTGACCCCTATCTGTCCCCCCTTCCCTCCCCCTAGCCTCTGGACCAATGGTCCTCTTACTTTCTTGCCGTAGTGACAGCATCCAAAATTTAGAATCAACTTTTTCATCTTGGGCTTAAGCTTCTGTTAGGCAGGCAGCAAATATTTTTTCAGCAAAATAATATACAAAGACAAGTATTATAAGGATATGAGTATTTTATCCTTCTACTGCCCTAAACTTATCTCGGGAACAGGGCTACCTTTTCATGTCAGTAAAAGGGCCCCAAAAGAATGGGAGGAGCCAGTGAAATTTCATTCTATTCCGGGTCGAATGCTGCCCTCGGGTTCAGTAGCCCACCCACTCACCTTTCCATGTTACTTCAACCCCGTAGGAGTCAAAGGCCAATGAAGTGAATGCTTATTAATAGTTACAATATGTCATTGCACATTTGAGATCATTTTACTGAGAAACGTTTAATGTCAATGGAATTACTCCAACCCTAGAACAGTATTTACAGTAAAATAATCTGCCTAGGTTGTCTTTTAAAGCAAAATGCTGAGTGTTAATGCCAGTAGGTACCCATATCATAGTTACAGTCTGTTTATTAATTTATTTATCCTAAGTTGAAAACATTACCAAGAGTATTCTTTTTCTTTACAAAAGAGACACCATATGGCGCAAGCTCATGAAGATTTTCTTAGAGTCCGTAACTTATTATATATATATATATATATATATATATACACACACAAAATAGTATAGTCGATATTTTAAATGTTACTGAACAGTATAACAAAATTATCTCTGTGTCAAGGTCCAGTTTTTCTAGATTTTAAATTATGATTGTATTTTGCTCAAAAGACAGTTTTTTCCATACCCCCAAAACATGGATCTTAAATTTCATGATAAAATCAACTGGAGTATAAAGAAAGCTTGGTCAAAATTTATTCTACAGCAAATTTCACTATAAAACCTATTACATTAATCATGTCTAACAGAATATACTCTGACACCCACAAACCAGCAAAGGGCAGAACTGTTACAGATGCTTAAATGAAATATGTATTGTCTCAGTCCACATTTTAAAGCTTTACAATATTAAATACATTGGACTGATCACAAAGTTCATTTGGGTTTTTCCATAAGATGTTCTATTGGGTTATTTCGACCCAACAGAAATGCTGATGCTTAGAACTTGCACTTTTAAGTGTAAACTGATAAAGTTATTAATATCACATCTTGGCTTCAGAGTTTTTGTTTTTCTGTGTATGTACCTGTGCACACCCATAGAGAAAAAAAAAAGTACAACTCCCAAAGCCAACATATAATATAAATAACTTCATAGGCAAAGATAATTTTTCCTAATACTTATTTATATTTCTTTTCAGAATGAGTGAAGCTATAGCTTATTTATTCAATAAATAATGGCTGAGTACTTCTGAGAAGTCAAGAGCTACAGCAGTGAACCAAACTGATGAAGTTCCTGTTCCCATAAAGCTTACAGTCCAGTGGGGACAGAAAACAAACAAGTAAATCAGGAACATGCACTATCCTTCAGATGGCAATATGTGCTTAAGTGAAATATAAAATTTAAATGATTAATTGTTCAAATGCAGTGTGGAAACACCACTGGAACCATCAAAAACATTTTAAAATGCTATTAAGGGGGGAGGGAGGAGGGAGGGGGGTTCTGGAGGGGAGGCATATGTAAACCCATGGTGATATCATGACATTGTATGGCAAAAACAATAAAAAAGAAAAAAAGACAAAAAAAATGCTATTAAATCTGACCAATCCTATATAGACATGAAAAACATTCTGGATCCATTTGAACATAAAAAAAATACTTTCATCATCATATATAACTTGAAATTAATATGCAGCTAAAATTCTCAGAAAAGTCCTCATTCCTGTAACTGTATATAAATCATGTCTTATAGAGAAAATATCAGTTTAATGGATCCTAGGAATGTTTTATTTTAGTTCCTCTCTAGTGATTTTTACCTCTTTAAAAACAAACAATAAATCAATTATACTCTGATTTAAAACAAAGAAAACTAATACACATAAATAATTCCTACTGAATAGGCAGATAAAATCCAAAAATACTGCATGTTATCTATCAGCAGACAATCTATTTCATCACAAACTGAAAATATTCTATATGATTTATATGTCAAGGAAGGCTTTCCAGGCACATTAATTTTATATTAAAAAGATGAAGTGTTTGTAACAGAGTGCTCCTTTGTCAGGAAAGTAACTAGGAGTTAGGCCATCTTCCGTACTAATGCCTAAACACTACGAAGGGTGAAACACAAGTGGCCACACATGTGTTACCTTCCTGAGCTTCTCAATCATTTCTTCAATGAGAATGTCTCCATTCTGAGAAACCTTGCTTTCCATCTGAGTCAGCCATTCGCAAAGCTCCTTGTTCTTTTCACTGAAGACGGCCCACTCGTTCAATCTCTCACTCACTTGCTGTCGCCTTAAGGAGAGCTGAAAAATTTAAAACAGGAGAAAATGCAACAGGAAAATCAGAGTGCAACTCATAGCTTGAGGGAAGAAGCAAATGAAGTCTAGTGGGTGGACTAAGACAAGCAGTGGTTGTACATTTCTTTAGGCCACTGTTCCCGGAGGCGCAGTCCCTGGACACTGCCGTAGCCTAGTGAGTTTCACAACCAGAATTTGCCATTAAGTATGAGTGGGAAATTAAGGAAACAATTCCATTCACCATTGAAACAAAAAGAATAAAATACTTAGGAGTATTTCTACCTAAAGAATCAAAAGACTTGTATATAGAAAACTATAAAACACTGATGAAAGAAATCAAGGAGGACACAAACAGATGGAGAAATGTGCCGTGTTCGTGGATTGGAAGACTCAATATAGTGAAAATGAGTATACTACCTAAAGCAATCTATAGATTCAATGCAATTCCTATCAAGCTACCAGAGGTCTTTTTCAAAGAATTAGAACAAATAATTTCTCAATTTGTATGGAAATACAAAAAACCTCGTATAGCCAAAGCAATCTTGAGAAAGAAGAATGGAACTGGCGGAATCAACCTACCTGACTTTAGGCTATACTACAAATCCACAGTCATTAAGACAGTATGGTACTGGCACAAAGACAGAAATATAGATCAGTGGAACAGAATAGAAAGCCCAGAGATAAATCCACGCATCTATGGACACCTTATCTTTGACAAAGGAGGCAAGAATATACAATGGAGAAAAGACAACCTCTTTAACAAGTGGTGCTTGAAAAACTGGACAGCCACTTGTAAAAGAATGAAACTAGAACACTTTCTAACACCATACACAAAGATAAACTCAAAATGGATCAAAGATCTAAGCATAAGACCAGAAACTATAAAACTCCTAGAGGATAACATAGGCAAAACACTCTCTGACATAAACCAAAGTGGGATACTCCATGACCCACCTCCCAGAATATTGGAAATAAAAGCACGAATAAACAAATGGGACCTAATTAAAATGAAAAGCTTCTGCACAACAAAGGAAACTATAAGCAAGGTGAAAAGACAGCCTTCAGAATGGGAGAAAATAATAGCCAATGAAGCAACGGACAAACCATTAATCTCAAAAATATACAAGCAACTCCTGCAGCTCCATTCTAGAAAAATAAACAACCCAATCACAAAGTGGGCCAAAGAACTTAACAGACATTTCTCCAAAGAAGATATAAAAATGGCTAACAAACACATGAAAAGATGCTCAACATCACTCATTATCAGAGAAATGCAAATCAAAACTACAATGAGGTACCACTTTACACCAGTCAGAATGGCTGCCATCCAAAAGTCTACAAGCAATAAATGCTGGAGAGGATGTGGAGAAAAGGGAACCCTCTTACACTGTTGGTGGGAATGCAAACTAGTACAGCCACTATGGAAAACAGTGTGGAGGTTCCTTAAAAAGCTGCAAATAGACCTGCCATATGACCCAGCAATCCCACTGCTGGGCATATACACCGAGGAAACCAGAATTGAAAGAGCCACGTGTACCCCAATGTTCATCGCTGCATTGTTTACAATAGCCAGGACATGGAAGCAACCTAGATGCCCATCAACTGACGAATGGATAAGAAAGCTGTGGTACATATACACAATGGAATATTACTCAGCATTAAAAAAAAATTCATTTGAAGCAATCCTACTCAGATGGACGAAACTGGAGCCCATTATCCAGAGTGAAGTAAGCCAGAAGCAAAAACAACAATACAGTATATTAATGCATATATATGGAATTTAGAAAGACGGTAACGAGAACCCAACATGCGAGACAACAAAAGGAACGCAGATGTATAGAATAGACTCGTGGACTTTGTGGATGAGGGTAAGGGTGGGATGATATGGGAGAGGGGCATTGAAGCATGTTGATTGTCATGTGTCTAATCAATCGCCAGCCCGGGATTGATGCTCGGGGCTGATGCAGCGGGATTTCCCGGGGGGGAGGGAGGAGGGAGGGGGGTTCTGGAGGGGAAGCATATGTAAACCCATGGTGATATCATGACAATGTATGGCAAAAACAATTAAAAAAAAAAAGTATGTGGGAGACACTGAATCCTCTACTTCCCGTCCAAGAGCCACATGCATGTTCTCTTATAAAAGGTTCTGAACAATCCAGCTTCTCACTACAGTTGGTTCTGTAGCTGTGATATGGGTTCACTGAATGTACTTTAACTAAAAAATATATAAACAAGAAGCAAGAAAAGAATAAGAAAAGGGGGAAAGGAATGGGGAGGAAAAAAAGAAAAGACAAAAGAAGGAAGAAAAAGGGAAAAGAAAGAAAAATAGGGAAGGAAGGAAGGAAGGAAGGAAGGAAGGCAGAATTAGCTGAGCGTCAAGTGTCTGGAGAGAGTGGACCAAGCGACACAGCAGGAGAGGCTCAGTTCCTGATCAGCTCTATCCTGATCACTTTACTTTGAGCAAATTCTTTTATATCCCTGTTTGTTTTCTTTGTTATGTATGTATCTTTGTTTCCTTTCTTTTTCATATAACAGCCTTACTGAGATGTAATTTCCACACCATACAATTTGTCTGTTTATAAAACGTACAACTCAGTGGTTTTTTGGTGTATTAACAGAGTTTTACAACTACCAGCGCAATCAGTGTTGTAACATTCTCATCAATACAACACCCGGCCCCCGCCCCACTTCGTACCCATCAGAACTCACTCCCTTACCTACCCAGCATCTTCCTCCCAACTTTAATCTACTTTCTATCGTTATGCATTTATATTCGGGACATTTCACATGATCAGAATCAATCGATACATGATCTTCATGACTGGCTCCTTTCACTTCGCATAATGTTTTTAAGGTTCATCCATATTGCAGCACGCATCAGTACTTCATTCCATTTAATTGCTGAATATATTTTTTTCAAGTGGGTTTAGCACATTTTTGGGGATTCCCTTGTGGCTCAGCTGGTAAAGAATCTGCCTGCAATGCAGGAGACTTGGGTTCAACCCCTAACTTGGGAAGATCCCCTGGAGGAGGCCATGGCAACCCACTCCAGTATTCTTGCCTGGAGAATCCCCATGGACAGAGGAGTCTGGCAGGCTACAGTCCATGGGGTCACAAAGAGTCAGACATGACTGAGTAACCAAGCACAGCACATAGCATATTTTATTTATCAATTCATATACCAATGAACATGTGAGTTGTGTCCACTTTTGGGCTGTTATGAATAATGCTGCTATAAACATTTGAATGCAAGTGTTTGTGTGGACATAAATTTCATTTCTCTTGGGGTGTATACCCAGGAGTAGACTTGCTGAGTTGTACAGTAACAATACAGATTATTTTCTAAATTCCTACACCCTTTTACATTCCTACTAGCAATAGGGTTCCAATTTCTTCACACCCTCACCAATACCTGTTATTATCTGTCTTTTGGATTATAGTCATCCTAGTGGATATAAAGTGATATTTCACTGTGGTTTTGATTTGCATTTCCCTGAAGGCTAATGATATTGAGAATCTTTTCATATTCTTGACCATTTGTATGACTTCTTTGGAGAACTGTCTGGTCAAATTCCATGCCCATTTCTGAATTTTTTTTTTATTACTGACTTTTCTTTGTTCTTTTTACATTGTAGATACAATGGATTTGTTTTCTTATTTCTAGGTCTAGAATGATCCTGTTGAGAATTCTAAACTTTTCTGACTTCATAATACTCTTGTCTTTGCAGTATTGGTTGAGATACTATGGAATGCCTGTAATTGAGTTAAACTGCATGTTAGTAAAATACAATGCTATTTGAGTGGCAAGAAGATGATCCACTTTTGCAGGCACTCTGTACAGTCAAGTTGATAATGCTAGACTTCTGCCATTCATCTCACTGAATTAAACATTCAACTGTCAATTTTCCTTTTTACACTAACATTTTATTATGAAAAACATCAGACATACAGAAAAGTTGAAGGAATTGTGTGGTAAACAGCTATGACATACTCCTTAGACTAAAACTGTTAACATTTTTCTACATTTTGCTTTAATACATATATTCCTTTTTTCCGTAGATCTATTTTACTTTTCAATGATTTCTGAATGAATTTTCTTCTTCAAATGAATGTGAAAATATCCCGAAGGTGTTACACACTTCCTAGTTAGCAATCCGCCTCGGGTTGGCTCTATTATTGATTAGGGAAATAATATTCAAGGTCCCTCACAGTCCCAAATCTGATTCTGCATCTTAGAAAAGAATGGGAGCTAATCACACGAAAAAGAGTAAAATACCTAGGAATAAACCTTAATAAGGAAGCAAAAGATCTGGACTCTGAAAATGTAAGATGCTGATGAAGGAAACTGAAGACTACATAAAGAGATGGGAAAAAAAATACTGTGTTCTTGGATTGGAAGAATCAATGTTGTTAAAATGACCATACTATCCAATGTAATCTACAGAGTCAATGCAATCCCCTATCAGATTACCAATGGCATTTTTTATACAAGTGGAACAAAGATTTTCAAAATTTGTATGGAAACGCAAAAGAATGAACAGTCGAAGAAATTTTGAGAAAGAAAAACAAAGCTGGAAGAATCAGGGTCTCTGACTTCGGACTATACTACAAAGCTACAGTAATGAAAACAGTATGGTACTGGCACACAAATAGGCCCATGGTTCAATGAAAGCCCAGAAATAAACCAATGCACCTATGATCAGTTAATCTACAACAAAGAAGGCAAGAAGTCTCTTCAATAAATGTTGATGGGAAAATCGGGCAGCTACATGGAATGAAATTAGAACATTCTCTAACACCGTCTACAAAAATCAACTCAAAAATAGATTAAAGACCTAAATGTAAAACTGAATACTATAAAAAACCCCTGGAGGAAAACACAGGTGGAACACTTACTGACATAAATTCCAGCAATATCTTTTTCAATCCATCTCATAGAGTAATGGAAATAAAAACAAAAATAAACAAATGGGACCTAATTAAACTTAAGAGCTTTTGCACAGCAAAGGAAACCATAAACAAAATTAAAAGGCAACCTACAGAACAGGAGAAAACATTTGTAAACAATGCAACTGATAAGGGATTAATTTCCAAAATATACAACCAGCTCAAACAGCTCAATTAAAAATAAAAAAAGAAAGAAACACAATCAACAAATGAACAGAAGATCTAAATAGACATTTCTCTAAAGAAGACATACAGATGGCTGACAGGCATATGAAAAATGTTCAATATCACTAATTGTTAGAGAAAGGCAAATCAAAACCGCAATGAGGTATCAACTCATACTTGTCAGAATGACTATCATCAAAAAGTCTACAAATAATAAATACTAGAGAAAGTATGGAAAAGGATCCTTCCTACACTGTTGGTGGGACTGTAAATTGGTGTAGCCACTATGGAGAATAGTATGGAGGTTCTTTCAAAACTAAAAATAGAGTTGCTGTATGATCCTGAAACTCCACTCCTGGGCACAGATGTAATTCGAAAAGATAAATGTACCCCTATGTCCAAAGCAGCACTATTTAGAATAGCCAAGACATGGAAGCAACCTAAGTGTTCATCAATAGATGAATTATTCTTAGCCATAAAAGATACTAAAATAATGACTTTGAAGTAACATGAATGGCTTTAGAGATTATCATATTAAGTGAAGTAAGTCACAGAAAGGAAGATATTATATGATACCACTTGCATGTGGAATCTAAAGAAAATTTATATAAATTATCTTGTTTACAGAACAGAAATAGATTAACAGACATAGGAAACAAACTTATGGTTACCAAAAGAAACAGTGACTGAGGGGAGGGGATTAATATATATACACTACTATATATAAAATAGATAACTGACAATGCCCTACTGTATTAGCACACTATACAGAACTATATTCAATCTTATAATATCTGATAATGGAAAATAATCTGAAAAATTATATATATATATATACACACACACACATATATTCTGAATCACTGTCCTAAAAACCTGAAAGTAACACAGCATTATAAATTAACTATATTTCCATTTAAAAAACAGTTGAAAAAAGACACTAAAGAAGTTTTCTCAAAAAAAAAAAAAATTAAAAAGTTGGGAATTAGACTATAAGCCCAGGATATTCATGCCAGGTCCACCTTAGTGAGCTGCCTAGAGAGCAAACCCCACAACCTGCCATAATTTTTGAAATGTTACCATTAGAAATTCACTCTTTTGAGTTAATATGATATTTTAAAATAAAAATTTCTCTGGGTAGAGGTGACACTTATCCATTAAGTATTTCCCCATTGGTATAATTCAGTTTACCATTAATTTTTCTTCAAGGTGGAATAATAGTGCATTTACTTCTTGTGGGTATTGATGGGAATGGAAAAAGAAAACACAGATTAAAAGTTCTAGAGACAAATTTCACTTATATTAAGTTCTACCAAGACAATCCTGAAGAGTACGATTCCTCCAGCACCATTTTCCTCTAAACCTCGGACAGCAGAGTGCATTTCCATCTGCTGGAATGCTGAGATTTTGGACTTTCTGGTGTATATAACTTTCTTTTTCATTCACAGAGTATCAGAATCATGCTAATATTACAATTTTTGCTTTGACTGCTATCCAAGCTAAAACTATATTTTCATAGTTGAAACTGCCCAAAGCAACTGTTTTCCATACAAAGTTACAAATCCCTGTCCTTCAGATGATATGTACTTCTGCTATGTGTAATGCCTCTCTGACTCTTTCCTCAAATCCTGGCCATGAGCAAGAATAAATTCTAGGGCTTTTAACAACAACACTGCAGGGAAGACGACCACACAACAGAAAATATTATCTACTTCTTTGAGAGGTAGAGACAGGGAGAGAGGAGGCTAGACACATTTGAGGGCCTTGTTGATCAGCAAAGCTTGAGTTTTTGATACACATTGCAATATAACGTTATGATCAAATGCCGGAGGCAGATGAAATTCAAAAACAATCTCTATCACTTACTACTGATACTACTGATTATGACCAGGGCAAGATTACTCATCTTTCTTAAGCTTTATTTTCATTGTTTGTAAATTACTCTTCCATTTGTCCCAAATTTCATTAAACAAATGTTCATGGTTTGCAGTAAACATGTGTCAGCTATATGAAATGTTTTATGCACTGAAACACTTTAGGCTCATAATAGAATATATTTTTCAAACAAGAAAATAATTCAAGAAAGTGACCAGTATATCCTAAAGAGCTAACCAAAGTTAAATGCTCAGTCACTTCAGTCGTGTCCTATTCTTTGCAACACCATGGGTCAGAGACCACCAGGCTCCTCTGTCCATAAGATTTTCTGAGCAAGAACACTGGAGTGGGTTGCCATGCCCTCCTCTGGGGGATCTTGCCAATCCTGGGATCAAACCCAAGTCTCCTGTGTCTCCTGCATTGCAGGTGGATACTTTACCACCCGACCCATCAGGGAAGCCCAAAAATGTTAAGTCTACTTAACTACTATTACTACTAGTAGACTAGTACAACTATATAAAAAATTTGCATTTTTAACACTTTCTTTTCTTTGACACTCATGTATACACATTTCTAGCTTTTTGCACACACCATGCAAGTGTTATTTTCATTTTACTTGCTTATGCAGAGAAGCAGTTGAAAGAAGGAACAGGTAGGCCATAAACAGTGGTTACAAACTGGTGCCAAAAGCTTTTCAAAAGATTTAAATTAATAATGGGGATGGCACTTTCCTTCTGGTGTGCTCTTGGAGTTCAGTGGAGCCCTCAATCTATTTATCAGTTTAGCACATATTTATATTTTCTCAAGAGTTTAAACACTTTGCACTGCCAACACTGACAAACACCAGCTAAAACCTCCAGAGCGTGAGGCAGCTGAACAGGAAACATCCTTTCTGCTTCAAATATTTTTACCATGACAATCTGAAAGAACACCGAGCAATTATAATGATAATATATTTATATCTCAGCTGGAATACACACAGCTCTACAAACCAAAGCAGGAATGAAGGTAAATAGAAGCCATGACTACCCACAGGCACAGCAACCCTTTCGGGGATTCTATTTGAAGGCAGGACGCTTTTCCATTACCTCAAATCTGCAGTGTTCACCCACAGGGCAGCCCTCTCCTCCTCGTCTGGAGCCCCGGTCAGTTCGAACTTCTCACCAGTTGCTTTCATTGGAATATGAACACACTACTTGGTCTTTCACAAGGGGATTATGCCTTGTTTCACTAAAGTTTTTAACTTTTTAAAATGAGACATAGGCACAAGGCCGTTTCCTCTTGTGGTTTCATGCTTGACAGCAGTTCTCCGGAAACACTAATTCAAGAATTAGTAACTGGTCTACACTTCTCCTTCCGGCTATATCCTGGCAACTTTGGTGTGAATATACATGACCAAACTCCTGCTGATTTAATTGTTCGTGTGCTGTGCTTAGCCACTCAGTCATATCCGACTCTTGCAACCCCATAGACTCTAGGCTACCAGTCTCCTCTGTCCATGGGATTCTCCAGGCAAGAATACTGGAGTGGGTTGCCATTTCCTTCTCCAGGGGATTTTCCCCACCCAGGAATCAAACCTGGGTCTCCTGCATTGCAGGCAGACTCTTTACCAACTGAGCTACAAGGGAATCTTTAGACGGAAGTAATGTGAGATGGGTATGCTTCAGCTTCAGGCCTTAAGACACTCAATATAGAAGGTTTCTAGAAACACCGTTTCCTCTTTTTTTTTTTTTTAACTTGTCTTAGTTTAGTCACAGATGCAAGGTATTAATCTCTTCATACAATGTTATATGATCAACAGGCGCTTTAAAAATGTATTTCTAAACAGACTGTTGCCTGGCTATATGTAAGTCTGCCCAGCAATTTTACAACATAACTTTTTTTTTCCTTTTCTAGCTTTAGTGAGATGCAGAAGGCAATGGCAACCCACTCCAGTACTCTCGCCCGGAAAATCCCATGGATGGCGGAGCCTGGTAAGCTGCAGTCCATGGGGTTGCTAAGAGTCGGACACAACTGAGCGACTTCACTTTCACTTTTCCTTTCATGCATTGGAGAAGGAAATGGCAACCCACTCCACTGTTCTTGCCTGGAGAATCCCAGGGACGGGGGAGCCTGGTGGGCTGCCGTCTATGAGGTCGCACAGTCGGACACGACTGCAGCGACTTAGCAGCAGCAGCAGCAGCTTTGGTGAGATATAAATGACATATAACATTATGTAAATTTAAGATGTACAATGTGATGATTTGATACTCGTATGCACTGTGAAATGATTACCTCAAGGTTAATCAACACCTCTAGCACTTCACATAATTACCATTATTTGATGTGTGGTAAGAACACTTAAGATTTACTCTGTTAGCAACTTTTAAGTATATAATCTGGTCTGTTAACTATAATCCCCATCCTGGACACTAAATGCCTGGAACTTGTTCAGCTTGTAACTGGAACTGAGCATCCTCTATGCATGATGATTTTCTTATATAGTACTAGTTTTTCTAAGCCAAAAAGCATTACATACTCATAATCTTCTCACCCTCCAAAATATTCAGAAACCTTGTCATTATTTTACATTTAGAGGAACATAAGAAGAAACAAATGTCCTAAAGTCCTATCTTGATAATCAACAGTATAAATGAACACTCCTCTGTTCTAGGTACTGGAGATGCAAAGAAAAGATTTGTCCTCAAGAGCTTCAGAGTCTTCAAATCAAGTCACAAACAAAAAGAAGAAGGAGAAGAAGGAAGGAACAAAGGAATAATGTACTGTCTCATGAGGGAATAGACCAAGAGGTAGTCGGGAGTTCAGAGGAACAGGAAAATAGAGAGGTCTGAGCATCTCGAACAATGGCTGAATGTTGGAATTCAAGAGAAGAAGATAGATTAGAAAATCAAAAAAGAAGGAATGGATACTCTAGGCAGGAAGTTTAGGCAAGAAGAATGGCCTGGGGAAGATCCTGGGGTAGAGAATTTCATGGTAGGTTTGGGAAGGTGATGGGAAAGCTTCACAGACCTCAATTAGCTAGAGAAACAGATCTAGTTTAATTCATTTCACATAATCTACTAAAAAGTACTGAGTCAGCAAGCAGTGGTAGACTTTTCTCAGTTTTAAGGAAAACAGATGAACAAAGCTCACAGGGTAACTTAACATTGTTGTGATCATTCTCGAATGACTATATCCACCAAATATCCTTTCTTTATATATGCTATGATAAATCTTGACATTAAAAAGTATACACTAATTTACTAGATGGGGTAGATTCTGGATTGAAGACTCAGAAAAGAATAAAGTGTGACGAATATCAACACACTCCATTTAAGTTTCTCACTAGGTTCACTGAGAATGTACAACCCTGGGAAAAGTGGCTAAATGAATTGTGAATGTGAATCATTAACATGCTTAATGAAAATCATCTCTTACAATTCTTTCTTTTAAAAGCACACACACACGCCACACACACACACACACACACACACACATGCATTTGCCAAGTGTGCTCCAGAATCTTTCTCCAGTTCATCCTTCCAACAGCTACTTTTCTCCAGCCAGGTCCTCTCTCTGCTCTATTCCTGTACCTTTTTCAAGCTGCAACTTTAACACATCCACGTTTCCCCCCTCACCAAGCCGTCTTTTCCACTCTGATCTCAGCACTCAATTCAAGATTTACCCAGTTCAGTGAGCACTTCTTCCTTTATTCTCTGCAATCCACACTGCCCTTGGTTTGCTTACATTTTTGTATATTGCTTTACTTACACCTGGTTTTCCTCTTCACTGTATAAGTTCTTTTTAACGGATTTTAGTCTCAGCTCAATGGTAAACTACACAGTAGGGACATCTACTATAGCTTGTGACATTCACAATAATTAATGTGACTGATTCATTTAACAAATATGCGTCATAACCTACTTTGTGTCAGGCAAGGCAATGAAGGCACAGTGAGGAACCCTACAGACATGGTTCCTGAAACGTATGATCTCAAGGCCGTAAGTCAGAGCCACTCTTCACTTGCGGGCCCTATTACTCCTATTTGCCTTGAGTGTCCACTCCCTGTCATGCCAGCAATCTTTCTCTTTCTTTCCCAAATCAAACCCCAATCTGGGATCTCTTTTAAGGTACTGTGGACACAGAATGTGGGCTTCCCAGGAACACAAGTGGGAAAGGATCCGCTTGCCAATGCAGGAGATGTAGAACATGCAGGTTTGATCCCTGGGTCAGGAAGATCCCCTGGAGGAGGGCATGGCAGCCCACTCCAGTGTTCTTGCCTGGAGAACTCCACGGACAGAGGAGCCTGGTGAGCTACAGTCCATAGGGTCGCAAAGAGTTGGACACAATTGAAGTGACTTACCCTGCACACACTTTGAATGCACTTACTAAATGAGTCAAGTATGGCTAAAAATGTCAAATACCCATGAATTATGAGGAAACAACTATCATAAATCAAGAGCAATAAGAAATGTTAAATGTACAAAATGGCGCTTCCCCAGTGGCTCAGCAGTAAAGAACCTTCCTGTATGCAGGAGATAGGGGTTTGATCTCTGGGTCAGGAATATTGCCTGGAGGAGGGCATGGAAACCCACTCCAGTATTCTTGCCAGGAAAATCCCATGGACAGAGGAGCCTGGTGGGCCACGATCCATGGGGTTGCAAAGAGTTGGACACGACTGAAGTATCTGAGCATGCATACACATACAAACCACTTATAGCATCAGCTAAAACTGCAAATAAAGCCATGCTTTTTTACCTGTTTTAAGTATGAAAGAGATCACCAATATCCACCTAGCAAAACCACATCGATGAACCACATAACTGTACTTCCTTTTAAAAATATTTTGACAGCCAGTAAAAGAAGGAGCAAGAGAAGCCAGTTTTGATGCATTTAAAATAGAGTGTTAAGATATAACTATCTAAATTGAAAGCACTGTCATAATAAGCCCAGAGTTTTCCTCTATCCACATGGGAAGGGTCCAAATGTGGACACAGCCACAGACATTTCAAATCATCTTCTGGTTCTCAGCCTTTGTGAGCAGATGCTGAGTGTCTGGAGTTTGTCTCACCTGGTGACACAGTTCTTCCCACTGCCTCTGCAGCAGCTCCAAGCGTTCGTTAAGGATGGAGATGTCATCTGCACTGATGTAAGCACAGAGAGCCTCCTTCAGCAGTGTCAGCTGTGCTAAGTCATCTGTCCAGCTCCCAACTGCATTTTCTAATTCCTAGATTTGAAAAAAACAAAGAAAAAAAGCACAAAACTTGAATGCCCATGGGCATCTACCATCACCAATTTCTCAAGTGTATTTGAAGTCCCCTCTTGATGTCTTTGGGCTTCCAGGTGGCACCTGGAAATGTAGCAGACATGAGGCTTGTGTTTGATCCCTGGGTCAGAAAGATCCCCTGGGGGAGGGCATGTCAACCCTGTATCCTTGCCTGGAGAATCGCACGGACAGAGGAGTCTGGCAGGAGACAGTGCATGGGGTCTCAAAGAGTTGGACACAACTAAAGTGACTTGTCACTGGCACTTGATGTCACTACCTTTCCATTCCATTCTATTTGAACACCCAAACTGGTATCTAGTGGGTTGATCAAAAAGTTCATTCAGGTTTTCCCATCAGATGTTATGAAAAAACCTGAATGAACTTTTTGGCCAACTCAACACTTTATTTGCTTCCTACATAATCTGATAACTTGTCAGGTTCTTCTGATATAGTACCAGGTTGCTTGCAGAATCTTTCCTAGCTGGAAATAAAGATCTATGTTCCACCTCACTGACCGCTTCTGATTGTCTTTTCTAGTTCAAGTTTCATCGCCGCATTGATCTTACTTACTTTTTTTTTTTTTTATTATTGTTTTTGCCATACATTGTTATGATATCACCATGGGTTTACATATGCTTCCCCTCCGGGTCCCCCCTCCCTCCTCCCTCCCCCCCGGGAAATCTCGCTGCACCAGTCCCGAGCATCAATCCTGGGCTGGCGATTGATTAGACACATGACAATTAACATGCTTCAATGCCCTTCTCCCATATCATCCCACCCTTACCCTCATCCACAAAGTCCACGAGTCTATTCTATACATCTGCGTTCCTTTTGTTGTCTCCCTTGTTGGGTTCTCGTTACTGTCTTTCTAAATTCCATATATATGTGTTAATATACTGTATTGTTGTTTTTGCTTCTGGCTTACTTCACTCTGGATAATGGGCTCCAGTTTCGTCCATCTGAGTAGAATTGCTTCAAATGAATTTTTTTTTAATGCTGAGTAATATTCCATTGTGTATATGTACCACAGCTTTCTTATCCATTCATCAGTTGATGGGCATCTGATCTTACTTTTAAATCAGGGCATCTGATCTTACTTACTTTTAAATCAGCTTCATAAAATCCTTTACCTTTGTCTCAAGTGACTGATCGTGTTTGTGAAATACTTTTTAAAAACCCAAACTACTAGATTTAACTCTCATCTTCAAACATTATCAATTGCTACAGACCTACTGATACACTATAGCTAAAAAGATATGCTGCTGGTATTACTTATTTCAAATAATGGCCTGAATATGTTTACTGCAGAAGAAGAGATATCTTTCAGGTACTGGTAAAAGATGTATTATTTTGTCCTTTCGGGGAATTTCAGAAAAAAAAAATCCATATAACAATATTTGAATGTTTTTTCAATAGTTTTTGAAATGCTTTGAACAGATGACTAGTTTTACAATTTGCATAGTTCTTGCTTTTTGCCAGCTGTTGATGTTTTTAGATTCCAGCTAATTTTGTTCATGAATAGAGTATTTCCCATGGCTTTTACCTTTTCTTTTGTCTCCTCAAACAGGAGACAAGTTTCCAAAGGCAAAGGCAATCAACGGTAGTCTGAGGCTAACTTCTCAGGCAATTTGAGCAAAGTAGGTTTTAGCCAGAATTTTCTAGGTAATTGCTTTGTTTTTGCTGCTAAGGTGGTTCGGGGGAAAGAGTAGTAGAAAGCTGGACCGAAATGCATCCTTCTAATCTCCAAACTTAATAGCAGGGCGTGTTTGTAACTGTTGTGTATTTTGGGATACAAGGTCCCATGGTAACAGTGTTTGGCTGAAAGACCAAACCATCCAGGAGTATTAAATATGCAGCTTTTCTGTTTATGTCTGTAGTCATATCAAAATGCCATATCAATGTAAAGATTTTCTTCTTTTTATACCAATTTTCAACTTCACCTCAAACTCAAATATCAGATTTGGTGTATGGGTTTAAAAAAGAAACACCACCACCAGGGACCAACTATTACAGACTCATGGCCTCTGTTTTAGATGTTTGTATGATAAAAATATAGCCTTTGGATTCAGGAAACTCTGATAATTACCAACTTTGAAAAGTTATTAAACTTCTACCAGCTTCATTTTCCACATCTGTAGAAGGGAAATAACAGACTGTCCTCAGGAGCTTGCGGTCATGCCAACTGAGATAACGCTGGTCAGTCATGGGCACAAGGGAGCCCACTAAATGCCCATTCCTGCCTGTTGAAAGTTTTCTTTAATCATTTTTCATAGATTTACAGTCACAGACTTAAATTTTTTTTAATCTTTGCATACCACTGACTTTACATCTCTAGATAATATTTCACTCCCTTATCATCCATGACATAAAGTATACTACCTTTGTTTTCCTAAATCTGCCTCTTTTCAGTTTCAAAGATCCTCCTCACATTTTGAAGAAAAATTCTTATATCTACTCTTTTAATGACTTCTGGACTTCTTAAGAAATTAATCTTTCTTGGGACTTCCCTGATGGTTCACTGGCTAAGACTCTGAGTGCCCAATGCAGAGGACCTGGGTTCAATCCCCAGTCAGGGAACTAGCGTCTACATGCCTCAACTAGAGATCCCACGTGCTGCAACTAAGCTCTGGTGCAGCCAAATAAATAAAATAAGTTTTTTTAAATTAATCTTTCTTAAAGGCTTATGACTTCTTAGACAAAGTGAAGCAGAGAACGTCTGATCAAAATCCAAATCATTTATGTCTGTGTGAAGTTTTAAAGTCACTCCAGTGCAATAATTTATAAATGAGTTGGAGAACATGAGGACATGTTTCATTGGGTGGAAAAAGTATCTTTAAAGATAACTTTCTTTTGATCTGCATATTTCTCAGCAGAGAACTGCTGTCTCAGCACTTCACTTGGCTAAACAGGAGTGAATGGGACAAATCCTACAGACACTAAATCATGTCGATCTCAGTGAGTGCCCTGTGCAGGGAGTGGTCTGTATTAGCTACTTGATTGGCTTCCAAGTGCCATTTGAGGTGTTGATCACAATCTTTAAACTGATAGGGCCCTAAAGATACAAAGGACTGTGCCTCTCAACGCAGTAAGTGAAATTAGCTACTTATAGTTCCTGTTTTTCTTACAGAAAAGAGCCTAGAGGGCAGGTTGTGTTTCTCCAAGGACCATGGGCTACAGAATTTCCATGTTGCTGAGCCTCACTCCTGTATATGTGAACTAGACTCTTCTGCTGGATGACTGTCCAGTGTGGACGGTTTAGAAGGATTGGCTTTATTGCTCTTAACCTAGGTTTTAAATGTCTTTTAATGTTGTGTTTTACACTTTCATTGACTCACTCATGGTAATCCATAAACTAGTCTATAATTTCACCAACTGCAATAAATCAATAAGCAAGTTTCCCCAGAGTTGCCTGCCCTAAGGCAAGATAGCAGAAACCTGCACCTACATGCAGACAATTGCAGGAGTTCAACTGAATTATGCGTTCAAAGGCATCACACTAGAAGCACAAGAAAGCGGAAGTGTTAGTCACTCAGTTGTGTCTAACTCTTTGTGACCCCATGGATCATGGGCTGCCAGGCTCTGCCCATGGAATTCTCAAGGCAAGCATACTGGAGTGGGTAGCCATTTGCTTCTCCAGGGGATGTTCCCAACCCAGGGATTGAACCCTGGTCTCCTGCATTGCAGGCAGATTCGTTAACATCGGAGCCACCAGGGGAGCCCAGAAGCACAGGTAGGTGACAGTTAAAAGCTGAGTCCAGGGGTTTACCTTGCAGCACATCTGCTCCGCGTGGAGCTCTTCGTGATGATCTGGGAGCGGCTGGGAAAGCCTCTTTTTGAAAGTTCGTAGTTTCTCCAGAGAATCAGCTATTCCGTTCTCACATTTTTCCCAGTCCTGGAATGGGCAGAGAAAGAAATTTTAAGGAACAGGAAGTTAGAAAACAAGAAAAACTCTCTTCTCAACTCCCAGAGAATGGATTAAAGTTACACCGATGAGTACTGCGAAGGCGTCCACATCCATAGCCATGGGAGTCAGTAGCAGAAGAGCTGAGTTCTAAACCTTCCTCATTATCTGCATGACTTCAAGCAGATGAGGCGCTATGTCTCAGTGCTCCTTATGAAAACTAAAATAATACAAACTCTCAAAAATTGTGGGAGAAAGCAAGGAAACGATAGGTGTCAAGATGCCAAGGACAATGCCCAGAATATTATGAGTTTTCAAAAATGTTTTCTGCATCCAAATCTGTCTGCAGAGGTAAGAGTATAAACACACTACTTTGTCTCTCTCCTAAGTCCACCCATAACTGCACTCATGTCTCCATTATCTCAACACACTATAAGGGATAGAAAAGAGGATATGGAATCTCTTTCAGGGTAAAAATACATATTAGGTAAGAGAAGTGATAGGAAATGTAAAAGTAATGTAAACCTGGCTCTGATTCAATTCAATACATAAACCATATGAACTAAAGCAAAACAAGTAGAGGAAGAGAGAGAATTCAAAATTTTTAAATGTACATCTTATATGTCAGTACCGATCAGTACTCTGAAGGAGAATGTAACAGGTAAAGAGGTAGAGTGTTGGACTTCCCTGGTGGTCCAGGGGATAAGACCCTATGCTCCCAATGCAGGGGGCCCAGGTTTGATTCCAGGACAGGAACTAAATCCCGCATGCCACAGCTGAAGATCCGCATGCTGCAATAAAGATCGAAGATCTAGCAACTAAGACCCAGAGCAACCAAATAAATTAATTAATTAAAAAAGAAAGAAGAGGCAAGAACATGGTGCTAAGGGATGCAGTGGATTTCTAGGAGAGGACAAAAGAAAGCATACGTGCTGTGGTTGTGTTTCAGAATATTACACACCAAAGGTAACAAAGATCACCTCTAGGAAAGAGACTAGGATTTACATTTGGGTGGTGCTGTTGTGTAGGGGAAATATCATTTTTTTACTCTCTATAATTCAGTTCTTCCCTGAATTTTTTTCAGACATATGACTTCTTGGGTAATTAGAAAAAGAGAGTAAGAGAAAAAAAAAAGAGAGAGAGAGCAACCATGATGGAGACCTGATTCGTCACAGCACCCTATCTACAAATAGCCCACATCCTGGGTGTCTGTGCCAAATAAATTCAACTCAACAAACGTCCTTCAGTTTGTCTGATACTCCACACTCCTGGGCTCCCCTCCCCACCCCCAACTTAAATTACTGAGCTCCAGAGACAACTTGAGTTGTTTTCAGCCGTCAGCCTGGTGCCACATCCTGCGATATTTCTCTTCACATTATCCTTTGGACTATCCTTCATCGCCAGTCTTTTCCTGTCTGAGTTCTATCCTTTCTCCTGATGCCTTATTTTCACCATAGCAACACACAGTTGCCATTTCAGCTGTCTTCTTTGAGACATAATGGCCACCTTACCTCCTTGCTCATAATGTGTTTTGGTTTCTAAATGAACTGACACTTTGGCCCAAACTTTTCATTTTTTAAAAAAAATTCCTTGAGGGAACTTCCTAGAGTACATAACGACATTCCTTCTTTCCATTCACCAGAAAGAAGAAAAACCAAAACCAAAAGTCCCAGCTGTCTGTTTTGGACAGAATTGTTCCAACTCCCCTTTATTAAAATATCTTGGTGTTCCCAGGCTATGCTTAATTCATCAATGCTAAGCACACTTAGGGCAGATAACAGACCCTCTTTCTGCTTAAGTTGAACAACATTCTCAATTAAATCATCTCACACACTGAAATCTCTCAACATGTGGGCAAGAACTGTTCATTGTTCTAAAAAGACAAAAGGTCAGTTTTTATTCTTCATAATGGAATTAAGAGGTAATAGTGAAGGTGGTAAACATACAGGGCATACAATTATGATGACTGTATTTTTGGCATATTTACTCAGCATTCAATTAAAAGAGAAAATAGGTAAGCATCATAACTATGGTGAAAAGATGCAGTAAAATGAGACTGTATAAACATTAGAATTTAGCACCATAAATTCTTTCTTAGGCAACCAGGATCTAATGTATGATCCAAATATATATATAACTTTAACAAGACAATAGGGATTCCCCTTTCCAAGGATGGATTAGACTCTAAAGCTATAACCAAGAGTTTTACTAAATGAATTATAAGGAAGTAACTAAATGTTATGGTCTGCAAACATTTATCAAAGCAGATATTTTATATGCCAATGAACAAGAAAGACAAGGAAAGCAAATGAAATGACTCAGCCATCTCATCTTAGTCTTAGAAATGTGTCCAAAAGTCAGTCACAAATTAAGAAAAAAATATATGATTAACATGCTCTCTACAGAATGATTTACAATGTTTTTAATTCTTTCCTGAAAGCCAAAAAAGAAGAAAAAAGAATTAGGCATATTATATTACTGATGAATTGTGCTGTGTGCAAATAATGATTCTCTAACATATGTTGGGTAGCATTTTTGATTCATTGCTTCCTGCACAGAAGGTAATATATTATTCAATAAAATTTAGTAGAAAAAAAAATGAGTGTGCAAACATTAAGTATCCAGAGGAAAAAAAGCAAATCGTGTTTTATTAAGTTTATTATTATTACCTTTGATCCAAAAATGGACATGCCAAATTTAATAAATGACCTCATTAAAGTGTTGGCAATTATCAACGTCTATAAAACTTAGGTATTTAGTCATGTTGGGTTTCAAAATGTTAATAATATCAACAACAATTACCATCATTTGGTGAGTACTCAGTATGTACCAAGTATTTTGATACATAATTCATTTTCATTATTTCGTTAAATCTTCACAATGTCTTATGAAAGAGATGTGACCATACCCACTCTACAGATTAGGAAACTGAGGCTTTGATACATTGAGTTCACCAGGTTACTTCATTTCTTATGGTTTTAACTTGGGTTTATCTGAATTTAGAGCTCCATACCTTTATTCAACTGCTGATTTAATTGTGTCTTATGCAAAGAACTGGAAAGTGAGGGAGAAAAGCACACTGTGGGAGGTCTGATAAATCTACATTTCCCTAAACTTTCTGTATGATCAGCATGCTGTCTGTATCCAACTACAGGCTTAATATACCTCCTGGAGATTTTATCTTATAGCAACTTGCTTGGATAAGCTAAGATCAAATCAAGAGTGTCTTCTTGGATAGTTTTTCCCCTGCTATAAAAGAAGAGATATCAATCTTGAAAACCACTTTAGAGTCTTAGATTAGGGAGTGGAATCTGCTCTTTGCATTCTTGTCTAGATTTGTAAAGCCATCTCATGGCTTCTGGCTTAGCACTGACCATGAATCAAGAGTTTATCACTCGGACGGTCTTATTAGATTTAAAACTACTTTGTTGGGGGATTTTCCTGAAAGCAAAAAGATTGGGAAACTTTTCCAGTTCAGGCAAGACAAGACAAACTCTTAAACGAGACACAAGGGATCAAAATACTGCAAGGTCTGATGTAATGATCAGCATTATTTGATTCACCCGATAATGACATTGTGGAAGCAGCTCAACTATTACGAGGGCATTTTCAACTACGTGAGGCCCACAGGAGGGAAGAGCTGAACTTACCTGCAGCAAGCCGGCCAGTGTTTTCTTCTGCTCCTCCAAATACACACTTGCTGACCTCCATTTCTCCTGGATCTCAGCGAGTTCCGCCTGCAGGGCGGCCTCAGCCCCGCTGTCGGCCGAAAGCAGAAGCTGCTTGCCAGCTTCCACAGTGAGGATGTAGCTGCCTTGTTGCCGCAGGAACACTTTTTCTTTAAACTGAAAGGAACCGGAGATTTTTGACTTTCGCATTCTTCTCTTCACCATATCCCCGTTAGAAGTGTTTTTAAATAATCCTTAATTTCTTCATCCATAACATGTCTTCTTTTTCCCCCCAAAGCTTTACTGACCCTACACTTTGGGCCCGAGTGAAGCAACAGATAAATAAATGAGAATTCCATAGACAGGGCTTAGTTTCTGTTGTCAGCTTTTAAACACAGTCACAATGCCACAGGAAGACTTCTCTATGAGGCTGATGCAAAGAGACACAGAGGGACATCGGACCCACTGGGAGGGCACAGCGAGGCTTCTTCAAGAGGCAAAAGCTTCATGAGCTTTGAAAGACACCGAGACACAACCAGATAAAGAAGGATCTGGTGTGACGAGGGCCAGGAGTAGAGCGAGAACACCTTCCACACAGAGAAACGAGGATGGGCAAATTCACTCGACGGGATAAATTATGAGTTCAGGACACTGGACTCAGTTGTCAGTGGCTGGAATGTAGGATGTCTATAGGTGAGTGGTGTAAGATGAGGCAAGACCAGACCTTTAAGAGGAGACTGCTTTTTATAGTAAAAGTGACTGAGATTCATGGAAGAATATTAAGCCAGCAGGTAGAAAATGGGGTGGAAGAAGGTCATATATTGGATACCCTAAGACATGTTAGGGTTTCTCTGGTGGCTCAGTGGTAAAGAAAGTGCCTGCCATTGCAGGAGATACAGGTTCCATCCCTGGGTCAGGAAGATCCCCTGGAGAAGGAAATGGCAATCCATTCCAGTATTCTTGCCTAGAGCACTCTATGGACAGAGGAGCCTGGTGAACCACAGTACATGGAGTCACAAAAGAGTGAGTCAGACATGATTTATCGACTAAACAACAACAAAGATAGGTTAGGAAGTGCTTGCCTATCTAGGGAAGAAATCATAATCACTTAATAATCTAAGGCAGTGGCAGTGGGAATGAAGACTTGAGGGGTATAAGATGCAAGAAGCTTGAGAAAAAAGAAGAGTAGAGCTCTAGAAGGACTCTAGGGTTGTTGATGGACATGGACCAGTGATGACATTTCCTTGGGTTGGGCACATGGAATGGATTGATGGAGAATGGTTGGTTTAGGAACCACAGGTGCTATTGGAGCCCACCAAGTAAATTACATCTGTGATGTAGATAAAGCTAAAAGGCAGCTGGATGCATGAGCTGGAGGCTCAGGAGGTGAATGTGACTGGAAGATCCAAAGTGACTTATCTCTGCTGGTAGGGAGTAGCAGAAGCCACGTGTAGAGATGAGGCTTCCCAGAGAAGTGAGGAGGAAACAGGAAGCAGAGAATGACCTTTAAGAAAGAGGAGCCCACGAAATACACTGGGAGGGACCGATGAGAGGATGAGGAGGTCTCTATTTAAGAGGTTGGAGTCCCAAATTCCCAGGTGGTCAAAGTAAGGGGAATGGACCAACAGCCTACCCAGGACTGACCCTTTCACCTATTCTGGAATATTTAAGGTACATGTTTAAACGGCTGATGAGTAAAACACGTATGATTAACGCCAGGTTTTCCTCTCTTTGCCATTGCATTTCCATCCACGCTGGGACTTACTGAGCTGCTAAAAGGGCTTTGGGGGTGAAGTGCAGGCAGTCTTTGAAGAAGCTGGGACTTTCACTGTTAAATATGGACTCTGTAATGGATTATTTTGTATATTTCTGCAGACATCTGAGAACAATGCTTATCATCATTCCAGTGTCACTCTAGAATCCTGAAGAACTGGGGTTAGGGTAAAGCATGCAGCAAAAATGCAGAATCTGCTTTGCACCTTACCTGCACTTGATCAAAGAGGGCCCTTGCTTGCTGTAGTGGTATCCGAACACTCCCCAGACCACTCACGGGCAGACAGGACACCTCCACCAGCCATTTACGGAGCTTTTCTGCCATCTCCCTGTAGCGCTGCCATTGGCGGATCTGGCTGTCAATGATGCCTCGCCTCTGCTGGGCCCGGCGGATCACCCCCTGCCATTGATTACTGAGAAGGGTCAATTTCAGGTTGAACTCATCCCTGGTAAAGAAATAATTACATAAGGAAAACCATCGTTATCCTGATGAAAGTGTTGTGAAAGTGTTAGCCGCTCAGTCGTGTCTGACTCTTTGCGACCACATGGACTGTAGCCCACCAGGCTCCTCCATCCATGGAATTCTCCAGCCAAGAATACTGGAGTGGGTAGCCATTCCGGTTCTCCAGGGGATCTTCTGGACTCAGGGATCAAACCCGGGTCTCTTGCACTGAAGGCAGATTCTTTACCATCTGAGCCAGCAGGGAAGCCCTATCTAGGGTAGAGGTTTTCATATATCATGCTATGATCTATTATCAGGTCTATTGAAAGTAATTAAAAAAATTAATAAACAGTTAAACCATCAGTGTTTGCCAACAGTGAGTATGTTAGAATAGGGGGACATATCTGTAAGGTCACTGCCATTCACCCCGATTGCATGAGAGGGGGTAGAACATAAGGCAGCAGCTTCGATGGGAATGACCCCCTGGACATGCCCATCACGACCTATGTAGTACATGACATCTTCTGCATGCCACAGCAGGAAAAAGTGAGGAGACCAGTTTATTTACAACTTCTGTCTCCAGCTCCAGTTCACTTTGGATGAACAAAATTGGGTTATTTTAGCTAGAACCATAAACCACTTAAATACAATTATGTTGTTTAAAAATACTTAAAAAATTGTACCCCATAAACGTTCACTATTCCCTCACAGTAGACAGCCCTAATCTTTAGCAAATTATTTCACATTCTAAAACATCCCTTCTACATTTTAAATCAACTTTACCCATTCTCAGTTCTTAGAAAAATGTAAACTATCTAGTAATCATTTTTGAATAAAGGTTGTCCATATACTTAGAGACATTAAATCTTATTTGAGCTTTCTCAATTTCAAGCTGACTAATCTCAGAACTTTTAGTTGGTTTTTCCTACCTCTGTGTTTTCTAACTTTAAAAAATGTTGGTAGTTTTTGTTTTAATGTTTTTTTTAGCATCCAACTGTGGCTCTAGAACTGGTTTGTCCAGTATCAAATAGACTGGATTTCTTTGTAGATTATAGTGCTGGTCACAAATTTTAGTACTAAAGTGAAACATTACTTGCTCTTTTTCTATTTTACTCATTTTGCTTTTCTTTCCTGTTGCAGATGGGTTCTAATTTGAATTAGATTTATTATTCTGGACTCCTATATTCTTGATCTACTACCTAGGGCTACTATAAACTTGGGTTTCCCTGGTGGCTCAGACAGTAAAGAATCTGCCAGCCAGTGCAGGAGACTTAAGAGACATGGGTTCCATTTCTGGGCAGGGATGATCCCCTGGAAAAGGGAATGGCTACTCACTCCAGTATTCTTGCCTGGAGAACTCCATGAACAGAGGAGCCTGGAGGGCTACCGTCCATGGGGTCACAAAAAATTGGAAATGACTGAGCGACCAACACACACGCTAAAAACTGATTTTGTAACCAAATGTGTTATTAAGTGCTTCTGTGTTTGAAAGAAAATTCTGATGTTTATAATCTACTTGCAATAGAACTAAACATGATGAATTAAAAAAGTAATAACAGTTCAACTATCAGTATTTGCAAACAGTGAATGTGTCAGAATAGTTGGACACATCTGTAAGGTCAAATATGATGAATCAGGTTCATGACACTTCCTTAAAAGGTGCAAGCATCCATCATCTCTGACAGCATCTAACTCTAGGACTTGAGGATGTTCTGTACGAGTGAAGATTACCATACATATTGCTTCTCTATCAGCTAGCATTCAGGATCTCTCTGGAGCCTTCATCTTCACTTCGTAGAACCGAGCTGTCCTGAACTATCTGACAGCATGAGGAGCTACACAAAACATGACACTGGGCTCAGTGCTGAACCTGAACTCTCAAAAACACAACCTATAAACAAACATTTAAAACACAATACATTTATAATCTAGGACCTCCGTATTTGTCAACACTAGCAACTTCAAAATTATCCTCAGGTCCAATCCTCCTATTTTCCTCTCCTTGGTGTTTTTTCCCTGCTAACATTTAAAATTTAATAGATGTTGGCTTGCACATGAATTTTAAATTTTATTTTACTTAATGATGTAAGCTTTTATAATATTTTTACAGAGAAGGGAGGATAAAGCAAAAGATAAGTTAATTGCATTTGAGTCTGTCTTATTCTAAAGGCCTTAAATTCTCAGTTAAGCTCACATTTAAGTTTGGCTTCCTTAGAATAGAATAAATATGGCATCACATTTTGTTGTTTCAAATTTAACCATGAAAATCTTTCATGTATTTCCAAAGAAACATCCACTTAAGACTAAAATTGGTTCCAAAACATGAAAAAAACACACACACACAAACACACTCTTAATCAAAATAATGACTTATTTTCTACTTTGGGGGGGGGACACTAAGTTAATTATAATCACAACTACGGGTCCTAATTATGGAAAAGACATACAAATATGATGAAAGAAATGAGGTTTGTATTCCAAATATCACCATAGAAAGTGATGGGGTAGAGTAAATATTGTTCCTCGGAAAGGTAACATAGGATGAAGCTGCCAATTCACATGCCATAAATCTAAAAAGGGGCTAGATTTTATCTCCGCATTTTTAACATAAAGATACTTTGCTAAGTAAAAAAGAGAAAGCAGGGTTATAGACTGAGTGTAATCTGACTTAAGGTAGCAAACCATTTCCAAATCATAGTAAGGGAAACCTGGTTGCTCCTGACTAAAATCCAGGTACACGAGGGCTAGGCTTGATTCTGTTGCTACTTAGTTATGTGTGACCTTGGTCAAATGAGTTCACATTTCTGGGCCTCAATTCTTCATTTGTAAGTAAAAGAGATGGTCTAGTAATCTCTATGCTCCTCTGAGGAATAAAGTTTCTGCAACTGTATGAGAATATTACCAGCATCTGTTGATACATCATTGACACAATTCATTCTGATCTATTATAATTCCAGTCTCCTACAGAGGACTAGCAAAGGTTGGCTAGGTGATTTCCAATTACTCTGTGTCCTTCATATAACACAACAGAGGTTCTTTAAAAGGATTCAATACTCAGTCATTTCAGAGGTTTAGACCAGTCCTTCCTCCAGTTACTGAGCGTCCTTTGCGGGACACTTGCTTCAGGCATATGCTCTCTAATCTGCTCAAAGAAAATGACTAATTTACTGGAACCTTTCTTTGTGATAAAATATCAAAGATCCTACCTGTCATCAACTTGACCTTGTTCTAGAAGATGCTGTCCATCAAAAATGATCGAGTGTAAAATCTGCTGACGGCTGAACATCTCTGCTTGAAACAACTGTTATTTTAAAAAAAAAGAAAAACATAATTTAGAGTTCCTGATTTTAGTGACCAGTTCTCCAAAAACTTTCCAAAAATTCTGGTTTAAGCAAGACTACGAAAAACACTTCCAGATGAATCAGGTTGTATTAATATAAAAAAAAATCCTTCAATGTAAAAACATTTTTAAAACTATCCGTTAAGATAAACTTAAAGATTCAATTTAGTTTTTGTTTACTAAGACTAAGTGACCAAAAGTATAATTATGTTTCCCTTCTTTCTTTAAAAATCACCCAATAAAGTTAGTTAATATATAATTTGTATTCTCATTTATTTTATATGCAGAATACAGTCCATTTTTAGACAGAATAGTTTTAAAACCTTTTAAAAAGTTGAAGAATGGAAAAAAACCCACCATTTTTTATAAATCCACTGTTTTTCAATTTAGCTTAGTTAATAAAATTGTTTCACCACTAAAAGGCTTCCAAACTTTCACTGTTTTTTAAATTGGCTTATTAAGACAGAATTCTATATCATATAATTCACCTGATTAAAGTGTAGAATAATTTTTCTTATATTTATAGTTATACAACCATCACCACAATCAGTTTTAGACTATTTTCACAACCCCCTCCCAAAGCTCCATACTCATTAGCAAGTTTCCAGCTTCTAGCTTTTCTCTGCCTTAGGAATCCTGGATCTCCATTTGTGTATATTTCATGAACACATGGAACAACTTAGTTACATCAGTAACAGCAAAATAGAGACTAACAGCAAATTGATTGATTTACTTTCAGTATCTAATAACCAACCACGTTTTTTGTGATTAAGATATCAAAGCTTCAAGCTTAAAAAAGAAGACAAAAACAATGCATTCATTCGAGCAGACTCAGCGCACAGAATAGGACTTTCTTCCACATGGCATTTTGCAGTGTCTTCCAAAGGCCTAACACTATTTTATCAGCCAAAACTGTACCGGCATAACTTACCTCATGTGCTCTCTGCTGCTCCAAAAGATGCTGATAATTGCCTGAAATCTCTACTGCTAACTTCTGTTCCGTTTGAACTAGGAATTCCATCCACGTTTCACATTTTTCCAAGAAAGTCTGATGTTGTAGCAAAAATGACTGTAACTCACTGACAGAATGAAAGAAAAAGAAGGACGATGTTGCTACTATTTTTCTTATGCCTGTAGCATATAAAGCTAGATTAAATATTCTCTGCCTCCAATTCTAATTTGACCTCTACAAAGCTCTCACATTAGGTAGTAAAGTGTTTTAAAAAATAAAATTGAAGAAAAATGTTTTAATGATAAAATTATCTATCTTTCACATATTCTTATATAAAAGCTTTATTTTTTGATTAAAACATTATTCAATACATTCAACATGGGAAACCATATCACAATGTGAGTTGCCCACTTTTAGTTCAAATTTTGTGTCACTGAAAAGACCTAGAATGTATCAATATGCACAAATCATGAACTTATCTCTACGGATATTTTAGAGTGGCCAAAACATCTCTGGGTTACGCTACCTGAATCTTTCTGTAGTCTGGGAGGAGATCAGAGACCAGTGACGATTCAGATTCTGCATCCTTTTGATTTCTTTATCATTCAGGGGCAGCCTGTATCCAAGCTCATTCAGGCGGTCTAAATCTGGGACCATGCTGCTGAATTTCAGCATCTGTCCCTGGAAGCAAGATGCAAAAGTAGGTTTAGCACTGCAGTCAGAGAAGACAGAAGACTTTCAGAGTGGACAGTGAACTTGTGGTTTCAGGGGAAGCTGGTCTTCGGTCTCCTCTGCATTTCTAGGCACCCACTTGCAATCTCCAGAGTCGCAACGAAAGCAAGACAGCATCTCCCCATCAGCTCCCAGTGCTGCTGCTCGCTGCCCTTTGTTGAACGCTTAGTAGTTTACGTGTGTTATTTACTTGCATCATTTACTCATCAGCAATTCTTGCTTGAACTGATAAAGGATGAACATTGTGTTGATGACTGAAAAAACTTATTTCCTACCCTTTATATGCCACTTATCCATATTAATCTGCTCCATTATTATTTAATAATAATAATAGTTATAGTAATAATAGCTAACATTTTTGGGCCCTTATAAACCAAGCACTGTTGAAAGAGCTTTACAGATAATAACTCGTTTTATCCTCAAAACAATCCCATAAGGTAAGAACCACTACTATTCCTGATTTACAACAAGGAATATGAGGCACAGACACTTGAAGGAAATGGCTTAAGACCACCCAGCTCGTGAGAGAGCCAGATAAGCAATACTTGATGGGTTCTCCCTGGATAGAATACAGACTCCCTTAAGCTCTGAAATACCATGTGTCATTTCAAGAGCTTCAGCTTTAGTTTCTTGACCCCAACCCCAAAGTTGGTGAGACTCAACTGAGAAAGCAGTGTATGCTTTCTGATCTCTTTTGTCCCTCCACACACAGGACAAAGCTGCCTGTCCTGGTTTTCCTGTGGGCATTCTTAACTCCATCGAGGAAATCAGCGACATGAAGAAGAAAAGGTTAGGCCACCTTTGGCTGAGTGTGTTTCCATTTTATGTGCTCTGCAAAAGGCTCATAATACTGAGAAAGAATAAATCTTTCCAACTGTCAAAGCCAAAACCAACCTATTAGATGCCAGAATTTCCATGGGTTATGTATCAGCACTGAAAACAACTGACATGGTGCTAATGGAGTATAAGACATTATTCCAATAGTGGAGAGAACAGTAGTCACTTAATCGCATGAGCATCATTAGAAGATACAAATAAACTCAGAAGAAAAAGAACAGTGAGCCTGAAAGTGTGTTGATGGGGGGCCTGATCATGGACAGAAGGGGAGGCTTTCTGAAAGTGTCATTGAACAAAAAGACCAGGAGCTGATTCCTTTTGGTGGGCACGGAGTTGGTGGGGATAAGGAATGAATTCCATGAAGAATGAAGCCAGGGCACATCTCACCCAGAGACGCTGGGAAACCCTGCAGCTCCCAAGTGGCTGGAGAGTGAGATGGACAGTAGTGAAGATGAGATTCTTAGGAGGGTGGAAGCTGGGTATTTCTGGTCTTGATACTTCCCCACATCTTTATCCTGAGAGCAATGGGAACCCATAGAGGGTTTAAGCAGAGGGGTAATATAATAATAAAATGGGCATGTCTGTTGTATTATTTTACTTACTTTAAAATAGTTCATAATTAAGTAAATCCCTGCAAAAGGAAAAGATCATTGTAGCTCTATGGGTTGGAGAGAGAGAGAGAGATTCAAGGAAGTCCATGGAAGCTGAAGTTTGGCCTTGGCCCCTGAGAGAGACTGGGCAACTTGAACCAGGAGTAGATGAAGGTAGTGATGAAGCCGAGAGTTTTCAGAGCATTGATGGAGGTCATGGACTAGGTGTGAGGAGGGACCAGACGGAGGAGGAAGAAGAGTGAGATGCAGACATAGCAGTGCTCCTGGGGTCCCCCATCACGGACCATGACATACGCTGTGATCCCTGCCATCACTCCTCTCAAGAGAACAGGGAAGCAGAGCTGGCAAGCATTCTCTTGGGAACAAATGGTAGGCCTATGTCAGGAGTTTTGAGTTACCCTTAAGATTCTGAGGATAAAAGATAGACCTGGAGGACTTTCCCGGCACACCAGTGATTAAGACTCTGTGACTTCACTGTAGGGTGCATGGGTTTGATTCCTGGTAGAGGAAGTAAAATCCTACATGCACATGCTTGGCCAAAATAAAAAAAGAAGCAGCGGCAGAAGCTAGATCCGGGACAAGGATTTGAACACACTTACCTTCAGCTCCTCCATCCTTTCCTGGATGGTCGAGAGGTCAGATGAGTGGCTAGGGTCCTGCCCTTGTAGCATTTCCTCAGCTTCTACTATCCAGGTCTCCAAAGCTTCTAAACTCTTGGTAAAGGTTTCATAGTCAAGAACGCCAGCCTTTGATTCCACAAAAGAAAATGAGTATTTAGAAATCTAGTGAAAGGGCAAGTGGATGTTAAAATTATTTTTCATATTCTTGCGTCAAATTGCCATTCTCCAGATGTCATTTCTAAAAAGACAAGGTTGCCATGATTTACACTTTTTTCTTTGTATTAATGTAATTTTCCTAAAGCTTAGAATTATTTCTATGTTAACCAATTAATTAACCAATGAATGTTTTTTAAATATATTATCAAGAGAGATATATTGATTCTTGCAAAAGCTTGGATAAACATGAGTGTTAACATTAAAGTTACTTAACATTTATTAACTGCACACATTTTACCATGCGACAATTCATTGATTTCAGGGCAAAATTACATGGTAGAGAACAGGGCAAGAATCCCAGCTTTTCTTGACCCCACTGGAACTTTCAAATTTGTTTATTTTTAAATTTTTTGATCTTAAAGGAAGCATTGTTTTGATGATGAAAGTTCTCCTTTTCCTGTTTATGCCCAGGTTTTATAGGATGCCTAACTCATAACACCCGCTGAATATAAGCTCTGTACCTGTAATACAGTCTGCTGTTTGCAGAGAGCCTGTTCTAAGGCATGTAATTGTTGCTTCAAAGAGAGCCAATCAGATTGAATGGCTGATGCTGCCGAAGCATCCACTTGTTGCTTGAGTTGCCCTCCCAGCTCATGAAGAACTATAAGAGAATCCTGAATCGGCCCCAGTCCTTTGAGGAGGTCCTACAGAAGATGGAAATATGCTCATCATGAAACAACAGGTTAAGTGTACTCATTATTGTGAACAACTACAGACACTCATTCTTACTTGTCCAATTATTACACTAAATAACCTTCCCCTGCCGGGGCAGGGCGGGGGGAATCAAGAATTGAATTCCATTTTTAAAAACCTGTGTATTAACATAAAAAAAGTATTATTCCGATTATAAAAGCCACAGAGGTTCCTTGAAAGACAAGGAGGAAATGCAGAAAAAATTACATAAAGAAGAAAAAAAAAATTATCTACAAGTAGAGCCAATAACCAGAAACATTCTGGCAGTTTTGTTTTTTTTGTTCCCCCTGCCTCTTCATGTAATTGATATCAAGGTCCAGTGCTACATTTTACCTTCGAGGACTCAATGTTAGACCCACAAGGGGGGAGCTGTGTGTGTGGTCACACCACAGTGGTCACAGTGCCCCCTCCCCGGCTGGTGGGCTCGGAAGCCTAAGCACGGCTCTGCAAGCAGCAGCAAGAGCGGACTCCATTCTTTTCCGTGGCATCTCCTGCCTCCACGTTTTGTGGGACCCTGTTATATACTCCAAATTAGAAGCTGGTGGAAGTACCCTGTTTCAGTTTCCGCCTACCACTTAGGGATGACAACTGACCGGTTCTTCTACCTGTTGCTGATGACTCACAGATAGATGGAAAGAGCAGAGCCTGCCTGAAAACTTCAGTAAGTGGGGAAACACAAAGGATAACTTTAATCCTGACAGAGAGATCAGAAAAGTCACAGCCATCACTTGGCGCACTTGACTGTAACACAAGCATCTCTTAACTCAGGAAGACTGAAAATGGAAAATGACAAATCTCATAAAGATGAGCTATGTGGAAAGAGAAAAAAAAAAGCACTGAATTAACATCATGGTAAAACTTAAACTCTAGCTTTCAAGGGATTATTCATTTTTCATGTGAAGGCCTTAGAATGAGTTAAGCGTTTATTTATGTGTTTTTTATAACCTGCCTAATTCCAGTAAACTGATTTGGGGAAAGTTTATAAGAAGGTCTTTGAAATAAATTCATTAAAATAAAGACCAACAGGGCAAATAGTAAGACGCATGTGATAGGTGAAACAAGAGAAGAATAATTCCTGAAAACTTTAAGTAGGTTATTGGCAGCTGCAGTGAAAAAGAGAAATATTAAAAAGCTATTAAAAAGAAGTATACTCATAAATCAGGAGAGAAAGACTTCTTCTTACCATTAAGTTCTTACAGGAAATTATTGTGTTGAGGTTTACATAAGAGATAATGGCCCTAACTGGACAATATCTTTTAACAGTGGATTTTTAAAAGATGTAACACTACTCTTCATATGGTCATTTCTTATATTGACCATCTTTGTAAAAACAGAGATCCTAAGTCTTTCACATGGACTGTATTCCATTAAGAAAAATGGGAAAATGACTCCTTAAAAAGAAAGCATTGGGAGGGGATCCCTTTAACTCTGATACATGCGCGACTGTGTTCTGAAAACCTAGCAGGCTCTCTGATATTTGAAACGATTATTTTTGGAAAGCTGTCCCACACAGAGCCATAACAAAGGCTCACACACAGCAGCTCTCGCCCTGCTCAAGAAGTCTAAGCCTGGCAAGTTGAAAACTCGGGATAGTTCTTGAACATACATTGCAATCTTGGATCCAGGTGGCAACTTCGTCATCGCCGATGTCCTTGTCGGTGGCTGCCTTCAAGAACTCGTTCGTTCGGCCCTCCTGCTGCTGAACTGCAGCAGCACACTGTTTGAAGTAGTCCTTGTACCTCTGCCAAAGCTGCAGCAGGGCCTTGCTGGCACGCAGCTGCTCTGCAATCTCTTCCAGCAAGTTATTCCATCTGGAAATGAGAGCCAGCACTCAGGGGTTGATTCCCACCTCTCACCAAATGCTCTTATTTGCTATTTTATTTTTCATGATCCTGGCTCATGTGAATATGGAAATAATGCAGATGTCTCGTTTCTATTTAACGTAATAAAAAGTATCATTTCACACTCATATTTCAAGGGTAGATAGTAGAAAAGGGGTCAATCTTGGGGTATATTGCAGTTATAATTCCTTTCCAAATATCTTCACTGCATTTGTGTGCGTGTGTGCAGTCATAGCCCGCCAGGCTCCTCTGTCCATGCAATTTCCCAGGCAAGAATACTGGAGTGGGTTGCCATTTCCTTCTCCAGGGGATCTTCCTGACCCAGGGATCGAATCCAGGTCTCCCACACTATAGGCAGATTTTTTTACCAATGAGTCACCTGAGAAGCCCCATCTTCACTGCATTTGTTTCTCCTTAAATTCATTTTGTGAAAATAAAAACATTAATAGACTAGAACCTATAAGGATCAAGTTCAAAATGCTAGGGTTTTTAATTGTATTGCTATTTACAATTAGATTGTGATATAAATAATGATCAACAGTGTAAAACCAGCATACTCCATACCTCATGTTGACTTCTTTCAGTGTGTTAGTAAGAGTTTCTGTCACAGGTGGGTGACACTCTTTCAAAAGTTGGTTGGTCACAGAGCCAAATTTCTGCAAGCTCTTTTCCTGTTTTTCTAGATCATCTTGAAGATTCTGCCCAAAGAAAAGGTCACAGATGACATGCCAGGATCTAAAAATTCTAATGATCAGATTTTAAAGTAATGTATAGCTTTTTCATACAATATGAAAATATGCACATACAAATACATAAACTGTGACTTTTGCCCCCAATGTTTTATCAGTTTTCTTTAGATAATCATTTTTCCTTTTTATGAGTTTGTTCTTATGGGTGTGAGGAAGGACTCTTAACAATTGAGCCTTGGAGTGGGATGGGTAATTCTGCCAGCAAAGTTCATACAGGGAGCCCCTGTCCATCATCCAGGAGGAAGCCGTGGGGCTGGTGGGCATGCAACCTGGCACATCGTGGTTCTCTTTGCTGCTCAAGATCAAAGTCCAGATTTGTAGTCTATTACTTACCGAGAGTTGTTCTATCAGAAACTTCTGATGACAGCTTAAGGTATCATAGCTTTGCTGCATGCGTGCATGCTCAGTTGCTTCAGTCATGACAACTGGACTCTTTGTGACCCTGTGGACTGTAGTCCGCCAGGCTCTTCTGTCCATGGGATTCTCCAGGCAAGAATACTGGAGTGGGTTGCCATGCCCTACTCCAGGGGATTTTCCCCACCCAAGGATCAAACCCGAGTCTCCTGGGTCACCAGCATTGCAGGCAAATTCTTTACCCACTGAGCCGTCTGGGAAACCCCATAGCTTTTCTGAGTACCATGTAAGTTCTAACTCTGAGTGTTCTTCCTTGCAAAGAATCTTTATTATACAAGTTATAGGCTTGGCGGAGTCTTCTACCAAGAACCAGTGAAGAAGGATGTTTCCCAGGAAATGCTAAAGTGATAGATTCAGCTCTTAGTAAAACTCCTCAGGTAAACCAGGCTGCAAAAATCCACCCCTACCTGACACTGCTTTCTGGTTGCCATCAAATCAAAACACATGAGGAACAGACCCTGAGTCCTTTCATATCCTAAGATAGAAGAGGTGAAACACAGAGTAGGCTAAATTAAAAGGTATTTCTCCTCAAAGGTATAAAATGTGTTTTTAAACTTACTAGTCTCAAAATAAGTTTTAATGATTTTTAGTATTTGCAATAATTATTTAAGGTTTCATGTAACTATATATACTCATTTTAGCCTTCCTGCCTCCTGCCTCACCTGAAAAAAAAAAAGGCATTCTCTTCAGCAAGTCTACATGTCAGATCAGCAACATATAAACTTTGATTGCCAAATGAGGGATGTGGGCCGAGGTAAGGAGGGTCCGTGCTGGGCTCCTGGTGACCCCTCATGCCTTAGGGCTGCCATGCCCACGCCATCGGCTGCACTATTCAGCCGGGGAGAAAGATCAGTACCAGGTGAAGAGTGCCCAGTGCCCAGGAACATAGGGGATGAGAGTAGCAACCAACTGAGGGCAGTGGCCCGAGTAAGCAGATTGTGCTGTTTAAGTCCAACAACAGCCATGTCCTTCGGGATGAAGGACATGATAAGAGACACGCAGGAAACAAAGCAGGAAGTGCTAGAAAACAGGGATTACGTGTATGCCTTGGAGAGACCACTGACATTCTGCTGAATGCAAAGAAAATAACTTAATGGTTTAAAATTTTACTCTTTTGCTATTTTTCTTTCTGTGTTCTTTTAAATCCCTTAGAATATGTTTAGAAAAGCATACCAGCTATCCCAAAATCTGGTATCCATAGGCAAATTTGATTATGTAACAAATAAAGCAAGTAAAATTAATTTGGAATATTTTGAAAATAATTAAATGAAAATAATATAGGCCAACATTCCAGCATGATGTTCACATTTGTTCACTTTTTAAAAAATTTCTCTAATTAAAAAGAATGCTAAGGATGGGGTCAATTCACTCCTTACCTGAAGATTGTCCACCTGAACTTGCACAGCTTCTAAAGAGCCAGTGAGCAGACAGAATCGAGAAAGAGAGTATCGGGCCTCCATGAGGCAACCGTTTATCTCGTCAAACGCCACTTTATGGTGGCTCCACTGGTCAAGCACGGATTTCAACAGGATCTTGAGTTGGCCAACCTTTCAGAAGAGACAGAGACTTCTTATAATTGCATACTAGTTTACATGATAAAATATATATTACTTTGCTGGAAAAGACATTAACATTTAAGAACTTCACTGGGGTTTCAGGCATTCCAAATAAACTCAAGTTTGAAAAATTACACATTAAAACAAAAGGTTATAAAATACATTTTTAAAGTAAAAATGTAGAAATGTTGACATTTAAGCCTTTCATACACATGATCACAGTCTAAATTAAAATGTATAAAAAGGTTACACATATAACCTTGACCTATAGTATCAGTTCAGTACAGTTCAGTTGCTCAGTCGTGTCTGACTCTTTGCAACCCCATGGACTGCAGCACACCAGGCTTCTCTGTCTATTGCCAACTGCTGGAGCTCAAACTCAAGTCCATTGAGTCGGTGATGCTATCCAGCCATCTCATCCTCTGTTGTCAGCTTCTCCTCCTGCCTTCAATCTTACCCAGCATCAGGGTCTTTTCAAATGAGTCAGTTCTTTGCATCAGGTAGCCAAAGTATTGGAGCTTCAGCATCAGTCCTTCCAATGGATATTCAGGACTGATTTCCTTTAGGATTGACTGGTTTCATCTCCTTGCAGTCCAACGGGCTCTCAAGCCTTCTCCAACACCACAGTTTAAAAGCATCGATTATCTGGGCTCAGCTTTCCTTGTGGTCCAACTTTCACATCCATACATGACTATTGGAAAAATGATAGCTTTGACTAGATGGACCTTTGGTGACAAAGTAATGTCTCTGCTTTTTAATATGCTGTCTAGGTTGGTCATAGGTTTTCTTCCAAGGAGCAAGAGTCTTTTAATTTCACGGCTCCAATCACCATCTGCAGTGCTTTTGGAGCCCAAGAAATAAAGTCTTGTCACTGTTTCCACTGTTTCCCAATCTATTTGCCATGAAATGATGGACTAGATGACATGATCTTGGTTTTCTGAATGCTTTTAAGCTAGCTTTTTCACTCTCCTCTTTCACTTTCATCAAGAGGCTGTTTAGTTCTTCACTTTCTGCCATAAGAGTGGTGTCATCTGCATATCTGAGGTTATTGATATTTCTCCCCACAATCTCGATTCCAGCTTGTGCTTCATCCAGCCCACACTTCTGCATGATGTACTCTTCACATAAGTTAAATAAGCAGGGTGATACTATACAGATTTGACGTATTCCTTTTTCAGTGTGGAGCCAGTCTGTTGTTCCATGGCAGGTTCTAACTGTTGCTTCCTGACCTGAATACAGATTTCTCAGGAGGCATATAAGGTGGTCTGGTATTCCCGTGCTTAAAAGAATTTTCCAGTTTGTTGTGATCCGCTCAGTCAAAGGCTTTGGTGATGTCAATAAAGCAGATGTTTTTCTGGAACTCTCTTGCTTTTTCTATGATCCAAAGGATGTTGGCAATTTGATCTCTGGTTCCTCTGTCTTTTCTAAATCCAGCTTGAACATCTGGAAGTTCTCAGCTCATGTACTGTTGAAGGCTTGCTTGGAGAAGTTTGAGCATTACTTGGCTGGTGTGTGAGATGAGGGCAATTGTGCAGTAGTTTGAACATTCTTTGGTTTTGCCTTTCTTTGGTAGTGGAATGAAAACTGACCTTTTTTTAAAAATTTTATTTATTTATTTTTTTCTTTACATTATCATGTTGGTTTGCCATGCATTGACATGAATCCGCCATGGGTATACATGTGTTCCCCTTCCAGAAACCCTCTCCCACCTCCCTCCCGATTTTTTAGTCCTGTGGCCACTGCTGAGTTTTCCAAATTTGCTGGCATACTGAATGCAGCACTTTCACAGCATCATCTTTTAGGATTTTAAGTAGCTCAACTGGAATTCCATCACCTCCACTAGCTTTGTAGTGATGCCTCCTAAGGCCCACTTGACTCTGCATTCCAGGATGTCTGGCTCTAGGTGAGTGATCACACCATCATGGTTATCTGGGTCATGAATATCTTTTTTGTATAGTTCTTCCATGTATTCTTGTATAGTTTGTATAGGTGTAGTCTTTGTATAGTTCTCTTCTCTGCTTCTGTTAGGTCCATACCATTTCTGTCCTTTATTGTGCATGCCCATCTTTGCATGAAATGCTCCCTTGGTATTTCTAATTTTCTTAAAGAGATCTATAGCTTTCCATATTGTATTGTTTCCCTCTATTTCTTTGCAGTGATCACTGAGGAAGGGTTTCTTATCTCTCCTTGCTATTCTTTGGAACTCTGCATTTAGATGGGTATGTCTTTCCTTTTCTCCTTTGCTTTTCACTTCTCTTCTTTTCACAGCTATTTGTAAGGCCTCCTCAGACAACCATTTTGCCTTTTTGTATATTTTTTTCTTGGGGATGATCTTGGTCACCACCTCCTGTACAATGTGAAAAACCTCTGTCCATAGTTCTTCAGGCACTCTGTCTATCAGATCTAATCCCTTGAATCTATTTGCCACTTCCACTGTATAATTATAAGGGATTTGATTTAGATCACACCTGAATGGTCTAATGGTTTTCCCTACTTTCTCCAATTTAAGTCTGAATTTTGAAATAAGGTATTCATGATCTGAGCCTATAGTACATATATATATATATACGACAAAAGATCAATATATTTACTATCACCATTGAGGAAACATATTATATGAGTGTTTCAAATTCATTAACTCATTTTATCCTGGCAACAACCTTTGAGGTAGATGGAATCTTAACTCATCTTACAGATGAGGAAACTGAGGGATAAAGAGGTGACTCAGACCTAGGTGTTAGCTGCATGGACATGGACAGAGGTCGGATTCTAGTCTATCCTGAAGGCACAGGCTGAACCGTATATCCTCCTTTAGCCGGGAACTTGGCCCATGCAAGGGCTGACAAGATTGCTGATGGACTAGAGGTGGGTCTGAGAGAAAGAGAGGAGTGAAGAATGGCTTCAAGGGTTTCAGCCCATGCTACTGGATGGGTAGAGTTGTCATGAACTGAGATGGCAGAAAGCGTAGGTTTGAGGGCGACTGATGGGAGCTGGTTTGGGCAGGAAGTTTGAGATGTCTACCGGCCATGTGAGTGGAGACGCTGATAGAGGACTTCCCTCTGCGTCTGCCTCTGACTGAGTGTAGGGGAGAATCTCAACCTGGGTATACACCTTTGAGAACCATCTGTGCCTAAACGGTACGGATAGACCCAGAATAGATAAGATTATCGAGAAAGGAATGTCCATGATAATGTTAATTATAGGAAACATCTGAAGCTAGACTCTTTTTTGAAAGGTTAACAAAGTGGACTTAACAGTATAAATAGATGCTGTCTAGATTCAGTGATTATTTATTCGGTTACTTTACAAAAATCAAAGCCCACGTCACATTCACATTTGGACACAAGATGGCAAGCGGGGTCTTGGAGCCAGCTCTCCACAAGCAACATTACCTACCATGTGGTCTAAATTTGCCCAAGTTTGGTTGAGCTCCTGAAGCGTGCTCCTGACAATGCCAGAGACTTCTTCTTTCTTGTTCTGAACCAAGGCAAGTCCATTCTGCTCAATTTTCTCTAACTCTTTCTCTTTTGCTTTAATCAAGTCTTCCAGATCCTGAAAGATGAAGAAATAGTCATTTTAAATTATTCTATTATGGAACTCTGGGCTGCACTGAAATTGAGCCATGATAGTCTCATATCCAAAAAAAAAAAAAAACCTTTTACTAATCCAAAAAGCTTATTGTTCTCAGGAGAGGGTCGCCAGAACGACACTTCTTCCTACATTTAAATTTTTAAAATTCTCTTCACCATGAGAGGTGAGTGCAACTTGAAAAATACAAAATTTGATTACATAATAGATAAGGAAATGGCAATATGGAATTTTTTTCAACAAGCTACAAGGTAAGAAATATATGTTGGAAATGGTAACATGATTTATATTTAAATTCATTTATATACATAAATTCATTTATCTTGCTATTGGAAAAATTTCCCAGTCCTAGCCTCTAGAATAAAATGCAATACAATGGTGTTCTGGACCCCGGTATCTGAGAGTTAGTTTCACTTCTGTGACTATTAAGCTGAGCCACTTTGCGCAAGAGAGAAACTTCCATACGGTCTCAGTTTCTTCAAATGAAAAAACCAGAGTGTCCATTTACCTCTCTTTCTTCCTAAAATCCTCTGATTCAAGTGATTCAGAAAGGTTGTATGAGCTTTTTTTCATGAGTCAAATCCTCATCTTCTTTAGGATTTGCATTTATAATGGTCAGCATGAAATGTTCGGGCTTTCCTGGTAGCTCAATTGGTAAAGAATCTGCCTACAGTGTGGGAGACTGCCTACAATGTAGGAGATCCAGGCTCGATCCCTCGGTCAGGAAGATCCCTTGCAGAAGGAAATGGCAGCTCACTCCGGTATTCTTGCCTATAAAATTTCATGAACAGAGGAGCCTGGTGGGCTACAGTTCATGTGTTCACAAGAATCGGACACGACTTAGTGACTAAACCATCACCACCACCACCATGAAATGTTCTAAAAAGAAAGTGAGATGGTGATATAGAGATCATACTTAACCATAATCCCAACTCATATTTTAAATTCATTAGAAAATTTTGAAAGCACCTTGATAGCAATTTGAGACTGCTATCAACATTTTATGGACGAACAAGTGGGAGATTTAAGTCATACAACCTGTCTCAGGTCACAGAAGGGCCAGAAATGGAATTAGAACCCAAGACTCTTGAGCCTACTGACTCCCAGTCCAGTGCTGAAGGCAGGTCATTGGATAGGAGTCGTGGAGAAGGTGTAAACCTATGTTGGGGTGCTGTGAGCAGCTGGTGTATATGGACACCTGGTTACAGGATCATATTCAGAAGTACATCCCCAGAACTAGGTATGCAGGTGTACAGGCCTTGGGGTTCAGAGTGAAGAAAACTGAAAAATATTTTAAGCTTGGATAAAGTCTCAATTCCGTGACAAAGATTTCCACCTCCCTGTCACGATCCACACATGGGTAACTCTTAAGTCTTAGGTAGCAGTATGGGTATGGGCAGGGTGATGTTCTGGTCTCTGTTTTAGTTTAAAATGTGCCCCTTTAGTTTTTGTTTTTGTGTGGTCCAATCTTTTCATCACTCTCTGTGTGTCTGTGTGTGCGTGCTCAGCTGCTCAGTCACGCCCAACTCTTTGCAGCCTCATGATGGACTGTAGCCCACCAGCCTCCCCTGTCCATGGAATTTTTCAGGCAAGAATACCAGAGTAGGTTGCCAAGCCCTCCTCCAGGGGATATTCCTGACTCAGGGATTGAACCTAAGTCTCCTATGTGTCCGGCACTGGCAGGTGGATTCTTCAGCACTGTGCCACCTGGGAAGCCCTTGACATTATGTACATAATAGGAACAATATAATTTTAGTATTATTCTAAAATTCAACCACTGGAATTAAATTTATTCTCATTTACCCATAAATGTTAGTTTTTTAAGTGAGAAATATTAAATAAATGATTCATTGCTTAGAAACACATCTCAAAAGTGTCCTGCACATTTATGTTGGCATAAAAGCACAATCCAGGAGAGAAACAGGAATGAAATATATATTTTGTGCAAAACAAAGGTATGTTTTCATTTCTCTCCAATAATAATTAAAAGATGATTCTGTTTCTGATCAATGAAGGGAAAAGCCAAAACTAACATTTTTTTGCTATAATAAATCATTCTTAACTTGGGCTAATTCAGAAATATCAGTTTTTGGGTTGGTTTGAGTTCATAAATTACTCCTGGAAAAGTAAAAAAATATCCAAGACCTTTTAAACAAAATAAAGCTTGAGTCTAGTCACCAATGTAAGTATGCTGGCTTGAATTCTATACTTTGGTCCAGAGGAACAATTTCTCAAGAATGACAATAAATTTTCACCAAGGTTTGTGGTGCTGTCAAATGGAACCTACCAGTTAGGCTACTGTGATTTATCTGTGATACCCCAAAATAACTGTAGGCTACTTCAATTCTGCTGTTTTTTTTTAATGACTTTTCATTTGAAATCATGAATTGGCATTGGAGTGAAGTCCTTTCAACCACATATGAAGCTTTCTTTCTGACACTGCCTGGTGTGACCCTCTGGGAGGCTAAAATTTGGGTCGGAAAAGGAGTGAAACTTGGTCAAGTTTCTGCTATATTTTCCATCTAGCAATCTCTTCCCTTTCTCTGTTAAATAGAAGACATTACATACAAAGAAAATGGAAAATGGCAGAAGAAAAGTACATTAAAGGGAACAAAAAATAGCAAGAAAGAAAAAAATGAACGAGGAGAAGGAAAAAGGAAAAACAAAGGAAAAGGAAAGCTAACCTATAATTTCAGTCTTTTCATAGTCAAGTTTATTACAACAAGGTCACAAGGAAGCACTAATCTTTCTCATGTTCATTCTGAAATTATGTTTTAATTTTAATAAAAACATTTTAGTCAAGGAAGTCATTCTTCAAAGTAAAATTCTGAAATTCTGGCTTACTTGGACATTTTAGAATTGAGAGCCTAAGTCAGAAACACTACTAGACCCTGGAAAATAAGAAAGGCAATGAGACTAGCTAATGCACGTTTTGGTCTTCCATCTTTAACATAACCATCTTATTTTGCAGGGAGAGGGGTGTTGGGGAGGGTATGGGGGCATGCCACGGGGTATGTGTGATTTTAGTTCCTTGACCAGGGATTGAACCAGTCAGTGTCCCCTAGAGTGGAAACACAGAGTCTTAATCACTGAACCACCAAGGAAGTCCCTACACACCCATCTTCTGATGTGAAGTTTTTTTTTTCCCCCCAAACTATTTCTCTGTATGATAGTTTCCTTTGCCATTTTCATGCACCCTCAAAATTGCACTCCATTAGCTTGTCAGCCCAGTACAAAAGCCCATGCTCTTTTCTGAACCAAAAGGCTTTGACTGAGAGCTTAAATATATTTCTTTACATATACCCCGCGAAGAAAAAACATTGTTTCAAGGGAAGAGTATTACTAAAGGCCTTTCTTTTTGAAAGCTGAAATAGAAAAACAGATTTGGGGTAAGGAGCATTTCTGTAGAACTGCTTCACAGTTTAGTCTTCAACTATCCTTAGGAAATACTACAGAGAATCATCACAGCTAATCTGTAACACATCAATTACTGAATTATTTTTTTAATTACAGTGTTAACTGTAATAGCTTACATTTCTTTCATATAAATGAGAGCCCCTAAGGGAATATTAAGGAGTCTCAAGTCACTGGAAAACATTTAGTCAGCCCACTCTTGAACCAACAACCTTATCACTAATTGTGGAATAAGCAGGCGCTGTCTGGTTTACTTGATGGGGCACAGTAGGGGGGTAACACTGTCCCCTGGGAAGCACTGGCTCACTGGAGTTGAACCAGAATTCAGTCAGGCCTCTGATGCTGCCTTCCACTTATGTAGGAAAGACAGGTGAGAGAAGAGATTCTTAAGGAAGTGTATGTGTGCGTGCTCAGTCACTTCAGGCCTACCAGATATTCTTTGTGACCCCAACGACTGTAGCCTGCCACGCTTCTTTGTCCATGGAATTTTCCAAGCAAGAAAACTGGAGTGGGTTGCGACATCCTACGCCAGGGGATCTTTCCAACCCAGGGATCAAATCCGTGTCTCTTGCGTCTCCTGCCTTGGCAGGTGGATTCTTTGCCATTGAGCTACCCGGGACGCCCAAATGATCAGTATAGGGGGTTAGCACCATTCTCTGTTTGTAAATTCAAATTTATAAAAACAGGTGGAAAAAACCTAATAAGTGGAAAAACATTATAATTCATGGAATCAGAGAAATTTGTTACTGAATGCAGCATTTTTTAATATTTAACTCTCAACTGTCATGACTTGCAAATTTGTTTGGCGTATGCCATCAAACTGTGAAGGGTGCTTATCTGCCACTTGGACAAGTTACCTGACAGTCTTTCAGCGCATTCTGAACTGAAGCCTGGTCTCCAATGCGATGTTGTTGTTTCAGTCTCTTTTCCTGGGTTTCAAACCACGTTTTCAGACATTGTACGTTATTTTCATATTCTGACCAAGATTCCAATAAGCCTTCCAACAACTGAATCTGAACAAACATAATAAAATGAAATTTGCAATTTTATTTTAGAATCCAATTATTGGCAGATCACTATTTCCTCCAGATTAAGAATTCTTAAAAAAAAAAAAGTCCATTGTATCTATGATTAAGAATGAATGTTGAAGATTGTAAATCAATGACTACTATTGGCAAACAAGTGAATAACTTAAGTCAACTTTGAAGCAAAGGAAAAAGATATTAAGACCTTAAATAAAGGAAAATGATATGAAATATTCAAAGAGTAGAGAGTACAGAGACAAAATAATGAACAAGGCTGAAGAGCAGTTAAAATGAGCACCTCCGGGATCTATCCCTTCAGAAGCAGTCCTATGCCCAGCGGAATGAGTTTTCTACAGAGTATACCTGTTTTTGGAGTTTTCATGAAACATGGACAACAGGGAATGCTTGGCTCACCTTCTCCGTGACCAGACCCTGCAGGATTTGCCAGCTTTTATTCATTGCTCCAAGTTGCTCAGCAAAATCAGTCTTGTCACTGCGTTTGCTTTCCACATCCTGACTGCTGATCTGTAGCACAGACTGGTTCACAAAATCAACAGTCAGCTGCTTACAGTTAATGTCAATCTGAAAACCCTGAAAAGAGAGAGGAGGAAAATGAGAAAATAAGGTTATATGTATACATTTCATATGATTTGATGCATATCATCTTCCTTGATAGCTCAGTTGGTAAAGAATCCACTTGCAATGCAAGAGACCCTGGTTCAATTCCTGGGTTGGGAAGATCCACTGGAAAAGGGATAGGCTACCCATTTCAGTATTCTTGGGCTTCCCTTGCGGCTCAGCTGGTAAAGAGTCCACCTGCAATGCTGGAGACCTGGGTTTTATCCCTGGGTTGGGAAGAATCCCTGGAGAAGGGAAAGGTTACCTACTCCAGTATTCTGGCCTGGAGAATTCCATGGACCATATAGCCCATGCGGTTGCAAAGAGTCGGATGTGACTTTCGCTTTCCTATATTTTACCAGGAGTTGGAAAGCCTTAAGCAAGCTTAAGATGAATGTTATCACTTCCATGATTTTAGTCCAAATGGGACAATCTGTGTATATTAATAGAATCTATTATTTTCAGAAAATGAATATATATATAAATATGCAACATATGAATATACTGAGTATAAATTAATTTTATACATTTCCATTGTATAAACATATCGAATTTAAATTCGTGAAAATTTGAACATATAGATATATTGAGTATAAATTTATGTGTGTGTGTTAGTTGCTCAGTGGTGTCTGACTTTTTGTGACCCCATGGATTGTAGCCCATCAGGCTCCTCTGTCCATGGAATTCTCCAGGTGAAAATATTGGAGTGGGTTGCCATGCCCTTCTCCAAAGGATATTCCTGACCCAGGGATCGAACCCAGGTCTCCTACATTACAGACAGATTCTTTACCATCTATGCCATCAGAGAAAACCTGAGTATAAATATATATGTATTTTAGGAAGAGTAAGTAGAACTGGACAAACTACATAATCTCACTGTATAACATATATAAATGATAGTATTTTTTTTATGACTTCATAAAATGACACAAAATCTTATTCAAAATTTTTCCTAATACCAGACAATGCTCCTATGCCTGTAACGAGGGAGGCAGTTTTCTTACTACTGGAAACCCATCTGGTCACTATGTATGAAACATACACTTTCAGACCTGATTTCTATATCTTGAGTTTTTGAGTTTCTTCCAGTAATGCAGTCCTAAGACACAAAAAGCCAGAAACAAACAAAAATGTTTAATTACCTTATATTTCTGCAGGTATTCATGAATTGTCTTGTAACTGATGGAATTTTTAATATTCTCTTCATCCTTTTGAATAACACTTTCCATAAGAGAAATCCAAGTCATGACTTCAGAAATGGCGTGGCGAGAAGGCAGTTTATCCATCTGGAGCTGCCCAAGTCAGAGACAGAACGAGTCACAATGTTAAAACCCAAACTGATTTCTGTTAACTTAAAATTCTATTAATTCCTACTAAAGTACCAACAGAGTAACACGTCTTAATGACATTTTTGGATATTAACCTCGTTAGAGGCTGGAAATTAAACATCAGGCAAACACTGAACAGTAATAGTCCTCTTATGTTCACTTGACATCGAATACTATAAACACTGCATAAACACTACCTAATTAATCAAAACACCAGCAAGAAGAAAATACGATTCTTATTTTATAGCTAGTTTTATGAGTATAAAAAACATAACTACAAAACATTCAACAGATGTATTTTATTAATTATCTTGTAAAATCTCTGTGTATTATGACTCAGGAATGTTCAAAGAAGAAAGAAAAATACCACCACACGACAAACTATCATTTTCTAGATTTTTGGCACTCTGATATTTGTTCCGAAGAGTAGAGCCAATTTCCTCCATCTTTCACTAAAGTATATTTAGAATCCTGAATCTTCCTTAACATATCAAACATTTATGCAAATACTTAGATGGATTGGGGGGAACAAAAGCAATCATTTAAAATATTTATGGACTTCTAGGTAGTGCAGAAAGATATAGAAGTCAATGTGAGATGTTTCCTGCCCTCTAGAAATGTTCAGTCACTGCTTAGGAGGGATGAGACATTTATATGAAACACACCTTTTACACAGTGATGAATGTCAAAGAGAGATACAGAAACAATAGCTGGGAGGTCAGGGCTAAGAAGCGTATTTCCAGAAAAGGAAACTACTTACTTTTCCTTACTCTATTTGTTGCGTGTCAGCTCTACTGTAGGTAAGATTATAAGTCTTTTATATACACTATTGGGCTTCTCTTCTGGCTCAGCTGGTAAAGAATCTGCCTGCAATGTGGGAGACCTAGGTTCGATCCCTGAAGAAGGGAATGGCTATCCACTCCAGTATTCTGGCCTGGAGAATTCCATGGACTGTACAGTCCATGTGGTCGCAAACAGTCAGACACGACTGAGTGACTTTCACTTTCACATATACTATTATTATTAAATCTTCATAACTACCTTCTGAGAGAGGCATAGTCACCCTCATTTTATTTATGATAAAAACAAATAATTTAAACATGGACAGACAAGGATTCTAACACACACACACACACACAATAAAGAAGCCATTGGAAGACAGGGAATTTGTAGATTGGGCATTTGTAGAACCATTCACTCTTTTCTTTTTTTGGGGTGTGGGGCACATTGATTTACAATGTTTTGTTACCTTCTAACTGAAAAGCCAAGTGAGTCAGTTATACAGATAACATACATTCACTCTTTTTCAGACTCTTTCCCTACAGGTCATTACAGAATACTGAGTAGAGTTCCCTGTGCTATCCAGGAGGTTCTTTTTGGTTATTAGCAATATTAGCACGCAGTGTAAGGGAAGACATAAAAGACAGGGTGTCCAAGACATAGTTGATTTAAATTTGAAAGCAAAAGCAGATAAATGTACTTTTCCATCTAATACCACTCACATTAATTATGAACAATTAAACTGATGATTATTCTGTACCTGGTGAAGCTTTTCCTGTACGGCTGGAATATTTGTCAGCAGGTCATTCCACTGGCCATCAATGTGGGACAGCTCAGAACGCAAGGCAGCTGTGTCCACTTTCTTTAATCGAAGAAGCTGATTTCCAGTGCTCAGAACAGATGATTTTAGCGTGGACTTGGCATCCACCTCTTTGGAAAACTCCTAGAAGTACCAACAGTCAAATCAGGATTAGGCGGCCAGATCTCACATTTACGGAAAGAGACTAACTTATTACATAAAGATTTTTCTTTCCATCTTGAAGGAGAGTGGCGATATTAAGCACTCTGAGGAAAATAAAAGCAACAGACCCTTGCCCCGAATGAAAGCCAACCTCCCTTAGATACTACTCTAAAGAGGCAATGTGGAGGCTTAGCATTTTGCAGAATTATTCAACACACAGAGTTAACAATGACAAACTCTCCATAGCTTGATTTACTAAGTACATCCATTGACAGCTGATCTTTTTACTAGTGTTAAGTCAGGTCTTACGTAAAGGCCTGAAAACAGTAAACCTGAATCAAATATTTTAGATTCTTAAGCTTACCAGAAAAGCATTCAGGTGATCACGGACCATTTCCAGTTCTTGTGGGACTGTCACAGATTGTTGAGTCCAAAATTCTAGCCTGTCCTTTGCAGACTGTAACCAGTGGATTAGATCTGCAGATTCACTTTGATATCTGTAAGGATAATAATAAGCCTATTAAGTAAACATCCAATCCTGACTTTGTGCTAACCTATGTTATTCGCCAATGCTAATTTTAAAAGGAGACAGGTCAGGATTTGGGAGAATCATGCCCTGGGCTGACACTCTCAAATTCCCTTCTCTTAATATCCATACCTTAAGTAGGTCGGTCTCTCTGTGTTTCAGTTTTCCCATCTCTAAGCTGAAAATAAAAAAAATCTCTTTCTCCTACTCCTTCACATTGAGGCTACTGAGAAAATATTAGATGATTGTTAAAGTTCTAAGAAATAAAGGTGGCATAAAAACAAGGATTTCATTATATAAAATCAACCTTCCACCTCTCTTGACTACCTTCCATTGCCCTCAAGGAAGACTCTACCCTCTTAAAACACATTCTCTCTTCTTTCTCTGCTTCTAAGATTTACTGTGACCACTCATGTACATCAATAGGCAAGGGAGATGACAGCTCAGAAGTAAGAAGTATTGCATAATGCCTGCCGCCCTCACCCTTTTTAAAGTACATGTTTATACAATTATGCAAGAATCCAATTGGAAGCTTTGTGTTTGCCTTTTTTTTCCAAACTCTGTGGTATGTTTCTTGAGGGACTACATCTTTTTCAACTCGGAGGCCCAACAGCCTTATAAACACTGCAGCAGTAATTTGAAAATTTGCTGAAGTATTACCTGGTCCAGTGTTTCAATATTGTTTCCAATCTGTGAAGTTCCTTAGACACTTTGTTGGTATCATTTAACCAGTGTTCTCCAAGTTGATTTAGCTGGCTTTCCAGATCTGAGCAGCTAACAGATATCAGAAGTCGTTTTCCATCATCTATTACCTGATATAATTTGGGCTGGTATTCATTAAGGCTGGATTTCAAATGCTAAAATGATTGAAAATACTGGGTCAAAGTTTAGATAATGCAATTTTTCACCCTAGAGATTATAATTTCTCCATAATGTTTCCCTTACCCATTAGTCAGATTTCAACTATTTACACTGAAGTTTCTACTTCATGATGTTTCTATACCTGAGTATATAACGTTGGGGGTACTTAAAACTGTTGATGTATCAGTATTTTAAGAATAGTGTGACACCAACAAAAAATACAAAGTAATGCTTGGTGGAGGCTGAATTTTCAAAAAGAGCTCTCTCTCATTAAAGATAAGGGGGGGGAAGGGCTTTTTGATGCTCTATCATAAAACAACCATTTGTAATTATTTCAAGACAGTGCGACTTCAGCATAACAAGTGGAAAACACTTGCTGAAGGCTACATTTTCCAACGGGGCTCTCATTTAAAAAAAGAAAAAGATCTTCTTATGTTCTATTATGAAACAAACACTGAAAATAAAAGTACTTAACAAAATATTTGATTGCGAGTTTGAGTAGATCTGTTAAAACCATGGGAAACTGTCAAAAAGTGATGTGGCAACTTCTTACACCACAACGTCATCTGGACGCTGACCTGGTAGAGTGTGATCCGGTCGATAAGCCTGTCTTCGCTCTCCTCCACCAAACCCACACTTGGGGTGCTGCTCTCCACCACCTCCAGCTGCCGGCTAAGCTCCCAGTGCTCCTTATCCAGTTGGGACCACGTCTAGAAACACGACATCAGTGTGTGAGCTGAAGACCCTCATTAAGGAACAGCATCCTTTCCGTGTGCATACACGCACCTGATGGAGTCCTTCAAAGGCATGTCAGAGGTGCCTGCACTAGGGCTTTGCTCTGGGAAGCAAAAGATGGCTTTGAAGGAAGTCATCAGAAGGTGACCCTGAAAAGCACCATGTGTGGCACTCACATCTGCAGCTAAGCAGCTGTAAGAGCTGGGCAAATCACTGCACGTCTCTGAACCTCACTTTCAACATTAAAAGAAATGGTGATGATACTAACAGTCTTGTCCATTGTGAGGCTAAAATAGAATAATACATGCAGCACATCTGAACACAGCAGGCATCTGAAATTTGTGGTTTCCTCCTTCCCCGCAGCAAGGAGAAACCAGTGACTTAAGTGAAAGGAACAGGCTTGTTAACTTCCCAGAGTAAGCGAACTAAATACTTCACATTTGCAGATAAAACACCGACATGGACAGTTAAGAAATATGAATATTCAGTATTGACAGTCTATTAAGAAATTTCAAATCACTTATTCTAAAATTATTATTTTTTTACTTAAAATTGGAAAATCTTTTTTTTAAATCATGTGAAGTCTTCTTCAGTAATTTATATCAAAGGCAAGTCTATCAAGATCGTACATATCACCGTGCCCATTTTGGAATCAGTCTTCTTCTGACTAAACTTGCAGAGAGGCACAGCCTTTACCTAACTGTAAACAGGAAATGCCAGGGGCACACACAACATGTGACACCCTCTCTGCGATGTTTCCAGGTCACAGGAGACAAATCGCAGAAATGAAGACATCTCGCCTGCTGGGTCTGCCGTGCAGCTGGAGTGTGCTGAAGGGGAGGGTCTCACCTCGAGGATGTACTCCAGCTCCACACCCCTCTTGTGAGCCCCTTTGAGCACGGCCGAAGCCTGCGCCATCAGGTCTGTGTGGAACTGAGTTTCCCGTGGGACTGCAAAGCTGATGATCTTTCTGAAGAGGGTTTCGGTCAAGATCATGTGAGATTCCAGACCCTGAAAGTATTCCTGCAATTTTTCAGATAGAAAGGGGTCAGCAACTCCTGCGTTTACTACCTAATGATAAAACTGCTTCAAACTCAGAAGCTGCTGGAGCTCAGCCAATCCCTGGGCAACAGCGGTCCTCCCCGGCTGTCCTCCACTCACAGGCACCCACACCCTTGTGCAGGGACGGGGGAGCTCCAGTCTCCTGAATGGCCTCTCCTGGCCCCTCACTCAAAGTACCCGCACAATGCTGAGCGGCAGGTACTCTGGCCCCCAAACAGAATCCATCACACGTGAGCAGCTGCTAAAAAACTCACCCGCTCTCTCAGCGCCTCATCCTGGTACCACCTGGGCCACCACACGGACCGCCGTCCCTTGTCCCCGGGACACGTGGGCACCTATCCCCGACTTTCAGCCTCTGCTCACCGTCTGCTTCCTGCAGTGCCCTCCCCTGACAGCGTGACGACTTTCCTTCCTCCAGGGTGGGGCTGGAGCTCTGTTCTTTTGAATTCTCAGAGCACCTAGCATTCATACTCAATGCCCAGCTTAACTGGACACACACACTGATTGGTATCAGTATATTTAAATGTCCCTCATAGAATGCCTACACACAGTAGAACTGTAGGCCTTGCACAGGCCTACAAATGCATTTCAAAATGTTACTGTCTATATGGAAATGTCCCCAGAGGAGGCGTGCTAAGTTACTTCAGTCATGTCCGACTCTTTGCGATCCCATGGACCGTAACCCACCAGGCTCCTCTGTCCATCAGATTCTCCAGACAAGAATACTGGAGTGGATTTCCATGCCCTCTTCCAGGGGATCTTCCTGACCCAGGGATCAAACTCACATCTCTTATGTCTCCTGCTTTGGCAGGTGGGTTCTTTACCACGAGTGCCACCTGGGAAGCTCCCCCAGAGGATGGGAGGGGGCTATCCCATTTCCTGTTCTCACATCAAGGATGCAACTACAACTGGGAATTAAAAACATCAGCTAACACTGAGTGTGTACTATGCGCTGGACACTATAAACATGCCAGTGACTAACCTGTTGAATCCTTATCACAGCCCTAAGAGGTAGGTAGTTTTATTTCCCATTTTACAGACTCTGAGCCACTCAGGCAAAGCTCTCCCTCAGAAAATGGTCTGGTCAAGAGAAACTAGAGCCATTATTTTTAACGGACAGTTATGATATCATAGAATCTCCAAGTTGGAAGAGAACCTGGAGGTCACTTAGCCCAACGTTCACAGAAAGCTGATACTTGTTTCACAACTCCGTCTCCCCCGACAGCCTTGGACGGACTTATCCTGGCCAGGAGGGCTATCCTTTTAATGGGAGCCTATCCTTTTAGAGTTTTTCATCTATTGAGCTTTATTTCTTTGTTATTTATACTCATTGATCCCAATTTCCCCTCTGGAATAACTCAGAATGATATTTTATTGCTATGGTCAAAGACTTGAGAAAAACCAGCTGTTGACTTTAAAGCAATGTTTTCAAAGCCAAGTGATAAGGCTTTAATAAATCACAAAGCTTTGGGCAAAAACCTCTGGGAAAAATAGCAAGAAGTAAAGTTCTTTGCTCCCCCCACCCCAAATCTACCTTTATAAGTCACCAGAAAGCTACATAAAGGTAGAAGGTTAACCATCTATAATCCAAGGGAATTTTAAAAGTTTCCCTATAAGAAATTTCCACTGTGTGGGAAGTCGAGTCTTTCAGGTGGCAAAACTTTTATTTTTGTATTGTTACTACTAATGCAATTTGTGTTTCTGAATTAAACAGGCATTCCATGGACAGAGGAGCCTGGCAGTCTATGGTCCATTGGGACGCAAAGAGTTGGACATGACTGTGCACACACGCATACTAAGCATCCTTTACGAAGGGAACGGGGTCTAACCTGAAACTGGTCATCGTGCATACTGGTGGAACTATCTCAGGTCCACCAAGTTTGCTTATGTAGTAAAAGCATTTGTTGTCCCCAGGAGGAAACTCCTGAGGAGTACGGTAACCAGAAGAGCAGAGAAGGAACAGAGAAGCTGAGTGAAGCATGTAACAGACAGAAACCTAATCCAAAGCAGAGTGGGTGGCTCAGTCCGTGTTCCCAGACAAGAGTGAGGAGTTCTTGGCCAGGAAAAGGGAAAATACAAAGAACACCTAAAACTAGATGAACAAACGGGCATGAGGGACACAAAGCAAAAGAGCAGAGTTAAGAATGAAGCTGAACTTCTCAAAGAGAGTCCCTGGGTTTCCCATCCATTTTGAAGTGAGAAAGCCTAGCTAAAATATCGATCATTAAAATTACTGGTAAGGTTGGTATTCTGTGTTAACCTAAAATCATAGGAATATCTCCTCCATAATTTTCCTGTGCTACTGACTGTTGGTAGGTTTGAGTCTACATTTGCTGATCATTTTAAAAAGTAACTTATACTAGTAGAAACTCATAAAAAAGACTGATAATATAAGGTTTTACTAAGTATATGTCAGTGAGTGAGAATGTGCTTTCAAAACTACATTTTCTGTTTGTTTGTTTGGGTTTTTTTTTACCTTATGTTTGTCAAGTAGTTGTTGGATTTCCTCTTTGGAAGACACGATGATTTTCTGGTCTCTTGCTGTCTTCTCTCGTCCAGTTTCCAGTAGGTCGGCCAGATCCTGCAGGGCCCTTTCGTACTGACTCTTGAGTGCAAGATTCTGGTTCAGCCCGCTCCGCCGAGAGCCAACGGTCATCATGAGTTCCTCGTACATGTCCTAAAGAAACAGATACTCATGCTCAGTCTAAGTTCAGTCTACACGGGGTACATCTGACACCTGCCCTCAGAGAATGTCAATAGTTGATGAAGGTTTAAAATGCTGAAAAGCTGTTCTTGCAGCTAAGGGACATGTCATGGAGAATGCAGTACTAATTTTTATCACACTCTCAAATTTTCTAATTTTGGAGTAACTGAATAGAGTATTCTCAATTTTGGGTCTGCTTAAGTAATAATCAGATCTGAGACTATTACTTAAATAAAGAGCTACAGAAACAGCAGTTTCAAGTGAGCAGAAAAACTTTAAAACTTAAAAAGGCAATGATTTTTGGTGGTTTTTTTTTTTTTTTGCCAAATGTGGTGGAGTAAATAAATAACTATTTAAACTGGAAAGACGTTTTAGCAGATGATGATACACCAAAAACAAAATTTATTTGAGCCATATGGACCTGATTAATGTATCATATTAAGGTTGAGTAGGCCAAAATGGCTCAATCTGGAAAAGTTCAACTTTAATGCCTATTTATAGCTATGACGCTTGACTCTTACACCTGACATTTAAGTGCTGTCGGAAAACTATCTCAAAAGGACAGAGTGGGGGCCATGGGCTCATCACATTATGAAATCTTAGATACTGGAATGAGACAGTTGAAATAAAAATGTTCTGTTAAAATAAGAGGTATTTTATTTTCTCAAAAGAATTTGTGACCCCATATTGGACTCAACAGTGCAGAAAAACTAATACATGCACATTTTTTTCTTAATATAAATTATCTGTGTTATCAGAAGCTACCCTTCGTTGGCTTTACCATCTCATTGTCTTCCTACCAATCCGATGCCAGCTATCTGCCTAGGTGCCAGATTTAAAACCACCAATCCAAAGTGTTATTCTCTTCTCCTGAAAGATGCTGGGGAAGTCAGTTTGGATTTCAGCTGCCTTCTAGTTTAATTTTTTGTTGTTCTGGAATTGAAACAATATCTCTTTTCCATTCAACCATGTATGAAATATAAGCTATAATTTTGAACACTTGAGAAAATATACTTTCTAAAAGGTATCAGATTAAGTATTTTTTCCTTAAAACCTTTTTTTTGGCTACTAAAATACAGGGTTTTCTAGGTATCTAATAAGATTGCCAGTTGATAACTTTTCTGAAGTAGAAGGTAATAGGCCCACAAATAAATTTTACCATAATGCTTAACCATCAGAATAATAATGATGCAAAAAATATCTTAGAAGCATAAGACTACAAGAAAACACAAGAAGAGACCTAAAAATTTGACATGAAGTTCTCCAACAAATAGCCCACACAGACTACCCTTCAGTAAATCTCAAAATGTGTCCATTATTTATCATACTAAATATTAATATGATAAATATTTTAGAAAATGTTCTAAGAGTTACTTGGGAAAAAATTAAGGCCTAAATGACATGAATTTTACAGAAAACTTGACAAAAATGGAGAAAATATGTTTTTTTCTTGACTTCCAGTAGGATGTACCATTGAAGTTGAATGCCATTAGTAGAACTGTACCTGGAGTTTGGAGAGTTCTTGCATGGAAGGCTGCTCAATCTGCAACTTGTCAGCACGCCTTTTTAACTCAATGATTCCTGCATCTAATTCCTTTAGCCCATCTTCAGCCTGCTGTATTGCCTATGGAGGATTTATGACTTGTCATTAAAACTCCCATAAACAATTTCCCATGCGCAATATGATTATCGTGGCTTACTTGTTCCTCCCTTTTCCACTTAAAACATTTTCCATACAACATCAAAACGATGGTCCTCTATTATCCAGAAAAGGGAAGAAGGCCCTTTATCATACTACATTTCAGATATTTTAAAGGTAAGGAGGTTGGAATGGCTTAGCGTGGAGGGTTGGGAGAACAATGGCTTCCTTGAACAAATAAGGGAAATGGTGAATAGCAACCTGAAAAAGAAGCATGATTTTAAGACAGAGTTAGAAAAGGGCATTTGCCCAAGATGTTCTAGGGGATCACGTTCTGCGTTTCTGAAATGCAGTTTTGAGCATCTTTGGAGAGAGACTCAGTGAGGAAAGTACATTACAGCATGGTCAGGGAGAGCTTACTCATTGTAAAGCGGAAGGACAAGCAGTAAAGCATGAAGGCGACCGCTAGAGCTGAGCCTTGCCTTCCCAGGATGAGGTCAGCTGAAACAGGACAAGACCTCAGCCTGGCCCTCAAGGAGCTTCCAGTCTGCTTAGGAGGCTGGAGTAAAGAGGAGAAAATGAAACGAGGCTGAATACAGTTAGGTACTAAACTTGCTTCTGCTCCTCCCTGTGAGAGGGTTTGAGAGTAGGCAGTGCATTCTGGAACAGTCGGAGAAGGCTTTTGGAAGACAAGAAACCTCAGCTGCCTTCGAGGAGGAAAAGAACACAGACTCCAGATGTCAGATGAAACACATGTGTCCTATTTTCTCTCTCTGCCAATATTTTGTTTGCTTGTTTTCTGGTGTGTTTTCCCCCCAATAAATCTACAAGGGCAGGGAAACAGGAAAGAAGATGATACCAACAAAAGCTTGCAAGCTGAAAATCAGAAGGGTACATGGGAATTGACTTCGGAAATCTGAGAAAGCTGAATTCTAAGCTGGCAGGGGTTCTTCATCACCAGATTAAAGCAAAAGGAATCTCGGGACCTCTGGGAAATGCAGGATGGACACTAACTATAATTTGAGGGTTGGTGGAAAGATGCTTGAAGAATACTCGGATTCTCAGACTCTTCCTCACTCCGCATTGGCTCTTTGCATTTTCTGAAGAAGGTATTGGATTGCCCACAAAGTTTGTTCAGGTATCTCCATTACAATACACTTTTTGGCCAACCCAGTAAGACAAATAGTCTCTGGACTGAGGGGCACCAGAGGCTTGAGTCCTTGACTGCAAACAAGGGGATAAAGGGACCAAACACTCAATGAATGCTGAATGTGGAGCTCCTGCATCTCCTTGAGTGCTGAAGCCTTGTCTCTATTTTCCAGTCAGAAGAGGATGGGAGAAAATGAAAAGATCTGAAAAAAACTGACACAAGGATTCTCCAACAAATGGCCCACATAGATCATCCTTCAATAAATCTCAAAATCGTCAAGCCCCATCCATTCGTGAAGCTCCCATTCAGCTGATTACTCCCTCATCCTAAATGTGAAGAGACAGCATGTCCATGTATCCTAGAAAAGCCTCTAACATGAAAGATAGAAACTAAAATAAGCAAACAAATAAAAGCAACCTTGAGGGAAACAGATTATGCAGGAAAAACAAACAAACAAAAATCTTAAACTCTCCCAAAATACCTTCAACTCCCAAATCGTTAATTTACCTAGAGAGATTGCAGAAGACAATGCATCTGTTTAAAAAAGAATAAGATACTACTACCAAAGAACACATCATTTGGAGAACCAAAAAGAGCTCTCGGAAGATTAAACACATGAGAGTAGAAATGAAAAAGTCAATAGATAAGTTTGGAGCTGAAATCGAGAAAGTCTTCTGAAAGCAGAACACAAAAATGTCCCTTGATAAGAAAGTTAGAAGACTGGAACAGAACATCCAACATCTGCCTAAAAGGAGTTTCAGAAAGGGAGACAGATAAAACAGAAGGATGCAAACTATTTCAATACTCTCATAAAATGTTCCAGAATGGAAGGATGAAGTTGCCACATCAAAAGAGCCCACTGAGCTCTCAGCCCAGAGGATAAAACAGACTCTCTCCAAGGCATGTCATCATGAAATTTCAGAACACTGAGGCCTTTGGGAATTAGAACAATTTTACATTCCTCATGCCAACACTGGAAGCTAGAAAACAATTCAGGAGAAGTCTCAAAACTCTATAAAAAGAGTCCACCAAGAATTCTGTAAAGAGCCAAGTCATCAATAGATTGTGAGTACAGTACTAGAATGCTTTGAGACACGGAAAATACTGAAAAATATATCTAGCATTCATCCATTCTTAGTAAGGATCTACACTGATAAAACAAGGAATCAAGACAATAAAGAGAAAGACTTGGTTTGGACTCAAGACCCAACAGAAGGGAGAAGTGAAGGGAATTCTCAGAATGATAGTAAAAGGGAGATCCCAGGAGACAGCTGTGCGCCAGGGTTATGACACAGGTCTGTTCTAGGTCAGAATGACATGACTCAGAATACGAACATATCCCCTTGCCTTCTGCTACTGTTACCTCCTCAACCCAAGGAGGGTAGGAATGGAATTAGCACTTTTTACAGTTATATAATAATAATCCATTTATTCAATGAAATAACTGAGTAATTTTTTAATCTTTGAAATTTACATTGGTTATGTTGGCCAAGAGTACAAGTGTTACTTGTAATGATACCTATCCTAAATTTCACATTAGAAATTCAAAGCAAAGCATTCTTTGGGCTGCTCAAATTTTGTTTACAATCAGGTAACATTACAAGCCAAAAAATAAAAATTAAGGTCCTTTCAAGTAGAAGATATGACATAGAATTATTTTTTAGTTTGGGGAAAATGAGGGAATTTCTTAAAAAAAAAAACAAGTGCAATTATGGTAAAGAAAGATATGTATTCAGATATAATTTTGCAAACTATTTTAGATCATGAAAGAGAAAAAGAGAGATCTTCTTCTATAGAGAAATATAGGGGTGATTTCTATGGTGTGTATTTATGACAGTATGATCACAATTAACACTTTTACTAACTATTGACCGAAATAACCAATGTAAATTCCAAAGATAAAAATAAGTTATTTGATTATTTAATTGAACAAATGCTGCTTTCTGTTTCAGGGGATTTCTTAGGGCCTACCCATAGAACCATTAGCAGTCTGCTAAAATTAAGGTATGCAATTCTATTAAAACACTCGTTTTCATAATGACTTAGCTTGTGAAATGGGATATTCTTTGTAGCAATCTTGCCATTTCTTGCCTCCTCCCCATTTTCACTGCCACTATGATGGTGTGAATTCTTATTCCTTCTCCTCAGAGCAGTTATGGGGGGCCTCAGGATGAATACCCTGCTTCCTAACCCTGGCGTTGCCATGCCAACCACCTAGAAGCAGAGGTGACACTAACATTCATCCTCACCCTCAAACACCCAGAGTGACTTTCTGCTCCCAGGGGTCTCTGCGGTGAGTGTAAGTACTCGGAAGTGAAGAATAAGGTTTGCGAGACTGAAACACTATGTCTTTCATTTATATTCAACCACATGCATTTTAAATGATCATTTGCATGTATAATTTATGACCCAGTACTCGCTTATAATTTATAAATAAGTAAATATACATACATTGTGGCATGTGCCTATTGTTTTAAACAATGAAGAATGAAATCAATAAGCTGGCTCCTCATTTGTAGAACAAGCCCCAATTTTTTGACATTCAGTTGGTTCTACAGGTTGGCCTCAAATTTTCTCTTCCATCCTTACTTCCCCTCAGTCACTTTGGTTCATTGCTAAGTTAGCCAAACAGGATTACTTGCTTTTCTCTCGAAGTGTCCTGAATGAACTAACATTTATGCATTTGTTTTCCTTCTGTTCTTTGCTAGAAAATCTTTCTTCCCAATCTCTGTGTCCAAACTTATAAGTCCAGTGCGAATTTCCCTTTAGAAAATGTCTCCCTGATCCTACTGCTGCTGGAGGTAATCTACCTATCTTTGAAACATCCACAGGGCTTCATCTGTACTGCTACCAGGACGGTCTGACTGCCTGTCAAATGTCATTGAGGTTCACGTCTAATTTCAAACGCCTTCAGATTAGCATCTGTCATTGACACTTTTCCTCTCTCACATGTCCTGATTACACAGAAGTAAGTGGCAGAGTCAGTGTAATCTGATGTAAACCTGGCACTTAAAAACAAGATAGATGACAAATAAAAAATGCTATAGTAAGTCATTAATATTTCATAAGCTATATGGAATTTCATAATAAAACATATATACTCATTATGCTTGCTCTTATGGAAAAAAGGGCAGCCATAAATACCTCTATTTGCTCTGCCACAGGTTGTTCGAACATTTTCGCCAGCTTCTGCAGAATGATGTATTTGTGATCAGCCAGTGATGTAACTAGCACCTTCAGATCATTCTAAGGAGGAAAGCAATAGGAAGACTTAATATGAGTAGCAGGAAACTTAAAATGGTTATACATATAACACACATTCTCAGAGATAATATATAGCTGTAGGAATTTAATTATTTCCAGAAGAAACAATATTATCTTATGGGAAGATAAAAGGAATTGGTAACAATTTATACAAGCGCTAAAACTGACTTTTAAAGAATTTATTATACAAAGCATTTCCAACTCAACACAGATGAAGGAGACAAAGTTTACAAATAAAAAGCAACACTGGTCACTTTAATCTTCTTGTTATTTCTATAATAAATGAGCACATTTAAACAGAAATATGGCAGCAGAAGCATTGCACTAAAGACTTCTACATGTAGATGTTTTCTTGTTTAGGGGGAAAATATTATTCTTAAGAATAATTATGACCCCTTTTTTCCTTTTTCCTCTCCTTCCCTCTCTGCCCTCACTTCCTTCTTCCTCCTATTTTCAAAGAATTTGCACAAGCCTATAAAAAGCCATCCAGAAGTTTAGAAAATAAGCATTATTCCTAGTGACCAAAGACATATGAAAAGACAACACAAAAAGCTCTTAGTTAAGCCTATTCATAAACATTACTCATTTAAATGTCCAAATATGCTTATCTTGAGTTAACTTTGTACAGAAAGGAGGTAACTATCAGAATTTTGATACTCAGTTCTAAAAGGAATAATAAACTGGAACAAAATATGAATTATAAATTTTTACATTTTTCTCCTGAAATAGCAACAAATATGCTCTAAATGTCTCTGATGGTCTGGTTGCTCATCATAGTGTGAAGTTCACCTCATCCCACTCTCTTCACTGGGAACTGATCGCATGTGCATATGTCACTAAGATGCAAAAATTCTGTCTCAGGAAAAGGATAATCACACCAAGGAAGAAAAAGTCTTTAAAGATACATGGAAGCACTGTAATAAAAAATGCATGGCTAAAGCAAGTTAGCAGGTGAATTATGCAGTTTAAAAAAAGAAGAAGAAAGAAAGAAAAGTAAAGAAACAGCACTGAACATGAAATTTAGAGAAAAGCATACTATTCTAAGAGGCAATAATTGTCCCAAAGTGAAAGTTGCTCAATGCCCAACTGTTTGTGACCCCATGGACTACATGTATACTGTATCCAGGCCAGAATACTGGAATGGGTAGCCTTTCCCTTCTCCAGGGGATCTTCCCAACCCAGAGATTGAACCCAGGTTTCCCACATTGCAGGCAGATTCTTTACCAGCTGAGCCACAGGGAAACCCATAAATACTGAAGTGGGTAGCCTCTCCCTTCTTCAGCGGATCTTCCTGACCCAGGAATCAAACCAGGGTCTCCTGCATTGAAGGCAGATGAGCTATCAGGGAAGCCCAAACCAACACTCAAACCTACCTCAGGCCTAGCTGCAGACTAAATGAGAAACTGTAACAACAGCACCAGAGAAATGGTATAACATAGCACCAGAAACCAGGTTCTGCTTTTGATAATGCTTGTGTCCTTCAGCTCTGCTGAGGGCTAGGACACATGGGCCATCAGAACCAGGACACAGTTATCTGTCTGTTAACATGCACAAGAAAAGACGTTCTCATTCACTTGAACAGATTCAAAAGAAATAAAGTGCCTGTTATCTACATGCATTTAGAAAAACATTAGTTCAGTTAATCTAAATGAGAAGATAAGTACCAACAATATGAGTTAAGAAATGAAGAGGGTGTGTGTATTATCTGCACATCAATTTCACATTTTTAAGAGCATATTTTCTGACTTTCTAACATATTCTCCTCCAGATAATAGAGAAGAAAGTTCACATCTCAGGAAGCTGCAATAATTACTAGAAGAGATTAGCCAAGAAGACAGTAAAGCAGAGAACAGGACTGATTTAGAAGTTACTAAATAAAAGACTTTATTTTATCTTATTTATCTATTTTTTGGCCATGGTATGTGGTATGTGGGATGTTAGTTCCCTGAACCTGTGCCTGCTACATTGGGAGCCTGGAGTCTTATTCACTGGACCACCAAGGAAGTCTCTAAATAAAAGACTTTAAGAGAAGGAAATGGCAACCCACTCCAGTATTCTTGCCTGGGGAATGCTATAGACAAAGGAGACTGGAGGGCTACAGTTGATGGAGTCGCAAAGAGTCAGACATGAATTAGTGACTGATCAACAACAAATCATCTGGATAGAATAATTTGATCATAAGCATATTCTATTTAAAATTTGAAAAAAAAATGTGTTATAATGTAATGCAAAATATTTACAAAAATAAAAGACTTAAGAGGTGCTTATAGCCACAAGGATGTTTGTATTTTATTAAAAATAAAAATCCAAAAGCTTTAACCATTTCTTAATACCACACTTGTGTGTTCAGTTGCTTAGTCATGTTCACCTCTTTGTGGCCCCATGGACTACAGCCTGCAAGTCTCCTCTTTCCATGGAATTTTCCAGACAAGAATACTGGAATGGGTTGCTATTTCCTATGTCAAGGGATCTTCCTGACCCAGGGATCAAACCTGGACCCCCCATCTCCTGCATTGGTAGGGGGATCCTTTACCACTGAGCCACCGGGGAAGCCCTACAAGTGCGATATAGCAGGTAATTAAGGTATCTATATACTACACATATAACAGACATCACAATTGTTTTCCTACAGTTACTGGAATTACTTGGAGAGCATGAAAAGGCAGGCTTCTAGCTGTTTAAGAAACAGGTCCAAAGAAAGTCTCAAATTTTAAAATCATTTGTGCTGCCTTGATCATTTAATAAGAAATTCTTTCATTTTTTATTTCCTTTTTAAATAACTTGAAGTATTCAATTATAAAAGTGTCCAGAAAATGTATTTTGGTTAACGTCTATGAAAAAGCTTTTAAAATACAGAAGAGGGGATAAATAACTTGTGATTACATGTAGATAACATATATCTATATAACAGCTACCCATTCTTCCAGATTGTCTGTCGGGTAGAGGTAATATTAGCAGTCTTGCAAAAGCTAAGCTCAAAAGTTAACTGGAAAATCAAGGCTACAGTCCCAATAAGCACTGAATAGTGATAGTGTATCAAGTGCTCAGTGCAAAGTGAAATAAAATGACTTGGTACTGGTCTTTTGCTTCCCCATGTGGCTCAATGGTAAAGAATCTGCCTGCCAATTAAGGGGACGTGGGTTTGAGCCTCAAATTGAGAAGATCCTCTGGAGAAGGAAACAGCAACCCACTCCAGTATTCTTGCCTGGAAAATTCCATGGACTGAGGAGCTCTAGTCCATGGGGTCTCAGAGTTAGACATGACTTAGCAGCTAAGCACGCAAGCACAACTTGACTTTTAATTATATTAACATTGGAAGTCTTTCTCCCAATTAAATTGGAGCACAAACATTTTGAAATGCCAGTGTTTGTTTGTGAGCTGGCCACCAACAAGTAGAAATTTGTTGGCAGAATAAAAATAGAGAACGTGATTGAAACAGAATTTCAAGATGACTTGTTCTTCTCTTGGTCCTCTACCCCAAATAAGTTCCAGAGTATTCACACTTTGTTCACCTTTTACTCTGTCTGTGATTACCAGGAACCATTTAAAAGTACCAACAGCACAAGCACAGTGAACACAATTTGTAAAAGGGAAACATGGGCCCTAGGGATATACCCATTTGCCCTTTTAACCCACTTCAGTCATGGCCAATAGACTAGAAAGCTGTTAAAACTCAGTGTGTGCTTTTATGCAAGAGGAATTTTAGAGAACTGAAACAAGTTTCTGTAAGTTGCATAACAGTTTCACTGATTTTAGACATACACTGTGTACATGTACATGCAATCAGATCTTGCATTCAAGACAAAGTACTCAAACAATCAAGGCCAGGTTTTCAGATTCCAAGGGAACGTTCCTTCTTCTCTGTGTACTACACAGCACAAGGGACACAAATGCAATGATCTGATGTAGGTCATCCATCTAAGCTACAGATTTGAGGCTATCCACCTGAGTACCTTCATTCTACCTGATAGGGTTGCCCCGCCAGCGGTCCTGCCAGCAACGCAATCCTGCCCGATGGTCAACAGCGCCGCTCCCACGTGTCCTCACCGTTGGCCAGCACCCCCCACCCCGCAACCCCTGCAGATGCTCATGTCAGTCACTGGGGTTCTTCAGTTGTCCCCCTTTCCCAGGTTCCCCACATCCAAACCATTGACAAATGCTCCCCTACTGAACCTGCCTTCCAAATATACCTTGACTAGGTTTTCTTTTCTCCATCTCCCTTGCCATCACCCTAACAATATAAAATACACAAGTATTCTTTGAGTCAAATCCTGGCTTTAGTTCTCGATTTTTAGGTAACCTTGGAGAAATAATTTAACTATTTCAGATCCTATATCTATTATCATAAGTACTACTATTAACAGCAACATAGTGATAAAACATGCTGAGCGTTTACTATGTTTCAGATACTATGCCAAGTATTTGACACATTTTAACTCATTTTATCCACACACAGCCCTAAAAGGCAGTTAATATGGGCATGATTTACCATTTGAGGACACTTAAGTCAGAGAAGGAGCTAAGGTTATACTGCAGCAAGTGATAAAACTACCATACTATTATTATGTCAGTAATACACATGAAAATTTTTTTGTGAATAGAATAATGATACATAAATGTTTACAGATTCAAGAAGGCAAACTGCAGAAAGGCAGCAATAATTTGTTCCTCTAGATGACTATCCAGAAAATTCCAGTTCCTGGCTAATGGTACATTTACTTGACATTTTATAATACTTTTTTTCCTGAAAATCAAAATTTAACCTCAATTGCTTTGCTCTAATTACCTGTATTACATAAATCTATTTTATAAATTGTCTATGTTTGCTAAAAATAAAGTTCAATTAAGCCTTGAGTATTCCTCAAAGATGCTTTTTATTAGAAATGAAAATCAACCCTAAAGCTTATCAGTGGCTTTTGCGTTTGTTGAAGTTTGTAGTCATAAGAAAAGCTGCTTAAGGACACAATTACTCAGTTGGTAATGAAACTTCAGTCTGGGGCTAAAAGACAGTAAGTCTATGGAGTGAAGACTGGGAAATAACAGAATGCATTTTTAACACAGACAGAAGTAATCAGGGCACGGTCACTTTCAGTGGCCCCCACCCGTATTACGTGTCTAGGGTTGATTCTGTGTTACAGCACTTCCTGTATGCTTCTTTGGTCTTATGAGATGGTTGGATGGCATCACCAACTCTATGGACATGAGTTTGAATAAGCTCTGGGAGTTGGTGATAGACAGGGAAGCCTGGTGCGCTGCAGTCCATGCGGTCGCAAAGAGTCAGACACGACTGAGAGACTGAACTGAAAAGAACTGAACATCAATTGGAAATTATCATTATAATGTGCCAGAAATATGGCTTTTACTGGTTAAATTTAAAGTTCTATTCAGTCCTCAGTCTGATTGGCTGGTTTCCTCAAGGAAAAGTATAAAACATTTTGTTTTCTATTCCTTGAGTTCAATCTCTTTGTTTTTCTGTAATGTTCATGCATTTTGTACCTTTCAAAAAAAAGTAGATCTAGATCATACCTCAGTAAGATCCTGTTTATTGCTGAATGTAGCTGGAAGATGGTGAAACACCTCTTGATAATGCCTTACCTGGAAATTTAGTATCTGCTGAAGTCTTTCCTTCATCTGATGACATCGCTGATTTACTACTGAGTCTAGCAAAGATAATCTGCCCAAGAGACAACCCAAAGTGTCTTCAATAACATCTCGGTTATCACCATTCTCTGGAAAGGCTTGGGAAAACAAGTTCTTGTTCTTATCCATTTCTTCAGACATTTCTTTAATGTCTTTGGCAAGAGTCTGGGATTGATAAGAAAGGGCATTTAAATGTTTAGATCTATGAATTTATATATGAGTCATTTCTTCAAAGAAAGTCCACTATATTTCTCTTACTGTTCAGTGATAATTATATTCAAGGTAACCTGGACCACTTTCATACAGTTCTATAAACATTAGGCAAGTTACTGCTGGAGAGATTTTTCTCAGAAACTTTATATCATTCACTAATAATAAAATATAATATTAATATTTGGTGAAAACATGAGTTTTCTAAAGTGCTATTTAGAAATTCATAATTATTATTAGTCTGTTTTTCATATATATCTATATATATTTCAAATATTTCTATATGATAGAAGATTTGTGATATAGAACAAAGCTTCCACAGAATCTTCACTGTTTTCTGCCTCCTACATACATAAGAAAAAGCATAAAAATTCAAAGCCTATGAGGGAGGGGATGTATGTATAATTATGACTGATTTGCATTGTTGTAGGGAAAAAACAAATACTACACTGTAAAAAATTTTAATTGTAAATCAAAAAACAAACAAAAATACAAAAACTAAGTATCTTTCAGAGCTTGTTCTACTTAGGCAATTCTTTTCTGCTCTATGCTGCTTGGAAATACACATTCGTACCTTATTAGAACTGTTTTATGCTTCACCTTCTTTATACGTGACATTAATCATCCAATGTCAGCATTTCAAGTGCTTTGTCATGCTGTACACTCATGCAGACACAAGCTGCCAAACTCACCTCTTGGTTGAAGATGCAAGTTTCCGTCTCTTCTGGTAAAAGGGCTGTGGCAACAAATAACCGCTCCTCTACATCATCCAGCCAGGTAGAGGTGGCCGAGACCCCATTGTAGAGCTTCTGTTCCAAGTCAATGTTCTGCTTCTTTGTCCCTCCACCCTGAGAAGCAAAAGGGAGGGACGAAGAAGTCAGTACAGCACTTTGAGAAGTCAAAGAAAGATACCAGGATGAGATGCTAGGGTCCAGAGGCTCTGCCTCTCTGGTCTCAACAGCTCAGCTCAGGGGATGGGGCAACCTCACGGGGTCCCAGATTCACAGACCAAGCACACAGCCCCACCTGAGATGAAACCTCCTCGAAGACCTGGTTCAATCCATCCAGCAAAGACGTCACCGCAGATTTATCCTGGGCCTGCCCGTCCCCCTTGTACAGTGGCACGCCAGACAGGAGCCGATTCGGCCTGCTGTAGAGCTGGAGGCAGACAGGAGAGCTTCTTTAGGACCAGACATACTCTGTCCAGGTGTTCTCATTTAGACATGCACACTGAAACAGACACTAGAACAACTGTGTTTATGGAAACCTCTGCTAGAGGAAGGTGACCTATACCACACCATGTCCACTAACCATGTGGCCAGATCGCAGTGGCAATGTTTCCTGCGATGAACCCAAAAAGTAAACAAAACAGTGGGGAACATGCCTGCATTCTCATGATAGCCTTCCTCTCAACTTATCTTGGTTTTAACACTTCTTGTTTTAGTAGATCAATTGTGTCCGACTTTTTTGCAACCCCATGGACTAGAGCCTGCCAGACTCCTCTGTCAGGAGTGGGTTGCCATTCTCTTCTCCAGGGGATCTTCTCGACCCAGGGATTGAACCTAGGTCTCTTGCATTGGCAGGTGGGTTCTTTAGCACTGAGTCACCTGGGAAGCCCTGGTTTGAACACTGCTCGTGATAACTAGGGGCTTTCCAGGTGGTGCTAGTGGTAAAAGAGCCCATTTGCCAGTACAGGTAGACCTAAGGGACTGGATTCGATCCCTGTGTCGGGAAGATCCCCAGAGAGGGGGATGGCAACCCATTCCAGTATTCTTGCCTGGAGAATCCCACGGACAGAGAAGCCTGGTGCACTACAGTCCACAGGGTTGCAAATAGTTGGACACAACTGAAGCGACTCAGCACACACGAAATACTGTAACTAGATTGATCCCTTGGCTCTCATGATTCCATTACTTCCCCCTTAAACTCTAGGTGGCTTCCCTGGTGGCTCAGACGATCCTGGGGTTGGGAAGATCCCCTGGAGAAGGGAATGACTACCCATTCCAGTCTTTTTGCCAGGATAATCCCACGGACAGAGGAGTGTGGTGGGTGACAGTCCATGGGGTCACAAAGAGTTGGACATGACTGAAGCAAAAGAGCATAATGTCTCCCCAGTAAGGACCGTGCTATGACCTAGCACTCAAACTCTTAAATGATGTTTCCAATCAAACTTAGTGCCTTACAGTTTTTTAGATCATCTCGTCCTCATCTTACTTTTCAGCCTGATTACTCATTATCCTATAAACACACCAGCTTCACTCCCCACTGTGGCTGGAATGCCCACCACCCAATATCTCTCTGTAATCCATTGTCTTAAAATCCACATCGACCCTACCTAGCTGCTTTCCATTTTTTAATAAATTTTGTTTCCTTCTTAATTCCTGCTTATGGAGCCTCCCTGGCTGCTTAATTTTTCAGAAATGTAGAACACATTTTCTTAGTTGTGTTAACAGGTACTTAGGACCAGGAAGTCATATCTCATCCTGAGGCCAGGTGGGATGTTCTGCACAGAGATGCTAAATGCAGTGAAGGTAAACAAAGAAACACTGTTCTGAGAGAGATGCCTTTTGACCTGGTGAACTTGAGGTCAAAAAAAAAAAAAAGTACCTGCTTTTACAATTGAGAATAGCAGTATACCATCCAGGGTACAAACTGTCAGTAAGGTAATGTGGAAAAGGAGGAATTTTGGAGTTAAACAAGCATGTGTCCCCATCCCAGATCTGCCTCCTTTTAGTCGTGAGACCCTGAGGAATTATCTAATCTCCCCAAGCATGAGTGATTCAATGGTAGAATTCTTGCCTGCCATGTAGGAGGGCCAGTCTTGTTTCCCAGTCCATGCAGCCACAGGGTCCCCCGCTTTTATCCTGGGCTTCCCAGTTGGCGCTAGTGGTAAAAAACGTGTCTGCCAATGCAGGAGACGTGGGTTTGATTCCCGAGTCCATAAGATCCCTTAGAGGAGGGCATGGCAACCCACTCCAGTGCTCTTGCCTGGAAAATCCTATGGGCAGAGAAGCCTGGTGGGCTGCAGTCCATGGGGTCACAAAGAGTCAGACACGACTGAGTGACTAACACTTTCACCTGACTTAGAAAAATCAGAAAAGGCTGCAGTCCCTGATGCAAGACTGCAGATATTCCTCATAAACAAAGGAAAGGGGAAATCCCACAGTATGCATAGTGCTGTAAAGTCCAAGAGAACTGTATCAGAAACCAGGAACTGAAGCCGTGAGTCTGAGCAATGTTTGATCAGGGGTGTGAAGAAGGGTTCTTTCAAAGAGAGGTAAGAAGTCCAAGTAAAAGGTATAAGGACCCATGTGCCAGGTGGAGTCTGTCTCCAGGGCAACGGCCTCTGTGAAGGGGAGGACTTTCTACTCCCCAGGACCTGAGATGGTGACATTTCTGTGACGGTGTTAGTCGTTCAGTCATGTCCGACTCTTTGTGACCCCATGGACTGTACCCCCTCAGGTTCCTCTGTATATGGAATTCTCCAGGCAAGACATTCTTATGGATTGGAGGAAAGAAGACCCCTGGACAGGGAGTGAGAAGGTATGAAATTTCCAAAATTTTATAAAAGGAAACAGAAATGAATGGCTCTGTAAGATTTATTCATGGTTCCCAGTAGATGTGGGGGGACACATACTGACCTTTAGACTGACCCCCTGAAGGTAATTAGGGCAAGGTGTACCTGTCCTAGTTTCTGCTTCATCACCTCCTGCCTTCCCCTCCTCTGGTGCTCTGTAATTATTGATGTCTTTTCTCTCCGCAGGCCAGTCTCTCCCAGCTCCTAAACTAATCCTGGCAGCAGCAGCTCCCCAGATCACCAGCAAAGGTCCTAGAATGTATTCTGATGATGCTACCACTGGGGAGTGGCCAGCAAAGAGCTGACCTGGGATCTGGGACAGGCTTCTATCTTTACCATCCTACTGCACACAGCTGTGGTGAGCATTATAGCCTTCCTCCGTTAGATCTTTAAGGGGTGGATTTCTCTGACTCTCTGTTGTTCTCTGGCTTCTGCTTAGGGTGAACTAATAGCTGTTATCTATCTGAAACCTTCTGTTGCTATACTTAATTCCACTGGATTTGGCTTGCTTGGTGGAATCAAGTCCAACATCACACAAGGACCCACCCATCTTGGGAACCTGCCTATAGAGGGGTCGGTGATCACTATAACTGACTCTGGATTCCCCTTCCTTTAGCTCCACTGAGGTCCTAACATGTTTCCCACTAAGATCTTCTGAAATGATTAAATACTGGAAATAGCAATGGAAAATAAGATATCATGATAATTTACTGACAGATTCGTAGCATTTCTTTTGCCCTGGATGTGTATATCCTTACTTTTCAAAGCTGTGGGAAACAAAAGCAGGGGCGGGGCATTTATATTTAATGGTTTTTGCTAATGAGTCATCAGATATTAATCTTCTCTAAGAAGAACAGGATCTAGCAGACACATAAATTTCCAAATATAAATATATAATTATAAAGGGATATGTGAAACAGGCTTGTTAAGAGAGTGTGGGATGAGTCATTTCTTGCCTGTCTTATTTTGGAATTGATAATGAAATATGGATTGCTGCACAGTTATATTCATTCCCCTAGCATAAGCTGTAAATCTTCTACATTAGTTAATATGTAAAAGCAAAATGCTCAGTACCACTTGCTCTTGTTCCTGCTCCAGAACATTCTGAAGTAGTTTCTGCTTGGTGCTAAATTCTTGATGTAGGCTTTCCCATTTCATTCTCATCTGGTCTTCAACAGGTGATTTCTCCCCTTCCATCCCCAACTCCTGGGATAACACATCAGGTTTTTCGCTATTAGAAGAATAAATAATCTAAGTTTACAATGTGCATAAAAAGGCAATAAGTTCTAGGTAATTTATTACGTGCACTAGATCTGGCCTCTACAATTGGAACCAGATTATCTCAGTCATTGGCTTACATTTTAAAAATATAAATTAAAATAGAAAACTTGAGACTAGTAGTAAAACAAGTATATTCTTACTGATCTTAAAATTGAACCATGAGCCCAATAAATTTAAAAAAACCCTGAAAATAGCTCAGCATTAAAGATAAAAATAATCGTAACTTTTAGAATCAGAAAGCATATGATCAGAGTAGTAGCCTTTGACAAAGAGTCCACAAATTAAAAAACGTTAACAATATTGCCTAGTCTATTGAGAGCTTTTACCCTGAGTCTAAAGAAAATACTACAGACCAGGTTTCAGGACACAGAACAGGAGTACAGAAGGTGAAAGGAAGGCACAGCAGTATCATCCTTAAAGAGGCAGCAGTGTGGCCTCTGAGATGACTGGCTTTGGAGGTGAGACAGATCGGGGTTCTGTTACAGAACGTTAGATTTGTGACTTTGAGCAATTTGCTTCATTTCTCAGAGCCCCAAGTGTCTAATCTTTAAAATGAAGGTTGTACTTACCATGCATTAAGTATGAGAATTAAATTTAGAGAAGAGATGAATAATGCCTCTGACACTATCTGGTAAAAAACAGCCACTGAATCAGTGGGGCCTAATGCTGATAGTAATGGCAATGATAAGAACCTGGGAGACTCTAGTTCCAATAGGTCCTAGTTTGTATTCAGGGGTTTTGAAGTCCTAACTAGAACCATGTCATCCAAAAGCCATATTATGCTAGACAGTAACTGTTATTTTGATGGAAATTTTTGATCAAGTGAAGGAAAAAAAATAAAAACTATATTGGCAGAATATTACACACTACTCCAAAGCCAACTCGTTTCAGAATAAGTATTGAATACAGTGGTTTCTTCGGTAAGTTTGTTGAGGAAAGCCTTAACAAATGATCTGTAAGGCTATGATGCAAGAGTTCTATTTCAAGGATATATCTTAGAGAATCTTTCTCACCTGCACACCTAAAGACATGTGAGAAAGTGAAGTTCAACAGTACTAGTAAGGACTTCCCTGGCAGTCCAGTGGTTAAGACTCTGCGCTTTCTTTCACTATAGGGGGTGCAGACTCCATCCCTGGGGGGAACTAAGGCCCTACACATTGCAGGGCATGATCAAAAATTAAAATAAAAAATAGCTAGGAAAAGCAAAAAAAAAAAAAAAAAGAAGGCAATAGTGTCAAGGCCCATCAGGAAGAAAACAGGTGAGTTGTTATTATCACAAAATAAAATACTGTTAAGCAGTTAAAAGGAAAAAAGTAGATCTATATGTATCAACATGCATGGATCTAAAAAAGTAATACTAAGTTAAAAAGTAAAACTAACACTTCTAATTTTGTTTGTTATATTAGTCTCTGGATTTTCTGCTTTTTAAAAATCTTTTGAAATAAAAAATGTTTTAAAATTCTTCTGAAATTAGGGCTTCCCTGGTGGCTCAGTGGTAAAGAATCCACCTGCCAATGCAGGAGACAGGGGTTCAATCCCTGGTCTGGGAAGATCCCACATGTCATGGGCTAACTAAGTCCATGAACCCACTAAACCCATGGGTCACAACTATTGCGCCAGTGATCTAGAGCCCAGGAACCACAAGCGAAGCCACCACAGTGAGAAGCCTGCACAAAGAAACTAGAGAGCAGCCCCTGCTCGCTGCAACTAGAGAAAAGCCTGAGCTGCAACAAAGACCCATCACAGCCAAAACCAAACAATTAAATAAAAATTATTTTCAAAACTTCTTCTGAAATTATATTTCATTGTGTTCTTTAGAGATGGTGGACTATTGTAACACTGTTAACTCATTCATGTTTATATAACAATTTAGTATATGCGAGTAGAGGATATTTAATATCTATATAGTCTTATATTTAATCACTGACACATAAAATGCCACCAGCTGGTCAGTTTTAAGTTAGAATACAGCTTTTCTTTTCCCATAGAAAATATTCTTCCTTCCCTTTGATATTTATATTGATTAATTTCCAGTTGAATTTCTTTAGTAATCTTGGAAGGACCTCTTCAATACTCCAGTACATCACAAACTACTACTTCTTTATTCAATGAATCTGTAACCATAAAGCAAGTCATGCCCCTGCCAAAGGGATTTTTACATAAACCAATCCACAGTTGATAGTCTTAGAAAATCAGCTAATAAGTTGAAGACTAAATGTATACTTTTTCCCCACAAATGTTATTCTGTTCTTTTAAAAATACACGTTTTTCTTTTAGCTTTTGGATATTATTCAATTTACGTTTGTTTGTTTGCTTGGTATATTTACCCGAGGCTTGAAAGGCATGACTAAACTGTAATCAAACTAGATTTAAAGATTTTTCTAAAGAATTTGCATAAAAATTAAAGAATTTATAAGCAGTCTTTAGACTAAATCTTACACAGAAAGCCAGTACTGAACCACAGATTTCTCTTTAAAATAGTCTTAGATTTGAAAGAGCAATTTATAGTTGTTTGTCTTTCATCTGGGCCCTTTCCAAAGCTAAAGGCCAAGGAAAGAAAAAAAAAAAATATGGCAAGAAAGCTGCAGAAGTTCTTACAGCTGCTTTTCATGACTGTATGATGAGGAAGCAATGTGTAGATGGCTTCTTTGTAAAAACAGAGTTTGGCAAAAATATTCAGAAAACCATGAGGGATGAGTAAACATTTAAGAACCAAAAACAGAAAATGCAAAGTGGTGGCAAGTCTCAACTTTGTCACCAAGGAAGAAACAGAGTTCCTCATTTTAGATTTAAACAGATACCTGTTATGGTCTTATCAGCATTTCTAAGCATGACCATACAGAAGAATTTTAAAATTCCATTATATTTTAACACAATTTTTACAGTATTAGGGTTATTTTTATGGAGTTCCTGATTATAGATGTTATACTCTTCTTCATCTCTATTCTTTTAAATTGATTATTTATTAGCTGTTAGCAATATTTTTTATTCCTTTTTCCCCCTTGAATATCCTACTTCCTAGATGTATATACATATATAGTCAACACTTTTGTCATATGTCAGCAACATTATGTCAGCATAAATTAAATTTTAATAAAAAAAGAAAAGGAAAGAAAACCCTCAAAGCTGACTTTACTAAAGTTACTTTTGATCATCTACATCTAGTCTGGGTCTTACCCATACATATACTATATACTCAATTTTATATCACATTTTTTACTTGACATCACAGACTGATATTGATATTGTTACATAATTTTTGTTAAGATTATATAGGCAAAAATATTTTCTTAGGCTTTCTTTCTTTCTTTTTTTTATTAATAGGTATTTCTGTCTTTTTATATGGTATTATAAATAGTATTTCCAAAATCATCTTTATAATATGCATTTCCTCCAAACAAATGCTCAGAACTGAGAACACTGGAGTCCATGGGATTAAAGCTATTTGACACATGATGATTGTCAAAGGATGCTACTACTGAATTTCAACCTTTAATATTGCATGAACACAGAGGTTATAGTTCTCCTATGTATCTTTTCAATTGACATTCAGTGTTCACAACCCTTCTGTGATGATGGCAGTCAATTATTAGTCTCATTCTACTGGTGAGCAAACAAAGTCTCAGGGTAGAGTTCCTTTTCCAAGGTGACAGATGCAGAACCAGAATAAAACCTAGACCTGCCTCACCATACAGGGACGCTTGCACTCTGCTTCCATTTCTTTTCCTTCCTACCTTTTAAACCAGACTCTTCAACTTGCAAATTCTCCACTTTCTTTAAATTTTCTTTCAACACTTTACTTTCCTGTGTCTAAGACTTTCAGCCTCCACTCCAAACCAAGATTCAAAGTTCAATGACTTTATATATAGAAATTGTAGAAATAGATCATCAAGAAAAGTTCTCTGGTGGTCCAGTGAAAAGGACTCCAGGATTTCACAGTAGTCCCAAGTTCAATCCCTGGTTGGGAAACTAAGATCCCTCAAGCCTCATGTTGCAATCAAATTAAAAAAAAAAAAGTCAAGATACTTACAAGACACATAAACTTATTTTTCAGAATGATATTAGAAGAAGATAGATAAGCTCTTGTAAGGGAAATGTTTTGCAGTTAAATAACATCATTCAGTCATAAACATCATGTATCTAATACAACATATTTATTATTTGATTTTCAAAAATGTAGTATTAAATAAACATTGTCCCTGGACAGATATGCTAAGCATACTAGAAAGAGGAAAAGGAAGTTAGCCATTGTAATTACTAGTAATACTTATGCTGCACAACTAAACATTCAAAATACACCTAGATCTAATATCATAAAGTAAAAATGAAATGATTAAATTTTTGCAAAAGATATTCAAAATAAAATTTTAAGGCAGATGTTTATTTTTATTTTTATTATTTTTGTCCACGGGGCATGTGAGATCTTAGTTCCCTGACCAGGGATTGAACCCCGGCCCTTGGAAGTGAGAGCTTGGAGTCCTAACCACTGGATCATTTTTCAAATGTCAGGACAACAGCATTAAGGAGAGAACAGTGGACTGTCATCAGAGAAACGTAAAGCAAAACCATCTCACACCTGTTGGAAGAGCTGCCACAAAAAAAGGCCATGCGCAGCAAATGCTGGTGAGGATGTGGGGAAATGAGAATCACGGACACTGCGGTGGGAATGCAAATCAGTGTAGCCACTATGGAAAACAACATGGAGGTTTCTCAAAAAGCTAAAAACAGAACTGCAATAGATTCAGCAATTCCACTCCTGGGTATATATTTGCAGAAAATAAATTCTAATTCAAAAATATATATGCACCCCAATGTTCAGATAGAGCAAACTAAGCGTCCATCAACAGATGAATAAAGAAGATGTGATATGTGTACACACACACACACACACACACACGGAAAACTATTCAGCCATAAAAAAGAATGAAAAAATTTTCTATTTGCAGCAATACAGATAGACTTGGAGGGTATTATGCTTATTGAAATAAGTCAGACAGAGAAAGACAAATACTGTATGATATCACTTAAATGTGGAATCTAAAAAATAAAACAAACTGGTGCGTTAAAAACAAAAAACCCCCAAAGAAGAAAAGAAACATACCCAACACCACCAGAGGTCTCTGCAGCTGAGTGTTGCGTTAGAATTTCCTCTCCAAGGCTGGCTACTGACTGGAGGAGGCTCTTCTGCTCTGCCAACTCCTGTTCCAACTCCTGCTCAAGAAAAGGAAAAATAAAAACATCTTTGTTCCTTTATGATTACTGTCTCTAATCACAGTTTTATGTCTAGAAAATCCTCAGAGAACTTTAGTACAATAGTATGTTTTTAAATTAGCACATTACATGAAGGGTGTGGCTTAGGTAACTGTTCAGAGGTGTCTCCAAGTCCTCTGTAGCTTTCTTTGGCTTTGATAAAATAATGTCTAAATAATCTTGGGTGGTGGGGCGGGGAACGGGACAAAAAAAAAAAAAAAAGAAAGAAAATTTTGCTTGGCAATGGCGCCCTCAAGTGGTTCAAAATGCACTTTTACTTTTCAAAATCGATACTGCCTTGTTCAAGCTGAAAGAGATACAGGAGAGCAATAGCTCTCTTCAATTCCCCACTTGCTTGATAAACTGGATCACCATTGGACTCAGTTTTACTTTTTTACTATTGGTGAAAAAGTCTCTATTCTTTGATAAATACTTTATTATGCCCTATCCATAAAGTGAAGGTATTAATGAGATGTCACTCTTTCAGTAATCAAAAGATGTCATTCTTTGAGTAATCAAAGCTCATTTGCTTCATAGGCAGTAATTTGCAATCCTGTTTTGTGATGGCATCTACTTGAGAGTTGACAGCAAATTTCATAAAAAAGTGCAAGTTAGATATTTACCAATTCTCAGAAGCCTTCCTGAGGCTTTTATTACATATAATAGACTCAAGTTGGGGCAAGCTAGAAATAGAGGGCAGATTATAACTGAGTTACAGTTTTAAAACTAAGCACAAGCTTTTCTTAGAGAACTGACTTAACATGACCAGTCTTCCCAGTGGTCACAAGTAAATGGAAACAGCCAGGTTCTGCTTCTGTCCAAGATGAAGATAAAGGGGCACTCTGTCTTCAGCACAGAAGGAACTTGTCCTTCTAAAACATTTCTCTCAAGGTGCATGCTTGACTGATCTGCAGGCGAAAGAGGCAGGAAGTGCATTACTTTTTGTTGCTGGAGGCTGCTCTGTCGCTGGTGGGTCCACGCGCTCCGAGCTTGAGCCAGCCATTCCTGAACCCCGGGGCTCTGAGTGGCAGCCAGGTCAGCATCGCCCTCCTGCTTCTCCTGGGCTGTCCCCTGCTTTTAATGAGGGAGAAATCAAGAGTCACACTACCCACAGGAAGCCCTTAGCCAAAACAGAGTGATGGTTCCTTTAGTGTGGTCTGAATAATAAAACCAAAGTGGCTCCAACTGGACGTGAAACCACATTTAAAAAAAAAAAAAAGTAAAACAAAAACCAATGAATTTATTATGGGCATTGGAAGGAAGGAGAACAAAAAATAGATGATTATACTCAGAAATATTAAGGAGGGGCGGGGGTGGGAACTGCCATGTCGAGGTTAGGTTTTTTAGCTGACTGATGTGGTCAGCAGACATTATTTTGGAATTTCTTCCACAAGACTATAACTCTAGATCTTACTCCCTTTCCTACCCCACCAGGACTAGACTCCATTGTCATCTGTTGCCACTCTGGCTTCGACAGAGTGTGGCTAAAGGAGAAAGCCAAAGTAACCTATTACCTGGGCAGGGGTTTATTATTCCTGCTAGACTACTCTGATGGAATTTAACAGGCCCTAAAATACTGGCTCAGTGGTAAAGAATCTGCCTGCCAACGAAAGAGATGCAGGAGATGTGGGGTCAATCCCTAGGTCAGGCAGAGAGAGAGCCTGGTGGGCTACAGTCCATAAGCTTGCAAAAGAGTCAGACATAACTAAACAACAAACAAAATATTTCATATTAGAATGGAATTAGTTCTGAAAGAGCACCTTTCTGCTAACATGTATTTATATGCCAAAGGATAAATTACACCACGTTGGTAAGATTCATTCACTAAGTGCTTATCAGCACCCACTGTGTGTCAGGCACTGCTTGGGGCACTGGCAGGGATCAGAGGGGATTTATTTGGCTCAGAAGCCAAAGGCCCTGCTGGGATGGCAGACTATAAACAGACAAGATAAACTAGGATGGTGATAAGACTCAAAAAGAATGCAAAACTAGATAATGGGGTGGAAAGTGAAGGGGGAGGGTTTCTTAGGCTGGGTAGCAAGGCATCTTCAGAGGTGACAGCTGTGTTGTGTGTTGCCAGAGATGGGGGCTTCCCTGGTGGCTCAGATGGTAAGGAATCTGCTTGCAATGCAGGAAACTCACGTTCGATTCTTGGGTTGGGAAATGCCCTGGAGGAGGGCATGGCGACTCACTCCAGTACTCTGGAGAATTCCACGGACAGAGGAGTCTGGCGGGCTACCGTCCAGAGGGGTCACAAAGAGTCAGACATGACTGAGAGATTAACACTGATATTGACTGACTGGAAGGTGGGGTAGGGCCTCTCGGCCTATGGAACCACTGGAGCAAAAGCCAGAGGAAAAAGAAACTTGCCGTCTCAGAGGCAGCAGACAGGGGGCAAGTATGACTGGAACATGGGGAGGCGCCGGGGGCGGACATATAGGAAAGGAACTTCTTTGGGGTGCTTCCAGCGAGGAGTCATCCTACTGAACCGCGGCCCCCCTGGCTTCTGTTCTCTGCCAAATCTGACCTCAGCGTGGGGTCTAGCCACCACAGCTCACCCCGCCTGACTGCCCACAGACCTTCCCTTCCTTTTCTTTCCAGAATTTTACACTGACTCTTACAGGGAAATAGATGGGGTCTGTTTCCCTCTGTCTTACTCATTAGAATCTCATGGTTAAACTAAAATGTTTGAGATCAGTTGGTGTCAGCACTCGAGGTGCACTGAAGGCACCAGCGAAACCTACAGGCACCGTTCATATTTACACTTCATCCTTCCCCAGATTCTGAAGCTCCTCAGCTCACAGATGCTTTCTTTCCTTGAAGACGACCCAGCTCTCCAGTAAAAGAATGTGCTTGAGATAGAACAACGGTAGTGCCATTGCTCTAAACCATGCTACCTGCATTTTGCAGGATCTTCAGAATAGATGACAAGTGTTCAGAAGGTTCCACACCCTCCCAGGAGCGCCTCTTTCAGGCGAGCAGTGATTTTCCTGAAGGCAGGAGGCTTGGGGTGGTCGGGCATTTCTCCAGGACCGAAGACCACACATTTCTGCATGAAGCAGAGTTTTCCCATCTGAGGATGCTCCACTGACCCAGAATAAGCTCTGAGATATCCTGGCTTTTCCAGGCAAGGATGAAACAGAAAGTCAAAAGGGGCCTGTAGAGGATGACCCCAAAGAAGTCAGTGTGACAAGTTGAAAGCTGTCCCTAGTCAGAGACCTGGTGACAAACTGGTGGCCATAGCCGTGACCTGCTGACTCTCTTCTGTGGATTCCCGCCACTTCCTCTCTGCCCTGCCCTTTAGTAAAAGGTTTGCTTTCACAGCCCAGCCTGGAGACTCCCGTAGAAACTTCTCAGGGCTCCAGCTCACCCTTCTCTGCAGGTTAACTACAGTTGACTGAGCGCTCTGATTTCAAAATTCCTCACACCAACCAAAGAGAAATTGTACTTGGGAAAACAACAATTGAAATGTCAGGTCTAGAGGGCAGCTTAGCCACATTTACATGCAAAGACACATACTTAGATTCTAAAACAAAATCTAAGAAAGGGACTCCTACTTGACTAATTGAATCCACAGCTGTAGAAAAAAGGAAATTTATCAGCATCAAAAGCACATGACTAGTATGTATTTTCTCTATGGTTAGGTTTGGTTTCTCAGTTAATGAATTTTTCTCTGGCTGATTTCACTGTTTTGAAACCTAACCCTTGGACCACAGGAAGCAAAAAATGATTAAGGAACAGTTCAAATTTCATTCCCTTTCCCCCAAGACATGAAGGTACTGACTAAAGGAATCAAATAATGGCAATTACACTCTCTGAGGTCTGATAACAGTTTTCCGACCTATCTAGGGAATAGGAAATAAGGTGCCTTTTATTCTCCAACAGGCTCCTGCTTGGGTGGGGCTATGTAAGCTGTTTATTTTGGAAATACTAGAAGAGTAACCATTTTTGCCAGGAACATTCCTTGGAAGATTAGTGAGGATTGGAGAATGCTAAACATTAAATAAAACACTTCCTTAGAAAGCATTTTGTTATTTATATAGGATGAACTCTCTGTTTCTTGGATGAATGATTAATGTGTGAAAACGACAAAGTTATTACAAATAAAGATACCATGTAATTCAAGAGGTATTATATGCCTGTGTCATAGAGAAGGACAACAGAGAATAAGATGGTTGGCTGGCATCACTGACATGATGGACGTGAATTTGAGCAAGCTCTGGGAGTTGGTGATAGACAGGGAAGCCTGATGTGCTGCAGTCCATGGGGTCGCAGAGTCAGACACAACTGAGAAACTGAACTGAAAGAGAAGAAAACGATTTGGGGGCGGGGCGGAGGGGATTCCCTGGCGTGGATTATTCACTGACAGGCAGAATTCATACGTGTGTGTTTGGGCTCAGTCACTCTGTGACTCTGTGACCCCACGGACTGTAGCCTGCCAGGCTCCTCTGTCCATAAGATTTTCCGGGCAAGGATACTGGAATGGGTAGCTATTTCCTACCGCAGGAGATCTTCTCGACCCAGGGATCAAACCTGCAACTCTTGTGTCTCCTGCATTGGCAGGTGGATTCTTTACCACTGAGTCATCGGGGAAGCCCCTTATTCCAGGTTTACCCAGTATCGTTTTGGCACGTTTCAAAAATATAGTTAGTATTTTAATTGAGAATAACTTAAATTTATGTTTTTAACAAAGGAAAATTTGAAATCGCCTATCTAAAAATAAAATCTCTGTATTTCCACTTGTTTTGGTACCACTCAGGGTGTTGAGATTTCACATATTTTATATTTTGTTCATGTTTTAGATGGAAATGTATTGCATATTATTTCTCTAACTTTTAATTTATACCTCCTGACACTGGTTCCAAGGCCATCCCCCACCCCTTGGATCTTATTTTCTCTCTTCTACACAGAAGACTTTTGCTGCAGTCTCACTTCTTTTTCATCAATTTTTCCTCTACTGAATTGTTCCTATCTCCCTGTGAACATGTCTATTCTTCTGACCTTAAAATGGAACACATTTCTTCTAACCTACTTCTTATAACTTATTTCATTCCTTTACTCCCATGACAGTGAAACTCCTGTTTCCTGCCCTCTCCCTCTCTAACTCCTCTCTCCAGTCTCACTTTCATTTCAGAGTGATTTTTGCCTTCACTGTTTCACTGAAATAGCTGTATTTGGGGTCATAGAAGACTGAGTGTTGCTAGATCCAGTGGTCGGTTGTCAGTCCTCATCTTACCTCACTTACCCTCAAGTGTCTCCCAGAAACCCAAATCTTGGTTTTCTTCCCACCTCACTGGTGTTTCCTTTCTACTCTTTTTTTTTGTGGGTTTCTCCCCATCTTCCTAACTTTTCACACTGGAGTGCCCAAAGGCTTGGTCCTCTTTATCTCTCCTCACTCCCTTGGTGATCTTGTGGGGTCTCATGCTTTTAAAGACCATCTAGGGACTTCCCTTCAGTCCAGGGGTTAAGACCCAGAGCTCCCAACACAGGGGTATGAGTTCGATCCCTGGTGGGGGAACTAAGACATGACTCATGGCACGAACAACAATAAAGACTCTCCAGAGGCTAACAGTTCAGTCTAGATCTATCTGTTGAATCTCAACAGCTGCTTGACACTGGATAGGCCTCTCAAACCTAGCCTGTCCTAAATGAAACCAGTGGCCTACTTACTTCTCCTTCCCCAAGTTCTGTTCCTCGGGAGTTTTCATTTTCCTAATTATCCACAACCTGATAAGTTCTCATCACCTCTAACCTCCTAACTGGTCTCTCAGCTTCCACTCCAGCCCCCTACAGCAGTTATAATCTGATCCTGTCCCGCCTCTGTCCCCAAACACTTCCGTGGTCTCTCATTTTCCCTAGAGTAAAAACCAAAGTACATACGATGCCTACAAAAGCCTCGGCGCCCTGGGCCCTTGCTACCCATCTGACCCCTCTCACCTTGCTCACTCCACTCCAGTTGCTGGGCTCCTTGAAAAACCAGGTAGGAGCCCACCCGGGAGCCTCTGCCCTCGCTTCCCACTCTCTGAGCCTGGAATTCTCTTCGTCCATGTCTACACAGCTCACTCCTTCAAATGCAAGCTGAGGGAGGCTTCATTGGTCATTTAAAACTGACAACGTTGGTTGTTTAAAACTGCAAATCCACCCATTCCCAACTTTATTTACCTGTCTTATAGTATTTCACCTATAGCTCTTATCTTCTTCTAACTTAGCATATAATAACACACCCTAATTTTATATTACTGTCTCCCTCAAACGTAATCTCTTGAAGATGGAATATATAGATATATACATAAACAGACAGATTTTGCCCTTGCTCCTGCACTCTATCATATAAAATAGTGGCTGGCACATCGTGGCTTCGCAATAAACATTTGTTTGATATTTGTGTAAGACAATAATTCTAATATGCAGAGATGAAAAACAAACAAAATCAAAATATTAGATAATACTAGTATGCAAGGGGCATGGGGAGAAATCTGAGTGAATGCGTTATGAGTTTCTTATGTTGATCTGGAACAAGAATAAAATAATAACTTAGAATTTATTAAGTATGCATGGTAAAAAGTAGAGAGAAAAAACAAAAGAAAGCATTCAACCACCTAGAAGCAAAAGTTAAAAAGGAGAAAGAAGAATAGAAAGAGCAGGACAAAATAGGAAAAAAAAAAAGTAAGAATAAAATTTCAAACATATTGGTAATCACAATGAATTTAAATAGATTAAACCTGCTCTTTAAAAGTCAGAGGTTTTCTGATTAGATGTGTTTAAAATCAACAAAATATACCTAAATGTTCTTTATAAGAAACAAATATAAAATATAAGGACTCAGAAAGGGTTAAATCAATGGAAAAGTGAAAGATATACCAGGCAAATACTATAGGAAAAAAAAGGTCTAGTCATCTAAAACAAAAATCACTATTGGGGAACATGAAGGACATAGCATGATAGTAAAAATGTTCAATTCATCTGGAATACATGACAAGTCTAAACTTGTGGGCACGAAATAAAACAGTCTATCTGAAAAGTAGAACATAGGAGATATAAAGGAGAAACATAACACTGCCACAGGCTATCTTAATCTATAATTTAATCTATGTTTAATCTATATTTAAACATTTTCTTTTAAATGATACAGTTGCTAGCTTTTGGTAATTATTTTCATTTTCTTTTCTTTTCCTATGCTGCAATTTCCAGGTCTCTGGATTCAAACAACTTTTACAAAGCCTATTTGGAAACCTATGCCAGGGACTTCCCTGGTGGTCCAGTGGCTAAGACTCCAAGCTCCCAATTCAGGGGGCCTGGGTTCTATCCCTGGTCAGGGAACTAGATCCCACATGCCACAGCTAAAGACCCTACACGTCCCAACGAAGACTGAAGATCCCAATTGCTACAGGTAAGACCCAGAGGGGCCAAATAAATAAAAATTAAAAACAAAACCTACGCCAGAATGTGTGTAAAGCAGGTACATACATAAGTCTGTGCTGTTCCCCAGCCATCCCCTTCATGCGTCCCGCGCTCAGAAGGGCAGACCAGCCTTCTGCAAAGATGAGCCTCCCTGGAGCACCACGCTGCCGGCGGGCTGCAGCCTCACCTGGATGTGGAGCTGCCTGTCTTGCAGTGCCCTCTGCAGCTCCAGGAGGCTCCCCTTGAGTGTTCTCAGCTTCACTGCCAGCTGTTCGGCCTCGTCCTTCGTGTGAGCCTTGCCCTCCAGCAGCAGGTTTTCATTGTGGACCGAGAGCTCTGATAAGGCCACCACCTTCTGCTCTATTTCCACCAGCATATTCTAGAACAACAGAAAAAAGGTTGAAATTGACATGGCCTGGGCGCCTCTGCAAAGACCGCGACTCACAGCGAAACCCAACGTCTCATTAAGTCTTTCATCAAAACGACATATGCCTCCAGGTTTTTTTCCCCCCTAGTTTTCATACAACCTTTGAGAGTGGTATATAGGTTTTAACAATTCTTTGAGCCTCCTAATTTCTCTCTTATTTAAGATTAGATATTATACAAAAAAAAAATAGGGAAAACACATTTTATATAGCCAACAGATAAGGAGAAAAGACCAGGCCTTAGCATTACCCCATGATGACTGTTCTATTATTTTAGTGTTGGGGTGGCTCCATGGTAAAAGAATCCACCTGCCAATGCAGGAGATGCAGGAGATCTAGTCCTTGGGTTGGGAAGACCCCCCTGGAAGAGGACATGGTGATCCACTCCAGTATTCTTGCCTGGAGAATCCCAGGGAGAGAAAAGCCTGAGGACCACAGTCCTGGGGGTCGCAGAGTTGGACACGACTGAGTGAGTGAGCATGTATGAAATGTATGCACACGTTATGCTTGTGGTTAATAATAGTGAAGACATCACAGGATCAACTCTTTCTGTGTCAATTTAAAAAGGATTTTTTTTTTTCCTCAAAGAAAATGTTTTGAAAGGGAGTTTTCCCAGACTAGTGCTCTTTTTACTTGATTTTTATTATTTTTGTCTTTTTTTTTTTTTTGGCCATGCCACATGACATGTGGGATCCTAGATCCTCAGCCAGGGATTGAACACATGCCCCCTCCACTGGAAGGGTTTAATCTCATCCACTGGACCACCAGGGAAGTCCCCCTGTTTTTATCTTTTATATAACACATTTTTAACCTCGCATTTCTGGAAGTTTTCGTAAGAATTTCACTTTCACTTGCTGTGGTAACTCTCTAGTGTTACAAGGTTTTTTCCTAAAATGGAGGCTAAATCCAGGAAAGAAGTGAAAATAGTCTCCCCATTTACCAAGTAAGATTTAAAACTAAAACGAAAAACTAAAAAAATCAACCAAAACAAAGAACAACCATATTATTTTCTATAGAAACTGTTCTGTTTTTCTATACCTTAAGTCTGAACTCTTTGAAATGTACTTCCTAATTTATATTGTTATATATTAATAAGAAAAGATTGCACATAATCAGAGTCACTATCATCAACTTCTAAGAACATAAGTGAGAATCAATCCCCAAACCTAGAACTAAATGGAAGAGTGAAACTTTTCATGAAATGGGCCTTAAAGGATCACTTCTTGAGGATTACTTTTGAGGAACTAATATTATTCTGTGCAGGACTTCCTTTTCCATTAGGCGTAGCTGTCACAGAGCTGAGGGCCCCTAACACTTCGAGAAACCCAAGAAAATGTCTTTCATTTCTTTTAAAATCAGAGGAGAAAATGATTATGATAATAATTAATATGTAATGATATCACCCGAGGCTTCCCAGGTGGTACAAGTGGTAAAGAACCCACCTACCAATCCAGGAGACATAAAGGATGTGGGTTTGATCCCTGAGTCGGGAAGATCTCCTGGGGGAGGGCATGGCGACTCTCTCCAGTACTCTTGCCTGGAGAATCCCATGGACAGAGGAGCCTGGTGGGCTACAGTCCATAGGGTTGCAAAAAATGGGACACGACTGAAGCAACTTAGCATGCACGCACGATAAAGTACCCCAGATTATATTAGTCTCTATGCCCAAAGCAGTTACAAAAATACAAATATAACTTTTAGTATTTCTATAGAGGAAGAGAGGTTCTGGGAAACAAAGTACCCTGGGCCCCAAAAGTCATAACAGGACCCTAATTCCATCTAATAGCCACAGCTATGATTATACTAGGACTTCCCTGGTGCCTCAGATGGTAAAGTGTCTGTCTACAATGCAGGAGACCTGGGTTTGATCCCTGGGTTGGGAAGATCATCTGGAGAAGGAAATGGCACCCCACTCCAGTACTGTTGCCTGGAAAATCCCATGGATGGATGAGCCTGGTAGGCTGCAGTCCATGGGCTGGCAAAGAGTCGGACACGACTGAGCGACTTCACTTTATGATTATACTACTGGCTTAAATGCTGGATTTATCTGCATGAGGAACTAACATGTATTTGTGTGATTCCATAGGCTCTGAGTTTTGAAAAATACTGCCAAAGTACCACTTCAATACTTTGTAAGAGTCCTGAAATATATTATCTCAACTCTGCATTTTATGCATAACTATAAAAATAGAGACATCAAAAAGGAAGAGTTGGGAGTAACGATGAAACATAATTCTGAAATACTAGTGCATGTGGTAATTTCAAGTGCTAGAAGGCAATGCTAAAAATATATATCTCTTTTTCAGAAAAGTAACTTTAGAAAAGATAATACAAGAAATAGAAGAGACTCGCACATGGCTATCTATTCTCTACCATCAAGGCACAGATGCTCTGAAGACACATAAATAAATTGTGATCCAGGGGCTAAAACTCTGCACTCTTGATGCAGGGGGCCCAAGTCTGACCCTTGATCAAGAGGCTAGATCCCATATGCTGCAAATAAGATTTAGCAGAGCCAAATAAATAAATCAAATATTTTAAAAGTTTAAAATTGTAAGTTGTGCAAAGAATTTAAAAAACTAAATTATAATAATATGAAAAAAAATCTCAGTCATAAAAGAGATGATCAGAATGACATACTATGCATTAAGAAAAGAGATGGCATTCATAATTAATGGCTGTGCATATTTCCTCCAGTCCCACATGTATGAAGTCATGCACACTGATATTTAACCTTGCAGATTAGACTGGGTTTTCTAGAGACTGCTGGTTAAATGAAAGAGCTTTTCAAACAAACTTCACCCACTTGTAAAGTCTACTATGTTGATACTCTTTGAAGTCAACAACTGGCACATCTATTCTCTATGCTTATACATGTGCTTGAATGTTTCCATAATAAGAAGGTAAGGAAATAATGTTACAGTAAAAACCTTGATGTCATTACTTCTTAGATTAATTTCTAAAGACCACACATTGAGGAAAGAAATTCTCTGCCCCAGAAGACAACCTTCCCATGTTGAGTCTGGCTGCCTATAACTACAGTTTTGCCAAGTTTTCCAAATAATATTTCTGAATTAGAACCAAAATTGCAATGGGCCACTTATTCTGTTTTTTTATCCACAGTCACTGATACTAATTCTGTGCGTTGGGTACTTAAATTCCTTATTAGCCATCAAAACAGATACTGTAAATTTGACATGAGTTCAAGCAAGCTCTGAGAGATGGTGAAGGACAGGGAAGCCTGGCATGCTGCAGTCCATGGGGTTGCAAAGAGTAGGACGTGACTGACCAACTGAACAAGTCTTTACAAAAATGTCCTTCAGGAAGCTGAAAATTTTCTAGAGTATATACTCTTGGTAAAATTTTCAAAAGACTAAGTCCACATCTGGATTTCATTTAAGCTTTTTTATAAGATATTGTTTTTCTTCTAAATATGTAAAGTATATGGATTGAGAAAAATCACATATCCATACCACACTTTGTTACCATTATACTTTTTTGTAGTTAAAAAACATGTCTTGTGGGACCTTCCTTGGTGACCCAGGAGTTAAGAATTGGCCTTGCAATGCAGCAGACGTGGGTTCAATCCCTGGTCAAGTGTGTGCATGGGTACTCAGTCGTGTCTGACTCTTTGCAACCTGATGGATTGTAGCCTGCCAGGCTCCTCTGTCCATGGGATTATCCTGGCAAGAATACTGGAGTGGGTTGCCATCTCCTCCTCCAGGGGACCTTCCCAACCTAGGGATCGACCCTGTATTTCCTATGGCTCCTGCACTGGCAGGCAGATTCTTTACCACTGAGCTACTTGGGAAGCCTCCTGAGATCCCTGGTCAGGGAACTAAAATCTCACGTGCTAAGGAGCAACGAAGGCCATGTGCTATAATTAGTGAGCCCACATGTTCCGGAGCCCTTGATTCTAGAGAATCTGTACTCCCCAACAAAAGATTCTGCATGCCGCAGCTCGACGTAGCCAACAATAGATACATTTTTAGAAAGTCTGCCTAATGATGCTGGCATACTCCTTTGAGACTATTTCTGTACCTGGCAGTCCACTAACTGGGCCTCCATGTCTGTGGGCTCCTTGGGCGACCCCAGGGCGACGTCCAGAGTGGCCTTCGTGCTCAAGAGCCAGTGGTCCAGCTGATCAGCTTCACAGCGATATCTGTGCAGGGCTTGTTCCTGTCTCTGTTCCTCCAGCTGATCATTGAGTTTCTCCTGATGAATTAAATAGATGGAACACAGATCACCCTGAGGCAAAATTACCAGGACTCAACACACAGAGCAATAGTCCCCAGCCCTGACTGCACACCAGAACCACCTGTGAAACTTCAAAAACAATCCCTGGTGTTTAGACCATTGTACAGACTGGTAAATCAGAATTTCAGGAGGTGAGCCTCAAGATTAGTATTTTTTAAAAACTCCTACAATGATTGTATACCCGGAGTTACCTGTTCTTAATACACCTACAGAACAAGGCAGATTTGAGGATAACAGAAATTGGTCAATGGTGTAAGACAGTAGGTAACTTGACTTCAAAGTTCGGGAAACTGTAGGGTATAGCGGGGACTATGGCAACCGAAGAGCACATTTGATTCACCTAAAGGGCAGAACCATGCATTTTCAGGCAACTGATCTCCTACAGGAAGGAGTGGCCCAGGGCTATTGCTTTCTAGAGCAAAGGCAAAACTTCAAAAAATTTGGATGGGTCCCTGGCATTCTTTAGTGATGGCAAATAATCCATATTTTTTTTAAAAATCCAGGCCAATCACTTCATTTCACAACTCCACATGGGTTTCATAGTGACTGGGGACAATATCAATGAATTAAAAGGTTATTTATTAAGATACTCTAAGTATTTTACTTTAAAAGTTATTTTATTAATAATCTATTATTTTTAATTAATTTATTAAATTGTTTATAGATTAGAGTTGATTTAAAATTTCTCCAACACAGGAAAATATATGGATACACGATTAGACCAGCTCTAAAATAGGTAAAACTGGAAATAGATCTACTTTTAAAATAGATTAAAGTATTAGATTTCTTTAAACTATTAAAATAATAGAAATAGTAAAATATTTCTTTAAATAGATTAAAGAAATAGATTTACCTTTAAAATAGGTAAAACTGGAAATATTCTATGTCCCTAATGAAAGGACAAAGTTTAATTAAATTATGGTATAATCCACAGCTAAATAAAATAATGTTAAGCAGATAATAATAACTGATTTTGTGCTAGAGAAACTGCTAGACCCTAGAGATACAAAGACAGACACTTCATAGGATCAACAATATGAACATCATACATGTTTAAGCCCAGGATAAGAGAACAACAACAACAAAAGGAAAATATCTTATTTTTAACATGTACGTTAGTGTAACTAAAATTTATCTTTAAGTATTAAAGTGAAGTAACATGAGAACCAGAAGTGCAAGAATATTTTCATGAATTAACATGCTTGAACTGGCTTCCAGTGACTAAGGAGCTATTTTTCACAGCATTAGCAATGCTATTCATAAATACGGTCTTATTTAAACACAGCAAACTATTATGCAAACCTTCTACAATTATTCCCCACAAAGCTCATGTCTACCAGCATTGGCTCTCCACTGTCTCAGTTTTGCAGGCCTGAAATGAGTCAGAAATGGGTGAAAAGACACATTCATGGCTCCACACTGACCCAGTGCTCGTCACGAGGCCCTGCACACCCAATACACCAGCTGCTTTTGAGTGGGAAACAATAAACATGTCGATCACGTAAGTAGCTGGACATACTTGTCAACTAAACCCCAGGAGTTAATCTGAATGTGAGGGGCACCCCAGAGCGGCCTGTTACCTCCAGAAGCTGCCGCTTCCCTGATGCCTTCATCTTGATGGTGGACATTCGCTCCGCTAAGACAGTGAGCGTGGACTGCAGGGCCAGCTGCTCTGCCGGCTCGGACTCCGGGGACTTGGACACCAGCTCGTCCGCGAGGGCCGACTGCAGCTCGCTGATCTCCTCTTGGAGCATGAGAATCTCATCCATCAGAGCCTGAGGGAAAGACTGTGGAATCACACTGCTGTGTGCAGATTTTTTGCACTGAGGAATCGTGGCACTTAGCCAAGCTCACTTGGAAGTCATTTTACCAACAAATAGGGGGCCTTCTAACCTAAGTTTCTAAATGACATTGCCAGACTGAAAGTCAGGAAGTTTCTGACTTTAAGATCATTTGCATCAGTAACTTAAAATTAATTAATCCAGGACAAGTTAATTAATCCGGTTTTCAACAGGCTCGTCTGTAATCTGACAGGTAGGGTAGATGCAATTAATTCTGCCTGAGCCCACAACTCTGTGTTGAAAATAAAATTCATCACTTTCTTCCTCAACATGACTCCTCCCACTCCAAATTTCCCCGAGTTTGGAACATGGCTGCATTTTAATCACAAACTCATATCATAGAGACAGGAAGAATCTATCACCTGTTTCTAGGCCGTTGCCCTCTCCTCACTTTTCTCCTCTCCCCAAGTCTAAAATTGAAGTTTCTCAGGGCTACTTTCTAGACCCTGTTTTCTCTCTTCACAATCTCTCCCGAGCCTTGTCCAGTGCCAAGGCTTTAATTCCTTTCTCCTGCGGGACATTTAGGTGAGAACAAAATCTCCCACCCCAAAATGTCTCTGGCAGGCAGATTACTTTGAGCTGAGAACAATCAAGGCCCAAAAGACTCAGGGAAAAACTCTGACCTAACTACCTAAAGAATCTATCTCAGAGATATTTGCAAAGAATAGGAGAGGGTGTGGTGAGGCAATCCCTCTGTCTCTGAATGGCCCAGCGAACACTTGCTTCCCAAGCATTTGCTTTGTGTCTCCTCGGGCAATTCATTTCTGTGTTAGACAAGAGCCCACTCAGACTCTGGAAGGGGTCCCGCTTCCTGCAATACAACTGCTTTCATCTGTAAAACATCTTGTTTGTCTCCTCTGCTCCCACCTAAGTCACAACCAATTCCTTATCTGAATTGCTCTCATAGTCTACTGGGTGGAGTATCTGCTTAAACCCCTTTAAAAAGATAAATCAGATCCTCTCACTCCCTTGCTTTACAATATTCAGTGGCTTCTTGCCTATAAAATAAAATCCAAACTCCTTACAGTATTCATGCATTCTCACACCTGGCCGCCCCTGGTACCAGGCTTCCTTCTTGCTCACTGCATCCCTGCCTTCAATCACTCCAGGATCTCCAGTGCTCTCTGCCTCAGGGCCTTTGCACATCCTATTCCTTCAAGCTCTGCAATGCTCCTCTCTGCACTCTCCTGAGATAGGTCTCTCCCTCCTTGGAGCCTTAGGTTAACCGATTCATCTTCAGAGAGGCCTTTCATGACTACTCATTCAAAAAACAAAACAAAACAAAACTCTTGCTCTCTTTGAATAGCACTCTATTTCTTGTTTAACAGCCATCACAATTATACACTGTATTTCTCATTTTTTGTATTTTATGATTTGCTCTTTAGCTGGAATCTTTTTTTTTTTTTTTTTTTCATTTTTGTGGCTGTGCCATGCAGCTTCCCTGACCAGGGATGGAACCCGTGCTCTCTACAGTGAAAGCAAAGTCCTAACCACTGGGCTGCCAGGGAAGTCCTTAGTGAGAATCTTGACAGGAGAAATCCTTATTTGGGATTTCAATGATGCATTAGGAAAAGAAAAAAAAAAAACAGCAACAACGACAACAAGCCCTTCCACAGGAGGGACAATCATGATCCAAGTAAAGAATCACTGATTCTGTAGTTGCCAATATTTCATACTTTTCAGTATACTCCTACTTGCATGATTCCCATCTCTTCCTCAGGCTTTGATGTAAGTCAAATGCCTCCTCAGAGTGGGCTGTCAAGAGATATTAAAACAAAAAAAACAGACCCTCTTTCTTCCCTAATATCAGGATGTCATCATGTCCAATAACCGTTTAAGTAAACTACGATCCTGAAATATTTATATACATCTAGAAAAGTGCAGACAGTAAGTGTACAGTTCTGTGAATTCTCACAAATTGTATCTACTCATGCTCCTGTACCCAGACTGAGAAAGTGAACATTCCCAGGACTCTACAATCCCCCTGGACTTCATCCTGTTACAGCCTTCCTCCTTTCCAGAGATTACCATGGGGTGGACTTGCAAAGTCATAGATGCTTCTGGTTTTGAGCTCTCCAGAAATAGAACTCCTGATGTACTGTCCTGTGTCTGGCTTCTTTCACTCCTTCCACGATTGTGACTATGCAGGCAGAAAGAGCTGAACCTTCCAAGACTGCATTGTATTCCACTGTCACTTGGTTTGTGGGTCTTGCCCATTTAAACCTTTATAGTGGTATCTCATTGCAATTTTAATTCCCATTTCCCTGATGACTTCCCTGGTGGCTCAGATGGTAAAGAATCTGCCTGTAGTGCGGAAGGACCGGGTTTGATCCTTGAGTTGGGAAGGTCCCCTGAAGAAGGGAATGGCAACCCACTTCAGTATTCCTGCCTGGAGAATTTCGTGGACAGAAGGGCCTGTCCATGGGTCACAAAGAGTTGGGCATGTAGTGTGAGGGGTTTCTGGCTTCTAGTTCTGTTCCACTAACTCATGTGGTGTTTTTGCTAATATAACACTCATAATTATTATAGCTTTATGGCTCACTCTCATCCTTCAATTTTATTCATCTTCTTAAGGCTGTCTTGGCTATTCAGTTAAGAATAGCCAATATATATTTTCAATATATATTTTTTCATACATTTGCAATATAATTTAGAATTATCAATATCTACCAAAGAACTTGCTGGGATATTTCCAGAGGATTATAATAAATTTACAGACTGGTATTGCTTGTTATATACTCAAAATGCTTTTTGTTCAGTAAGCTATTTTCTCCTATTTTATAATCATTTTTGGTATTTGATTGCCAAAAATATAAAATTCATATCATGTGGTCTGTTTTAAGGGCTTCTCCATAACTAGACTGACCTATTGTCCCTTTTATTTTTGCATTGATTCTCTGTACAAGATGAGCCCCCGTTGCTAATACACACCACGTTCACCCTCACTCCCTCATTCTGTGCCTTTGCTCACGTTTAATAGTGCCTCCTACCCACTCCCATTACTATTCCAAACTTTTCAAAATCCTTGTTTTCCCAACAGATCTGTTAGAGTCTCCTTTCATTTACCTCCCACCACTGTAACACACAATCATCTTGCTGGGTTATGTATAATGTGCTGGTAATTCACTTCACCCCCTAAATCATATGTTAATGAAAAAGTCTATTTCAGCTGTGAACACAGTAGGTGCTCAGCATATCTAGTTGAATTAATTCCAATTTATTATAGACAAAACAGGTATCTGAATCATAAAGCAATCAGGAAAAAAAAAAAAGCTTCCTCATTCACTTAATCTCAGTGGATTTGACAAATTAGGTATACAGTGAAGTGAACTACTTCCTTTTCAAACTCACAATATTGTAAAGCAGCTATCTGAATGTCCAGAAGTGATAAAGGAATTAGGAATCCTAGAATTGCTAATTTCCATAGTGTTAGAGTCAAGCCTCTTTGTCCATGCTTCAGTTTACTCTCAGGGGAGAGCAGATATTTTGGGGAAAGTTGTTAAGTTTTAACTTCAAGACCCACTAGCCAAACTCACAGGGAGATGGGATTTCCTTTTGAGGTGATGTAAATGTTTTGAAACCAGATAGAGGGGGTTGATTTTAAGACATTGTGAAAGAACTAGAAGTCACTGAACGGTACACTTCAAAAAGGTTAATTTCATGTGATGCCAATTTCACTTCAATCTAAAAAACAAAAAGATCCAGCAGCTAAATATGTCTTTGATCTATAACTCATTTCAACTGGAGGCCAGCTGCTTCCTTCCCTACAGCACCTGACTCAAAACGAAGGAGAAGAGATGAAATGTTCCTCTTTGGGTTTCTAATTTGTGTTTACAAGGAGGGCATGTGTATGACCAGTCTGTGGCTTAAAGTACCTTGAGCTTTGCTAAACTGACTCTGAGGAGAACACATCTGGTTCAACAAGAAAGGTGAACATGAATTTCACTGTGACTTTCATAACTATCTACACCAGCTCAGTCCATCTCAAACTTTGAGTGATTATATATATTAAAGAAACAGAATCAAAATAATCTCAGAGCACTGCCTCCAAACCACCACTGGGTTCGGGTGGCAAAGATAACATACATCCACAAAGAATTAGCTGCCCATGATAATGAAGGTCCCATAACACGCAGAACAGCCACAAGTCAGCTTATGAACTGCACTCATGTCTTCAAATTAAACCTATTGTTCAATTTCAAGAGGGTAACAGGAAAGGCACAAGACTCCACCCAAATTCATAGATTCAGACAGGTGTTCAAAGGAAAAATGTAAGAATTAGAGTAGCTCTTTAAACAAATGTTACTTCCAAGAGAGTGTTGGGGGAAAAAAAAAATTGAAGTATTTTTATTAACTTCTATAAAATACTAAAATCATATTAGACCTTCTTACCCACATTCCATTGGACTTTATTTAAAAAGAGTAATTCTTGAAGTGCACTCAACAGTCCCACGATCTGTCTCTTGTTTCCAAAGTGCTTGGATGGAACAGACCCAGGGACACCCCTGGCCCCAGCCTCTGACCACCCTCCAACCTTTATTCCAGTCACAACCTTTGGCATCAGCCACTCGGCTGTCCACGATCACCGGGACCAGCCACCATTTTTTGAGCTTAACGCCTTATTACCAATCAACCATGAGCTCCCAGATTCGTCAGAATTATTCCACTGAGGTGGAGGCCGCCGTCAACTGCCTGGTTAACAGGCCTTTGCGGGTCTCCTACACCTCCCTGTCTCTGGGTTTCTATTCCGAACGTGACGATGTGGCTCTGAAGGGTGTGGCCACCTTTTTCTGTGAATTGGCCAAGGAGAATGGCGAGGGTGCAAACCATCTCTTGAAAATGCAAAATCAGTGTGGCGGCTGCGACCTCTTTGTGGACTGCGGATGCCGTCTCAAGAGGAGTGGGGTAAAACCCAGGACGCTAGGGAAGCTGCCGCTCTCATAGAGAAGAACCTGAGCCAGGCCGTTTTGGACCTGCCTGGCCTAGGTTCTGCCTGCGCAGACTCCCACATCTGTCACTTCCTGGGGAACCACTTTCTAGATGAGGAGGTGAAACTCATGAAGAAGATGAGTGAGCACCTGACCCACCTCCGCAGGCCGGCTGGTCCCCAGGCTGGGTTGGGCAAATATGTTGAAAGGCTCACCCTCAAGCATGACTAGGAGACTCCGGAGACCAGTGGCCATTGAGAAGTCCCCCTAACATCAGGGCTGCCTGAAACCCCTCTCTGCAGCCACTAGGCAGTTTTATAAGACTCTGGAGCCCCCTCTCAAGCCTTAGACCAAATGAAAACAATACAGCTTTATTGTAGCATAGCATCCAAAAAATATATATAGAGAGAGAGTAATTCTATCATATCTTGGGATTCTTAAAGTATCTTTTCAGAAGCCAAAAACCAATTTAGATATTATGATACCATTAGCTTTCCACGTGGGCAGCACTGTCCCAGAATTTGCAGAATTTAGGTACAGACAGCAAAAGTAGGTCAGATGGAAAATGATGGTGGTGATACAAGAAATTATACATTATTTATATTTCTTTCCCTCTCCTTAGAGTATTAATATACTTGTTAAGTTCAAATGATGGGTAAGCCCTGAATTAGAATTACATCTCCTCAGTGCTATAATTGCCAGCATCACCACTCTCAACTTAGAAAGGGATAAAAATCATGTGGTTGGCCTTAATGACAAGAAAAGTCACAGGTTCATTTCTAATTTGTAATACTTTGCATTAACTTGCAATTTTGAGTTTTCTCCCTTAGATCCCTTAAACAAAATAATAATTCTGCTGTACGTTCAGTTTGTGTGTGTTTTCATACTAAGGCCTGAGAGGCAGGGTGATGCTGGTGATTGGATGCTAATTTGCATTTAAATTACAAACTCTGGAAGGTCAAGGCAGACCACCAGGATCCTGCTTTCAGTTACTAAACGTTGTGGGACCCAGTAAAGGGTCTTTGGGAGCTGTGGTCTGTCACCTGGGATACAAGAATGATGAGCCCTGAACCAACACAGTGATCAGAAAGTACCTGAAGGTAGAGAGAGTCAGATTTTGTAAACCCTCTCCTGGGACACTGACTAAGTCTGTGACACTCAGATTCACTCTAATCAAGCCTTTGGACGACTTATCCCCAATCCTTTTTGTGTGTGCGTGCTTCAGTCATGTCTGACTCTGTGCAACCCTACAGACTGCAGCCTTCCAGGCTCCTCTGTCCATGTGATTCTCCAAGCAAGAATACTAGAATGGGTTGCCATGCCCTCCTCCAGGAGATCTTTCTGACCCAGGGACCGAACCCATGTCTCTTACGTCTACCTGCATTGGCAGTCAGATTCTTTACCACTAGAGCCTCCTGGGAACCCCCCAATCTTTTTTGGTTGCTTAAAAGAAGCTGTAATCAAATGCATAAAAGTTCTCTGGCTGGTACAGGTACAGTGAAGGGCTGGAGAGGGTGGTGGGCACCCCGGGAAGCACACTGGGGCCACCTGGAGAGCCCCCTCAGGTGACAATGAAGTGGATGTTGACAATTTACAAAACGAGGTGTCAGTTAAAAGGGACTGTGGTGCCCAGGGGAATACAGCATAGTAGTTAACAGAGACCTAAGTCCCTGACTGTCCTTGTGATCGGCTTGATCCAAGTAAACAAAGGTTAGTTTTAATTTCATATTTTTATAGCACCCTCCCCAAGCCAAACGGACTGTGGGTAACTTTAAGATAGCAGAAAGACCCACCGACGGTGACTTTACCAAAACAAGGCCTGTAAAAATGGATGCTGTGCCCTCTGATGTCTATCTTAAGAAGCTACAAGGGTGTCAAAAACCTGAAACCACTATTTCTCAATGCTGTCTCTAGACGAAATGTTTTCACTTTTGTACTAATATTGCAAGGCCCTTTATTGTAAAATAGTACAGTTTTATCTTGGACTATACATATAAACAGGCAACCCAAGGTTACTGTGGGTTCCAAAAGTGTAAAGACTTAAAGTAAAGACAGAGTACAAAGTTTCATTCTTAGAGCTGACAAATTTCCCAGTCTTTATTTGACAGACATATCATATCATTCTTTTAGCTCTAAGTTAGCATCTAAAAGTATCTCTCTTTTCCTCTGCCTTTGATAGGGTTGTCATATGCTTCTGCGATCTGGTCAGGGGCAGGTAGCATTTTCCTGTACCATGGTGATTGAATATTTAGGTGACTGCACGCCTCAGTATCTTGGACCCAGTTACACCTTCTTGTGCATTACTAGTAGCCTGATAATGTTGCTAAAGCATTAACCAGACCGTAACCTATGCACTTAGCAGGCATTTTAAAGTGATGCATTTCTAACAGCATCTGAGCTAGGTTAACGTAATCATCTTTGCTTCTCACCTAAAGCTGAAGTATCATCCAGTGTACCTTTTTATTTTTTCCCCAGTGTACCTTTTAACAAATGATTCAAGTCTGGGACAACCGCAGGATTATAACTTGGAAACCCTTTTTCTTCAACTGCTTCTTTGCCCACCAAAGTCTCAGAGCTATTCTAAGTGATTAAGAAGGTACTGGGTACGCACTCACTTGCTCAGTCGTGTCTGACTCTTTGCAAGCCCAAAGACTGTAGCCTGCCAGGCTTCTCTGTCCATAGGATTCTCAAGGCAAGAATACTGAAGTGCGTTGCCATGCCCTCCTCCAGGGACACACTGGCTAAGCTTCTTTAAACAACTCACCGGAAGTCCAGGGGTTAGGACTCTGTGCTCCCACTGCAGGGGACACGGGTTGATCCCTGCTCAGGAAACTGAGATCCCATAGGCTGGGCAGTGCAGCCATAGAGAATAAACTCATTAATTTAATAAAAAACAATACCCAGAGTGGGTAGATGTGGGGTGCCTTCTATTCTCATGATAATAGTTCAAAACGAAATAAAAATAATGTGGCAACAATAAGGAAAGATAGTTTATGTAATAATAAAGGTGAAAAAGCAACACCAAGGCCTTAATTTCTTTTGTCCCCTCTTAGATCCCTCCCTGAAGCAACGATGGAAACAAAACCACCACTTGGAATCTTGCTGACTCTGTAACAGCTGATACAGTGAAACATGCCAGCCTGCTCTCTTATGTACCGGCTTGACCAGTCAGTCATAAATAAGGGTGCACCAGTCTGATCAAGCAGGAAGCTGAAGTCATGGCTCTTCCTACCTGATGTTCGGCCATCTGGCTCTCGGGACTCCTGCCGTGCTCCAGACTCTCACTGAGTTTCATCTCGATGGCCTCCATTTTCGTGGAGATGGACTGCAGCGAGTCCTGGTACTTCTGCTGGCGTTCCAAGGCCTCATAGAGTGTACGCTGCTTCTCGCTGATCTAAAGAAGAAAAGGGATATTACCAAATGTTTCCCACCCCTTATCTTCTAGATTTCGACATTTCTTTCCTCACTGCTTTACCTCTGTGACTCAACAGAGGCTATTCAACTGTACATGGGATGTGTAAACATGAGGCATTTATTTCATAAGACAATCACTAAGGAAATCTGATGTTTGGCGTGTGGGCTCAGTTGCTCAGTTGTGTCTGACTCTTTGCGACCCTAGGACTGCAGCCCGCCAGGCTCCTCTGTCTCGTGGGCTAAATAATCCCACATTTGGCGGACTTACCACATTCTTTAAGGTTTCCCAAGAGCGCTGCAAATCGTCCAGCTTCGCAGTAGCAGAAGGCTCCAGTCCTGGTTCATAGAGCTCTTGGGGAGGCAGCGTGCTGGGGGGAACCTTGGCAGCATCGGTCTGCAACCTCTCAGGAGATAAGGCTTGGTAGTAAGCGATGTCCTGTGGGAGCAAAGTACAATATTAGATTCAAGAGGAAGACAAAACTTAGGTCACTGTGCTTGTCATGCAGAGGAAAGTTTTAGGATTCATACCTGGCCCCGGGGGCTACAACTATCAAAGTCAGTAAACTCTTGTGATAAGAAGGTCATATCAAAGCACACTGTAGTTGCTTTCAAATTTTGATTCATATAAAAAACAATTTATCAATATTTCAAGTTGCCAAAACTCATTCCTATTTTATATTTGGCAAAATTAAAATACAAAGAATTTAACTGGTATACACACTTCAAGACTGATTAACCAGAAAAAAAGGAGAATCTAAATGATGTATTTCCTGAAATGTTGATTAATATGTTGATCAGTTTTGAACAATTTTTAAAAACCTTTGATTTAAATACATTTAAATCTCTGAAAAGTGGTTTTCCAGGTATAGCCAGATTTTCAATATGAGTTCTTTATTCACAGAAATTAATTTAAGTATGTTAGATGTGTTATTTAAATGTCTTAATTAAACATGTTAATAAATATGTTACTTAAATTATAAATATATTAATATTTTATAAGGGAAAATGTAATGGGGAGGTTAAAACTACTCTAAGAAACAAATAATGAAGAGGTTTCCTTCTATTCAATTCCTGGAAGAACACAAGAAACAAAGTGGATGCTGAAATAGGAGGCTTTTGAATTTTTTATTTCTTGGGCAATAAGTAACATATTTTATTTGTATTGATAATAGAATTTACTATATCAAGATACATAATTCATATGCTTTTAATTGTTTTTATGGTTGTGTATCTATACATTTATAGAACTTGAAGTGGGGAGTTCTGTTTATATTGTGGAAAATGCTGTTATAAACTTCACTACTTCACAGTTGCACTGTTTCAGATTAAAAACCTGAGCCTTATTGATGATAATGTCGACCCCAGATGCCTGGGAAAAACCAAGGCAACAGCAGGAGGGAGCCTGGTGTCTCGGGGTCAATATTAGGGCAGAAGCAGGGTGTATAGTAGAATGAGCTGAGACAGGAGTCTGACGCTGGAGGAGTCAGGACACCTGAGACCCCAGGTGAAATTCACCTCCTGAGCAGCTATTCGATTGCATCCCTCATGGCTCAGTCAGTAAATCATCTGCCTGCAATGCAGGAGACCCTGGTACAATTCCTGGGTCAGGAAGATCCCCTGAAGAAGGAAATGGCAACCCACCCCAGTATTCTTGCCCGGAGAATCCCGTGGACAGAGGAGCCTGGTGGGCGACAGTCCATGGGGTCACAAGAATCCGACACGACTGGGTGACTAAGCCACCACCACCACAGAATTGGAGCAAGTCACTCACACCTTGTGTGTGGACTCCCTCATCTGCACAACCCTGGGTGGATTCGAGGATTAAATAAACTGATGCCTGAGTGGCCATGAGACCTTCTACCATCTTCTTGTCATTGCTGAGGCCTCCAGGTGAGGCCTCCAGGTAGGTCCTCCACATTTACTGATGACACTGGAGCATGGAGACTGGTTCCTTTTCATCCCTAACCCTGTCACTGATCTTGAGCAGATCATCTTGGTATTTTTCAAGACCCTGACAACCTTACATCCATCCATCTTCACCCACTTGCCCTCCTTGAATATGATAGGCTGTCATCACTGAACTGATTCACCTGGGTATATTTCTGACTAAGTGATGTAAACCCTTCTCTTGCCAACAGCTGTGTTTCCTTTGCCCCTTTAAGTTCTCCTTCAACCACTTGGAAAACCCCAACTATGACTCAATCCAACTTTTCTTTACAGAATGCATGTGTGTGTGCACACAGGTACACATACACAAACACACACACACAAACTGAGATATTTCTGCAACTTTTCAAATTTTCAAAGGTCTGTCTATATTCAGACTCACCTCTATTTCATTCTTTCTAGTCCTCTGGAGTAAAGATAATCCTCTTACCTACAACCTCATCCACCTTCCCTTTCTCAAGGATTTTGGCTCATTAATATCTACTCCATCTCCACTGACTTTCCCCTTAGCATATAAATAAATCTTTTGTCTGAAAACCCCTACACACAGTCGTTTTTGTTTTTGCTTTTTCTTTTAGGATATCATATATTAGAAAGTTCTACTAATCATAACATAATGACTCATTACCCACAAATACAATTTGCACACACGTTTGCAACCATCATTTTCTCCCTTTTGCTTCGTAATCCAGTTTCTGAAGATGGTAGTTCACACTTGATATGTTCACCTGTCCACTTCTAAATCAACTGAGCCTTGATTCTAGTGACTCCACTAAAAGCGCTCTGGCCATAATCATCAGCGGCTGTTTTCTGTGATATAAAATGATTATCTTTCAGATCTCTTGCCTGGTTTCTCACTGGAATTCAGTACCACTGATATCCCTTCCTGGAAAATACTTTCCTTGTAACCTCCCTGTTCTCCTCCTAACTCTCTCATCATTCAGACTTTCTCTATTGTAGTTTGTTTTGTGCACTCATTCTTAAACAGTGCTGTATTTATGATCTCCAGACTCACATAATGAGGCGTATAAGTTGATCCTATAGTCTCTGGAAACTCAATACTTGAAAAAATGAAATAAACAAACAAACCAAAACAACCACATGGAGGATGAGAAATGGATTTAGGAAAAATGATGACTTTTTTTTCCATCTTTCAATGAATGGATGAAGTTTTGCCCATCTTTCTAGTCACCTCACTTGGGATTTATTCTCCATTCCTTCTCTCCCTGACCACCGCTGCGCATGTAAGGATGAAGTTCTATACCTTTGCCACAGCACAGGTTCAAGTTCATGTTACAGCGACAACTTCCTAACTCTCGGGTTACAAACTGGCAGCCTGCAGGTTGCCTCTAGCCTGCTTATATTCAGCTTGGCTTATACAGTGCTTTAAATTGTTTCAAATTTCTCTTCGACCAGAAAGGGAGCTTCCGTAAGAATCTGAATTCATGGCTTCCCCTGCAAACCAGCAGCCAGGTAAGACAGGACTCCGCGTTCACATGCCTACAATAATTCTGAGAGAGGAAAGGCTGCCTTGTCCATGTGCAGAGGCTCTGTCCAGGGCCCACAGTCCCCTGGCTGTTCCTCTCATTTACATCACCAGTAAATGACTGGTGACCAGTCACCAGTCTGAATGACTGGACCAGACACCAGAGTGTGTAAACTTTTGTCGCTCACTCCCTTCCCTGGCTCTAGATTTGTCCATCACCATCCTCCTGTCTACACTGATACTGAAGCATCTGTTCTAAAGCTCACTTTTGTGCAGAGCTTCTAGTTAAATTCCTTCAGTGGTTAACTATCAGCTCCTGGACAAAGTTCAGATTCTTTCGTGTGGCATCACGGTGTGTTTCCTATAGCCCTCTCAGCTTCATTTCTCCCTCCACCTCCTTTTGCAAATCTATGCTTCTCCCATTATACTGATGATGCAGTTGCCTTGCTAGGCCGTTTTCCTTCCTGCTGCCTGAAAAAACTTCCTATATGTGCTTCTTTCTGCCTGAAAGACTTCTACTCACTCTAGAGCACTCCAACTGTACCTGACTTATACTACTTTAAAACTTAAGGAGGTAGTCTCCGACCCACTGAATTCCAACCTTGTTTAGGTACTTACCCTGTGTCCTTCCTTAGCATTCTGCTTCCCACCCTCATAGCACTTGCCCCACACCATGGTCACCACGTGTTTGCTCTCACACAGACTATGAGTTCCTTCAAAACTGTGAAATGTCTGAATCTGAGCATACCATGGAGTGTTTGGCAAATAACAGGCAGGTAGATACATTCATTGGGCTTCCCTGGTGGCTCAGCGATAAAGAATCTGCCTGCAGTGCAGGAGACGCAGGTTCAATCGCTGGAGAAGGAAGATGCCCTGGAGAAGGAAACAGCAGCCCACTCCAGTGGAGAATCCCATGGACAGAGGTGCGTGGTAGGCCACAGTCCATGGGGTCGCAGAGAGCCAGACACGTCTTAGCAACAACAGCATATACATTCATGAAAAATTGTATATGTAAAAGCACATTTTCTTTTTCTTCTTGCTGCACTACATGGCATATAAGATCTTACCTCCTCAACCAGGGATCAAACTCGTATCTTCTGCATTGGAAATGCAGAGTGTTAACCACTGACCACCAGGGACACTCTCTAAAAACACTCCTTTAAACTCTATTTAATTTTGCTTACATGGATGGTTTTAATAGTACTATGAGTGTCCACAAGGAAAAGCAAAAAGTTGTTTTGATGTAAAAATTTTAAATGCTCTATTATAAATAATGAAGGTCCAAAAGAATAAAATAAATTTGTTACCAAAAAATCTGTTTTCTGGCTTCAGTGTCTCAAATTTCTTCAAATAATTTGAAAATATCACCTTTTATAGGTTAATAATTTGCATCTATTTGAGGACTACACAGATTTAATAGAATAAATTGATCAGTTCTATAAGTAACTACTAAATATTTGTTATAGTGACGAATCACCCCTAGAAATATCTCTTGTTTGTTATGTGTCCACATTAAAGGAGTTATTATCTAGCAGATTCCTAAGGAATTAAATTTGGAAACTACTACATTTTGATTCCTTTTCCAGTCTAAAACGTGTTTTCAGAATCCACATCACACTTAACTTTCACAGTGTGGTGAATTAAGTAGCACTGCTTCCCACTACAAATGAGGGACTTTCCAGTTACATGCAGCTTAGTGGAAGAGCTGGGATCCATCCCCAGCTTTTAAACTGGAGACAGGGATTCGACCCACTACAATACTGCTCTTTTCAAACTTCTACTTCCCTCTACTCTTCTGAGGAGGAGCCCAAGGCTTGGCTTGCTTTTAATAGGATCAAGAATCCTGCAGCAAGGTCTGGGGGTGCTTCATTATTTCTCTTCTCAAGTAAACTACACCGGTATCACATTTCAGCTAATAACTACCGTCAGAGACAGAACACACTGACTGGGGGAGATCAGTTAGTTATATAATGGAGATCTACTTACAGAAGTAGCAAGCACAGTCTTTTTTAACAGCTGCGATTTTATAAAGCAGTTATATTTGGCCCTTCCTTGAAACAGCTGTGTACATTCTGTGCAGTGTTTTGAGTCTGCAAACTGGAACTTATGGGAATTCTAAATGCTTTCCTCAGCTTCGAGAGAAAGTTTTGTAAATGCAGGCATCACTGGCCATGTTGTAGTATTTGTTCATTTTCCTCTGACTTACATTACTTGACGAGAACTGCATGTGGTTGGAATGACAGGGTCAATTTGTTTGAATACCACCAAGCACAGCACTTTGCTTTCTGACAACCTCCTGAGAGTAGAGTTGTCTGATATGAATGAAATAAAGATCTTTTCCCCCTAATTTGCAAGACCATATAATACTACATCAGGTTAATATTAAAGTTTTCCTGTGATTTAAGGGGGGGGTCAAAATGGGATTAAGACAAAGCACAATTTTGCCCATAATTTGGGGATTTGATTGAGCTTGACAGTTAAAGCAATTGTAATGAAAATGCTTGCATATTATATCATTTACAGAAGACTTTCACATATACAAGGAAAGACACTTCATAAGATGCAGCACTGAGATTTATAATTTTAGAAAAGGGATATTCTTTCCATAGTGTTAGTCCAATGGTCAGTGTTCATTGTTCAATTTGAAAAATTTAAGAACATTAAGCCCATCGTATAGGATACATTTTCTTACACAATAAAAAGCTGACTCTAGCCATATTTCTATGACTCTAATGACATCTGTAGCCACAGGGAAGAACACATCGTCAAAGAATGAGTAATTTATATTTTAAAATCAGAATTTGGAGAACAGTTTCCCAAATCCTCCAGAACACTGTGAACTTCTCCTTTTTTAAAATTTCCCCTAACACTTTTGTAATTATTCAACTTATGGTCACTTTTCTCACTCAATTATAAGGCGCTTGAAAGGGGCCACTGCTGTTTTGTCCTTTGTTATATCTCTGGATCCTAGCACAAGATTTCACACCAAGCAAGCTAGCTAGCTGATAATGAATGAACTGATACCTTTCTTAGAGCTCCATAGATTTTTACCAAGAGAACTGTTTTATCGAAAGATTTCATTGCTTCATTTTCCTTGTTTGGAGGGAGGCGGGCTCTCTATATTACAGAAATCCTATTTTGAATGCTTGTGCTTTAAAATAAAATAATATGATTGGTGTGTAATATAGCTTACAGAACATTTGCTCTGGTCAATACTTCTCCCTTGATAATAAATTTCAGCTTTTTTGAACCCAAGTAATTTCATAGTAAAGCAATTAAAAATTTTTTTTGGTTCTTCGGCTAAAGAAAAAAAAAGAAAGCATTATTCAATATGCATTAAACAATTTTGGTTATTGTAAAAACATCCTTTTTATTTCTATGCAATATTTTTCATGAAAAATTTGAGATATTTAATTTAGTATAATCTATATTTAATGGAATGTACATTAAAAAAGCACATCATAACGAGAAGCTGTTGGCCCCATTTTATAGAAAATAAAACTTAAGGTTATCGACAGACAAGAAAACTCAAAACACAGATCTAGTTAGGCACTAATGTGTATACTGACAGATGGCCTTTAAATTGGTTGGCAATTAGTAAATAATGACGAAGTTTTGTTATATTACATGGTGAAGATAAATTTTCCATCTTCAAAATCTGAGCTGGCAAGTGTCAAAACTGTTCAACGAATGTTAACAACAGCAATCGAATCATGTTATTTTACAATGGTGACATGAACATTTCATTTTCTATTAGGATGCAGTACTCCATTACAAACAGCTGTTAGACGCTAAAGCCATAATGCCTTAAAACAGGCCCTTCTGCAGCCCCCATTTCTGTGACCTAATTTTTGCTCATCTCATCTTAGTAGCCCAGGAGAGATGGAAGGTGAAGCCAGCATGGGTCTCACATGATAATCACAGTTATTGCAACTGTCACGTCTAATGGTGTGATTCTCAAAGCCGACAGTTCATACCCACAGTCTGATAAGAACAGAGAATGGAGTCCTGCATCCGTTCAGAGATCTGAGCTAGAGGAATGCCAAGTGGGCAGTACCTGGTTAACAGAGGCATCTGTATTAGCCACAGGTGAAGGGGAGCGACAAGCAGGCGGAGAGGAGATCTCACTGTTGGTTCCCTCCTCCCCAGACTCCTCAGTGACAGGTGACAGCAAAGTGTGACAGCGACCTGCAGTCATCTGTCACACAGAATGTGGCCCAAAGGACACGAAAATCGGTTAGTTATGTTAACAAAACGCCTGACCAGGCACCCGTCAAAACAGAGATAACTATGCAACAAAAGTTAGAGTTACTGAGAGCTTAATTTACATACAAATTCTGTGTTACTATTTGAAAGTTCTGTCCTCACAGGACTATGCGGCTAGGGACCACTGTAAAACAAACATGGGTAGGGGATACACGTCACATTATGGAGTTTCACTGTCAATTAAATATGTCTTTAACTTCTGTTCCTTTTCTTGATTGTCTGTTTCTTTATAAGTAACGATTAAAAATCACAAATCATACAAATGAGAGAAGGGTCTATGAATTAAAGCGTGGTCTTTTGTAGACATTTCAAATTCCAAATATTCCAGCGATATAAATGTACCCAAAGTAATACATCACAAAAAGAGAGCGGGTTTGGTTATACGCTACCGAAGACACAGTACATATGTGTGAAAATATAAATGCTGGAAAACAATGAATTAAGAAGATAATGAACTCATTTTAGATGCACAGTGATGGGGGAAATAACATTGCAGATAGAAATGAATGGAATTTATATTAATCCAAAGTTAACTGTTGGATTTTCTATTATCTTATTCTTCTAATAATAGCTTTTCTTCGATATGTTATGAAACATTTATACAATGGCATAGTCAAACACACCTAGCCACCCAGCGCCTTAGCAGGAAAAACACACACACAGAGATACATGTAGCGTGATTCTCCCATTCCCCCAGAAACCTAGAAAACTGTGCAAAGGAATTTTCTTTGACGCTCAGTGCCACTGAGCATGATTGCTAAATTATAAACAAATGCAGGGCTGACCTTCAGCACGTTAAGTCATTCAGGAGTCTCAAACAAACATTCGTTTCAACTGCCGCTGCTTGCAGTGTCAAAGACTGGCCTCGGCCCAAATGTAGTCAGAGTTAAGGGGACTGTTCCTCAGTTCGTATCTGCAAGATCGCTAATACCAAGCCCCCAGAGAGGAGCCCGAGCGAGGAGACGGTAGGAAGGGAGCGCCCTGGCAGGCCGGCCTTGACCCTTACTCACCATGACCACAGAGGGGTGGGCCGAGGTCGCGGGGAGGAGCTCCCGGTCCAGGTCCTCCGGCCCCTCCGCCAGCCCCTCCACCTCGGTCACCGTCAGCAGCATGGTGGCGTGCTTGGCTTTCACGGTCAGCATCTTGCACTTGGAGTTCAAAGAGGCGATCTGCTCCTGGTAGCCCTTGATTTTCTGAGCCAGCTCCTGAGGAAACATTTCCCCCCGCCCCCGGGTGTCACAGCAGCATCAGAAGGAAACCGAGCTAGCAGCGTTCATCTTCCTCCGGGGCTGGCCAATGAAATCTCAGAGCCGCGCCAGACCGAGCGGCGGGGAGGCAGGATGTGGACGGGGCGAGCGCGGAGCCTGCCCGCCGCGCGCCCCGAGCCAGACCACAGCGCGGCGGGGCCGCGGGGGCCGGCGGGGACCGCGCGGCGGAGAGCCGGAGCCAGGCGGCCGGGATTCTAATCCCAGAGATGCTCGGGGCCGGACTGGCATTTGTGTAACGTTAAGGACTGGCAACTTTCTGTAAAATGCCTGAGGAATCTGACATTGCCAGATGGTTCATGCCATGGAAATTAGGTCATGTGATGACTAAAACTGCCAAAAATGCAATGCTCGTTCTTAGCATCTCGAATATGTCAAACAGAGCAGTCATTTGTGACAGACGAGTCATAAAGTAAACTCCTCCTGAATTCCTGTGACCCCGGCCTGTTGTTTTTTGCAGAGACTGCTTAGGAAACCCTTATTTTTGATGCATTTTACTACCCAAAGAAAATGTTGTGCATGCACTGCATTATGCCTCTAATGTTTCTGATGCCTCAAACCAGAGCTTTGAACTTGAAGTTCTGTTCAATTTTAATGTCCTTTGATTTCCTTTGTTGAGTTTTTAAGATTTTTAAGAAGAGCTCATTGAAAATAGATTCTGAATAGCACATAGCTCTTAAAAAACTAATATTATAGTACTAAAATTCTAAAATAATTTAAAATGGTAATCTTAAAATGTTAAATTTATACTTTCTTTACTTCAAAGATTAAAAAATGAACATGTAAGCATTCTTTTTTTTTTACATTCATGTAAACAAAAATATTAATCCTAAAAGTACAAAATCTCTGCTTTTTTCTAGTCCTTTTATTTGCCTTCTTCACTTGAAAAGCTGTCATTTAGTGTTTGTACAGTACACATTTTGTGAGTCTTTAAAATGACACAGAATGTGTATACACTCAAATGAGAGCTTTGAACTTGACATTCAAACTAGAGCTTTAAACTAGAAGTTCAGAAGCAAAATAACAATAACAAAATGATACATGTGTGTATATATATATACATAAGTATATGTATATGTACACACAAACACACCATTTTGTGATTGTTGTCATTTTGCCTTTCCCCTCCGAAGCAAAACCGACTGTGTCGGTGTAAGGGAAAACAATCCAGCAGAATTCAGCTAGCAGCCTGTCTTCTTGACTTCTAGTAGGAAGTACAGGAATTTTTTTTTTTTTTTCACCAAGTCACATAGCTTGATGGATCTTAGTTCCCTGGATTGAACCCAGGCCCATGGCATTGAAAGCACTAAGGCCTAGCCACCAGACTGCCAGGAAATTCCCCTAATAGGATTTTTAAAATAATGATTAAATAGCTATTTATCACATATGCTTTAGTGCCTAACATAATAACCAGTAAACGTACATGTTTGGAAGTCATCTACCAGCTCGCTGGACTCCTTGAATTCTGTTTTCAGCTAAAACTTTGTACATTCATGAAAATCTCCCTCTTATACTCCACTGAGCCTTCATACCATGGCTGCCCATCCTGTAGAATTGAGGACTCTGTGAGAAACAGAGTTAGTCTCAGTCCTCCCACCATTCATGCCCACAGGGATGGTCGCATCCCCTATGGCAGTAGTAACATGCTGAGAGCAAATGCCCGTTTTCTCAATCGATGTTCTCGAATTATTAGGTATAAAACTCATCTGAGCTGCTTGTTAGCAATGCAGTTCTGGTCTAGGCTCCAAAAGATTTTGATTTATTAGGCGTATGAAAATCTGCCTTTTATCATTAGTCCATGAGACTCCCTTGAAGAAATAGTTCTCTAGAACTTTCTTCTGTAAGAAGAAACCTGCCAGTATCCCATGAGCTTTGTGGGTTGGGGGTCAAATTCACTAAATTAAAATGGAGCAGAGATGGGTTAATGTGAGCTCCATGCTCAGGAAGATATGTATGTGTAGTTTTCACTGAGTGTTTCTGAAGATCACGACAAGGGATGCGTGTACAAGCGGGAACTCGGGTACAGCGGCTGCTCTGAGGGAAGGTGCCCTCTGGGCAACCACCTGCACCCAGGAGCATGCCTTCTGTGTCACATGGAAAGCAGAGAGCTCTGAGAGTCTCTCCTATGCTTTAAAGTGACAGGATCACTTTTTTTTTTTCCAATTAAATGTAACACTTGAAAAATTACAGGAAAAAAATGTGAATTCCCTAGAAATGAACAGATGATTAGTTATTTTTATGAGTTAAAGTTAAGTATATGGAAACTAGCCTCACCTCAAGATGAAAATCCATTAAGAACAGACGAAAAAAAAAACAGGAAAAAACATTCTCCCAGAATTCTCTATTATAAATCAGGCTTCCTCAATGTCCCCACCCACTCCTTGCCTATCACCCTCCACAGCACTTTCCTTCCTGTGTTTGTTTTACACAAACAATGAGCCTGATGCAGGACTATGTCATTATAAACATGCAAATGCACTCTAAATCACACGCCAAAACTAACACAAGTCTGCACTAATGTTTAGAACTGGGAGAATATGTGACAAAATGAATCATCCTCTGGACAGGAGCCAGAGGACAGTTTAAGGCTGACTCTGCTGAGACCTGGCAAGTCATTTATTCTCCTAGACCATCATTCTTTTATTTTTTCAATCTTAGTTCCCTGACCAGGGATTGAAATCGTGCCCACTGCAGTGGAGGCTCTGAGTCTTAACCACTGGACCACCAGGGAAGTCCCCAAGGTATGAGATTAGAATCTGCTTTCTATCAGTTGCTACATCTGGGAGCTTAGGAAGTCATTCTAAAAAATTAATTTCTGTTTTCTTATCAGTAAAATGGAGACAATTCACACACAAAACTTCTTAAGCTCATCGGCTTTTTGTGAAAGATAATCTGAAAACACTGTAAACTGTCTTAAAATACGTAAAACAACAAAAAATCGCAATTGTTTAAAATTCAACAATTGAATCTTATGAGAACCTTACTATGATATTTGGTTTGGAAATTTTTGTTGCTCTTATGAGAACACAGTTAAAATAGAGCAGATGGAAGGATAAGCTATATGTCTATCCTTGGCACAGAGAAAGAAGACACACCCTCCCCTAGTAACTTTCCAAAATTCATGATGCTGTGATCAGCCCCCAAGGAAAGAGTAAATGTGACCTATACAGGATTTAACAGGTCAGGAAAGGAAAGCCACTGCTTTCCTGAAGGAGCTGAAACACTCAAGGTATATGATCTCTGAGACCAGGTTTGCACAAAGGATGTTTAAGTCCTAAGGTCATAATGATGCCAAAGATACAAGGAAGGAGGTATATCTGAAAATGGAAAATCTGCTCACAGGCATGACACAGTAATCATCAAAACCAACAATATGAGCCATTCTCTGATTTTGGTAAAAGGAGGTGAAATGACCTATACATAGAAGAGCAAAATGATTTTCTCTTTAACATGAAATATCCCTTTTTTTAATGAGGGCCATCAAAGCAGCAAGGCTTTGAGCATTGCTGTTCCTTATAATCTGTAAAGACAGGGAGTACAGGGACTTCTCTGGCAGTCCAGTGGTTAAGATTCCACACTTCTAGTGCAGGAGACACAGGTTCAATCTCTGGTTGGGGAATTAAGATTCCTTATGCAGCATGGAGAGGCCAAATGAATAAATAAAGAAAGAAAGAAGACAGGGAATATAGTGTGTTTCGGTGTATGAATTGTGAGAATTCTGCTGGAAGCAGTCAGTGGGTCATGGTGGAGACATACATGTCATAAATGTTGTGTCAAAAGGTTTTGGAATTAAGTAGAAGACTCATGCTACTGGGTATTAGAGAACATCAGCAAAATGAGCACTCAAAATGCAAAGACAGCCAAAGAGGCTCTCCAAGAACCCAACACATCATGACCCGGACAGGGAAACATCTTTCCATTTCATCTGCTAAAAACCAATCACATAGTCTCACCAAGCCAGGGCCCTGCCCTTGACCTTGGCTAGTCTTACCTCATGCCGAGAAATCTGGGCTTGCAGTTCCTGGATGTTGCTGGTGGCCACAGGCTTATCCTCAATCTCTCTGTGAGCTCCTTCGATGAGTTCCTGGAGGTGCTGCATTTCTTGCTCATATTGTTCATACTGCACCACAGCCTCCTTTGAAGGAAAAAACAAAGCATCAGCGATTATCTGTCGATATCAATAACTGTGTGTGCACTCCTGTGTTGCTGTCCAACAAACTCTGGTATTAATGTCTATTTACCCATGAATCAGGGGAACAAAAACATGATGGAGAACATTTCTAGATGATTCAAATTCCCAGTTTCCTGCTGATATTTCAGAGCCTTCTCTCTGAAACATTTTGTCAAGATTACTATTGATGGGCTGAATGTAGCAGTGCTGGAGAAGACACGAGAGTCCCATGGACTGCAAGGGGATCAAACCAGTCAATCTTAAAGGAAGTCAGTCCTGAATATTCATTGGAAGGACTGACGCTGAAGCTGAAACTCCAATACTTTGGCCACCTGATACAAAAGAACTGACTCACTGGAAAAGACCCTGATGGTGGGAAAGACTGAAGGCAGGAGGAGAAAGGGATGACAGAGGATGAGATGGCTGGATGGCATCACCAACTTGATGGACATGAGTTTGAGCAAGCTCTGGGAGTTGGTGATGGACAGGGAAGCCTGGCGTGCTGCAGTCCATGGGGTTGCAAAGAGTCGGACATGACTGAGCGACTGAAGTGAACTGAACTGAAGTGGTTCTCAGTGGTTCTCCTTCTTCTCCTTATTGTCCTAAAGATGACAATGTTATGGTCCAGAACATGGTAGAAAAGTAGTACGAAAAACAGGATGATTTCATTTTTCTGTCAAGGAAATTCTGAGAGGGACTCAGCTAAGTGCTGGAATAGGAGATAGAAAAATGAATGAAGTAGTCATTTGTAGCAATTTGTGGAGACTGTCTAGAGGCTGTCATACTGAGTGAAGTAAGTCAGACCAAAACAGATATTATATGAGATCACTTGCATGTAGAATCTTAAAAAAGTGGTACAAATAATGAACTTATTTACAAAGCCGAGAGTCACAACTGTAGAACATAAACCTGTGGTTATCAGAGAGGGAAAGATGGGGGATAAATCGGGAGACTGGGACTGCAGATTCTTGACCGTCTGAGTCACCAGGGAAGCCCATGTATAAAATAGACAACTAATAAGGACCTGGGGCTTCTTTGGTGGCTCAGACGGTAAAGAATCTCCATTCAATGCAGGAGACCCAGGTTTGATCCCTGGGTTGGGAAGATCCCCTGGAGAAGAGAATGGCTACCCACTCCAGTATTCTTGCCTGGAGAATCCCATGGACAGAGGAGCCAGACGGGCCAAAGTCCCTGGGGTCACAAGAGTTGGACATGACTGAGCAACTAACACTTTCACTTTCACACAAGGACCTACTGTTTAACACTGGGAACTCTACTTAATACTCTATAATAACCTATATGAGAAAGGAATCTAACTCATGCACTTTACTACACACTTAAAACTAACACAACATTGTAAATCAACTATACTCCAATTCAAATTTATAAAAATTGAATGAAGTGTGACTTCTACACTCAGGAATTTACTGTCTAACAAATCATAAGATAATGCAGGAAGAGTTGACCAATAGACCATTAGTGGCTTAATGAGAGGGCATGTATACAATTTTTGGATAAAGTAGGTAAAATATTACTTGAAAGCAGATATGAGATAGTTTCATTCTTCCTAGTAAATAACTGGTCTCTAGGGTGAAGGGACTAAGAGTTATAGCTGGGTATACTTCTCAGGTAATAAAATACATCATAAGCTGAAATATGAAAAAAAAATTCTGTAGTATGCCTTAGCAGCAAAGTCTTATTACAAAGTTCTAGATGATTTTCAGATGAATAATAATATAAAAATATATGATTGAATATAAAGTTAACCTTTACAAGTTGTTTTTTATAATATATATATACATATATGCTGCTAAAAGAAGTTTTCACCAAAGATATTTTTAATAGAGCTTGCCCCAGGCATTTGTGGGTGATCTAAATGATAGCATTTCATGTCCCTATTTTACATAATCACAACAAGCTGTCAGAGTTAACACTCTGGATGTGTTCTGATGGCTGAGCCCACGCAAGCGCTAAGAAAAGCAGCCCATGACTCATTTGCTGCTGCTCCCGGGTGGCGAGGGGACTGCCTGCAGACACTGGCTGGCCCAGCTGCACGTGCCTGCATGATGTTGCACTGCTGGATGGCCGTGTGCTGGAGCCGGCTGGCCTCCTCCTGCAGGTGCAGAGCCGCGTGGCAGAGCGGCAGGCTGGTGACCACGTCCTCGGGGATCCGCAGCGCGCTCTGACAGACCTGCACCGCGTGGACTTTTGGCTTGAGCGACTCCATCTCAGACAGCAAATGCTGAAAGTGCAAGTTCACATTTTAAATTTAAAGATTCTATATTTATACAATTTGATAGCAATTTATTTATATAAGATATATGTGGATATAAAATATACATTTTTCCTGGGATTTTCCTAGTGGTCCAGTGGTTAAGAATCCACCTTCCAATGCAGGGGACTCAGGTTCGATCCCTGGTCAGGGAACCGGGATCCTGCATGCTGTGGGGCAACTGTGCCCACACACCACAACTCAAGAAGCCCATGTGCCTCAACTCCTGAGCCCATGTGCTCTGGAGTCTGTGCTCTACAAGAAAGGCCCACATACCACAACAAAGACCCAGCACAGCCAAAAAAAAAAAAAAAGACATTTTTTCCCATTTAAAAGATATATTCTATCCATCAGCAGATGAATGGATAAGAAAGCTGTGGTACATAAACACAATGGAATATTACTCAGCCAGTAAAAAGAATATATTTGAATCAGTTCTACTGAGATGGACAAAACTGGAGACTATTATAAAGAGTGAAGTAAGCCAGAAGGAAAAACAACAATACAGTATACTAATGCATATATATGGAATTTAGAAAGATGGTAATGATAACCCTGTATGCAAGACAGCAAAATAGACACAGATGTATAAAACAGTCTTTTGGACTCTATGGGAGAGGGCAAGGGTGAGATGATATGGGAGAACGGTATTGAAACATGTAAATTATCATATGTGAAATGAATCACCAGCCCAGGTTTGATGCATGATACAGGGTGCTCAAGGCTGGTGCACTGGGATGACCCAGAGTGATGGAATCGGGAAGGAGGTGGGAGGGGGCTTCTGGAAGGGGAACACATGTATACCCATGGCAGATTCATGTCAATGTATGGCAAAACCAACACAATAATGTAAAAAAATAAATAATAAAAAGTATACATATTATAAAATATTTTTAAATTTTACATTTTAATAGTTTATTTCAAAAGCAAGAGATATTAACTAAATTACAGGTCTGTCCAAAGTTATAAAAACTTTCCCAGGAATTTTTTTTTTTAATACTGCATACAGCACTCAGACGATAAGTTTAGAAATCACTTTTCCTAACTATCCTTTCTTTTTCAAAAATAGAGCCCCCCCCCCCATTTCCCCTGAATTATTTTTGCTTGCCTGTCGGTGAGAGAGTTGCTCCTTGAGACTCAGACGTCCAACTTCTGGAGAAGTCAGGGTTGTCTGAGCTTGCTCCAAAGCAACTTGTAAGTTTCTGAGCTCTGCTTCAAATTTTTTCATATCCTGCAGAGTTAGAGTGATGTCAGTGTTGATATATAAGCACTTGAATTCCAAAGTCATAGGTGGAGACTAGTATCATGTAATCAGGCAATGAAACCAGAAGGAAGGGGGAGGGGTACAACCATTAAAACAATGACACAGCCATAGGACATGACAAAAACAGATTAGAACCAACTAGGTCCAAGATGGCAGAAGATCTGACTTCCAGCAGACCTTGAGCCTCGTTATATTCTATTGGTAATACATTAGCATCTAAATGACACGTGCTCTAAATAACAAATGCACCAGCAACAGAACAGTTTTGAGGCCAATCATAAGTCAAAAAATGGGTGGTGGCCCAGTTCCTGGAAATCCTCACTCTTTCCCCAAAAAATAATTGGAATAATCCTCCCACCCATTAGCCTATGAAACTTACCAGCTCATAAAAATGAGTCACGATATTTCAGGGCTCTCTCTCTCACCTTCTCAGATGGCCCACTCTCTGTGTAGTGTGTTTCTCTCTAAATAAACCCACTTCTTACCTACAACTTTATCTCTCCCTGAATTCTTTCTGCCTCAAGACATCTGAGAACCTCAGATTCAGGAATAGCATGACCCCCTATAGGGCCTTCTGGGGCACACCCTTCCCCTTATACCCTCTATTTTAGCTCCTCTTTGAAGTACCCAGATAATAGTATCTGATGTACATTTCCTGACTTGTTTTACAGACATTAAAATCCCCCACCAAATGGATGGTGTTAAACTACTTGATGACCAAGAGCACACAGCTCTAGGCATCCTGGAGCTTAAGGACTGACAATGTTAAAGCACCACCCTGTCACCTCACCATCAGCCAGTCAGAGAATTGTGCATGAGCTGATCACAGATGCTTCAAAACTCCTTACTCATCTAGCCTTAAAGATGTTTTGCTGAAACCCTTCCAGATGTTATGGGTTTTTTGGACATGAGCCATCTGCTTCCTTGCACGGCCATGTAATAAACCTTTGTCTGCTTCGAACTCCAACGTATGGTATTGTGTGACCTCATCATGCCTCAGGCATGAGCGTAACAGTCATAGTCAAGAAGGCTCAGAGGTGAGCACTCTACCTGCACTTTCTGCCACCATTTGTTTTTACCTTAGAAATGTATCTATGCATTTTATCTTGTTTTATGGTCACAGCATGTGGGATCTTGGCTCCCCCGCCAGGAATCGAACCCATGTCCTTTGCATTGGCAGCACAGAGTCTTAACCACTGAACTGCTAAGGAGGTGCCATCATTGTTGTTTTTAATGATGTGTGTGTTCAGTCGCTCAGTCATGTCGGACTCTTTGTAACCCCCTGGACTATAGTCTGGGGTCTTCTGTTCATGGAATTTTCCAGGCAAGTATACTGAAGAGGGTTGCCACTTCTTATTCCAGGGAATCTTCCCAGCCCAGGGATCGAAACTGCATCTCTTGTGTCTCCTGCATTTCCAGGAGGATTTTTTACTACTCTGCCACCTGGGAAGCCCATAATGATAGACTTTTCCATTTAAATAACCCCCCCCTTTTTTTTTTACCTTGGCAGCATCGTGGAGACTCTGTAAACGAATTTTGATCACCTGTCGCAGCTCCTCAGTCTCCCGTCCCAGGTCTGCCACTTGCTGAGACATCGTTTCTGTATGGTACACACTATTGAGGTGCTGTAATTTCTCGGTCATTGCTTCTAGATCGTTGTGAATATCTTCAGATTCTTCTAGCATGGTCTAGAGTGAATTATCAACATCCAGGACATTGATAGGTAGGTAAAGAGGTAATTAGTACAGTATGGGGTAAAGCCCATCAGATTGGGAAAGGGGTAAGGAGATTTAATCTACATTTCCCGTGCGCACTGTGGAGGTTGTGTATTTTATTGTGTTTAAACTTCAGAGCCCTGTGCCTGCTTCCCACTTCCTGTCACCCTCTTTTCAGAGAAAAAGAAATCAAAGTTTAGGAGCTGTAACCAATCTGTTGAGGCCACATGTGTTGAACCGTAAGGCTAGTGCTCAGTCTGCCACCCCAAGCTGCTCCCTGGTGAGAATCAGGACAGGAATATCCTAGCAGTGGTGATGCTCTGAGGCATTGAGTGTCTTCATCAGCTCACTGGCCTCTCTTTTCAACTAAAAGCAACTAAAGAGATGCTTTTCAGCTCTCAGATTCTATAGCTAAGCTCCAAGCATATATGAATCTAAGATATGAAAATAAGACACAAATGATTGAAGTGAGACAAAGGGGTAGAAACTATTCAGGATCAAACAAAGCCCTTGTCATTCAGGACAGCATCATCTATTGAGACTAGCAATCATATGAATGGAATAATAAGCATGTAACATGCATTGCATGAGTAGAGTGAAAGAGAAGGCTTAAGGATGCCAGAAATGAGAGGTGCTGTTACCTACAGGAGGGTTGCGAGAAGGCTTCCTGGAAAAGTCACATCTGAGCTAAGTCAGAAGAAAGTTTGTATTTGTACAGATGGGGAGGAAAAGGAAAGACCTTTTATGCTGAGGGGACAGCATAGGTAAGTGGGCACAAAATGTGCCGTTCCTGGGGCGTGCGAAGTATAAAGAGAAACGAGAGGTGGGACATTACTGTTTTGCAATAGATCCTTTCTCTTTTTTTTTTTGAAAGTACACTGTTTTTTCTCACAATATCATATACATATATAGTATATATTATTGTAATATATATTATAAAGCTTAGAAAATAATGAAAAATAAAGAAGATAAAATACTCCACAATCCCATACCTCAGGGATGACTTTAAGTAAGGGATAACTGCTGTTCAATTTGGGTATAATTTTAGGTGATTGAGATCATAAGATACCTACAATTTCCTATCTTTTTTGCCTGGCATGAAAACACATACGTTTTTCTGTGCATTGTTTTTGGATAAACTCAGGCAGTTTTCATTAATTCTTAAGTCAGGCATGCATGAAAGAACCCCCTGGAACGCTGTGAACAGGCTGAGTTCTCTCCTGAGCATCTGTGTGAGGTCACCACCAACACCTAACCCTGTCCTCCTGTGCCCTCGATGCACCCAACCCAGCCCACTGCCCAAGTCAGAAAAACCCGGCAACTATCCTGGGCTCCTCTCTCTCTTTTACCCACATCCAGAAGCCCCCAAGTCCAGAATTCTTGCTAGGTAAACCCCTTGAGTTTTTTCCTCTCAGCCACCTAAGGGAGGCATTGTCACTGTTTACTGAAATACTGAAACCACTGTCTATGTCGTCTTACCTTCATCAGTCTGTCTTCCACAGGCTTCTAAATCACTTTTCTTAAACTAAAATCCTGAGCTTGTCACTTGCCTGCAGAATGTCTGTCAAAGGCTTAGAGTGACTTCAGGAGAAAGGTCAAGATCTTCATAGGCTCTCAAGACCTGTCTTTGTCTTCTCTTATCTCCCTGGCCTCTTTCTAGCTCTGAACAAAGCTCCTCCTCACTGCGCCAAGCAGAGCACCCCCCCAGCCCCCCATTTCTGCGGGGATTTTCATGTGCGTTTTAGGCTGTGTGTCTTTCAGGACTCAGCTCAGAATCACCTTTTCCTTCCTTGTGCTGCTGTTCTCTGCCAAGTTGTTTCAGTCGTGTCTGACTCTTTGTGACCCCCAAGGACTGTAGCCTGCCAGGCTCTGCTGTCCATGGGATTCTCCAGGCAAGAATACTGGAGTGGGTTGCCATGCCCTCCTCCAGGTAATTTTCCCGATGCAGGAATTGAACCCACATCTCTTGTATCTCCTGCACTGGCACGTAAGTTCTTTCCAACTAGTGCCACTTGGGAAGCCCAGTTTCTTTCCTTCCTTAACCTAACCTTTCTCCTGGTGCTTAGTCACTCATTCATGTCTGACTCTCCGTGGCCTGCTGGACTGTAGCCCACCAGGCTCCTCTGTCCATGGGATTCTCCAGGCAAGAATATTAGAGTTGGGTGCCATTTCCTATGCCAGGGGATCTTCCCAACCCAGGGAGCCAGTCTGTGTCTTCTGGGTCTCCTGCATTTTCTTTACCACTAGCACCTCCTGGGACCCCCCTCTATCTCCTTCCTCCCTTCAATTATTCCTTCCCTGGGGCAGGGCACAGAATATTCTTTGTATTCCAAATGTTTAACAAAATTCCTAGCTTTGGAAAGCACCTTATAAATGTTTATTGAATAAATAAATGAATGAGAATAGGGGCTATTTTTAAAAAAGAAGAAAACCTTCATGGTCATTTTAAAAACTACATTATATTTTATTAAATCCAAAAATTTATTCAGAAAACCTTTTTAACATTGTTTAAGTTTTCTTTAAAATTTCAGTTTAGTTATTGATACTCATATAAAATATTTCCTACATTTTGGATTACAGAGTAGTAATGTTTTGATGAGCATGATACATTTTCCAATTGTTTTTCAAAGAGATTTTACCAAGTTACCAGCAGTGTCTGAGAGCTCTTTCTTTCTTAAATATGAGGTTTTAAATAATAGTGTTAATTTGACAATGAAAATGCTTTCTTTTAAATTTGCATTCTAGATCTCTAATGAATATTTTTCCATTGTCTACAACCAGCTGTAACTTAAGTCTTGTCTGTAAATGCATAATGCAGATCCTCAAGCAGGACAGCTCTGCAGTTGTTTAAGAAAGATTTCTTGAGAAGAGAGTGCAAGATTGATTAGAGAAGAAGGATAAATACAGGGAAACCAATTAGGAGCCTGTTAAAGCATTCCCAGAAGGTGAAAATGAGGTTTTGATCTAGAGCCCTGTCAACAGGAATGGAAAAGGGGATGTATTTAAAAGACGTGAGTATACGTAAATCAGAACAAAAAAGAAAATCCAACATACTTGAGGACATTCATGTAACTAAAATAAGGACGATTTTGTATTTGATGGCCAGATAGCTGGGCTATTAGATATCTGTATCTAACTCAAGCCTAAATTTAAAACGATGAAATAATTTCCTGGATGATATGGCCAAGAGAAGACTCCAGAGGAAGTGAAGTCATGCAGCCCCATGTGGTGTGGACTCATTCCAGCTGGCCCCTACTTCCTGCAGGAGGTCGGCCCACTGCGACCAGGCGGAAGCTCTGGAAGGAGGAGGCATGACCAAGCACACAGGTGCCAGGCTTTGTGCTTGATGACAGCACATATGTTAAACCATTTGATCCTCGTGACAGCTCTGCAATATGCATACCATTTACATCTCCATCTTATTGATGAGAAGACTGGATTCTGAAAGGCAAAGTAGTCTGCTCCAGAGTGTACAGCCCTAAGTGGCAGGACTTGGTTCTCCCATCAGTCTGAGTCTAGAGCCTGTGATCTTTCCACGTGTCCCTACATCTCTTCCTAACGGTAGAATTTCCCACCGTATCTCTGTGTACAGTTTTTTCAAAGAAGCTGCCAAAAAAATAGATACTATGTGGATGATTATTTTTGGTCTTAGGGAATGGAAAATTTAGAGGAGATAGAGGATATGTATTTACCTATTAAGTCTTATGAAATCTCATGGGTAGCTGCTTTTTTTTTTTCCAATCCCTGGGACAGGTTGTTAATGCTACATTGGCTTTCATTTTTCTTGGCACCTTCAATAATTTTTCATCACGTTCCTCCAAATTTTCTGTCAATCTAGCCAGTTAAATCAAATTACCCTCTTAGTTATCTTTTGAAAACTATTTTTCCTAAAGTTACCTGATGTGAAATGTATTGTTCTCGAAGCTTGCTTGCAGAATTCCATGCAATCTTTCCATGTACCAAGATTTTAGTTTTCTCAATCCACCTTAAAATTAACTCAAGCATTTCATTGTATTCTTCTAGATGGGATGCTGCCTGAAAAATAAATCATTACCATTTAGATAAAAAATGTATACTCTGCTAGAAGTCAGTCTTCTATTTCTCTTTGGATACAATAATCCTGGGAGTTGATCATTATAATATCTATGATATCTAAAGGTATCATGAAAAGTAATTTCCTTATTGAAAACCTATTAAAGACTTCCCATCGATGTTAGGATGAAGTCCAATTACCTAATATGCTTGAATAATCTCTTTTTTAAAAAATTAATTTTCATCTCTTATTCTTCCATATAGCTCTTCTCTTTCCCCCTTTTCATACTCTACCTTCACTGAGTAAGGAGGTGGTAGGTGGGAATTATAACTTTCAACACTATAATTTACTGGTTGCAAATTCTGATTTAACTCATATTTGACTACAGAAAAACAACATACTCAATTTGCAAAAGTTCAGTCTATACTCAACAATTATGATGATGTGTGACCCAAACCAGTTAAGTCAAGATTAAGACAAACATATATACATTTATAAAAAAGTTCATTTATATGAACACCTTTGTGAATGAATTTATAATATGGTTTGATATGAAGTCAGGTTTACATGCATAAATAAATCTTTGGAATACAGGCATGACAAGAGATAAGCTACATTCAAATTACTCTTACATTGATATTATATATATATATATATATATATATATATATATATTTTACTTATTTTTAAAAGCAAAAAACAGAAAATTGAATTTCGGCCATAGAGAATGTTGACTACCAGCCTGGAAAACATACCTGGCTGAGCTTGGAGAGCTGGTTCTCGGCCTGTCTAATGGTCTGCTGGTGAAGTTCAGTCAATTTTCCTATCTTCTTGGCCAGTGGTTTACCTAGCTGGCTGTTCTGTTCAGAGAATTTTTGCACTGCTTTATCCAGTTCCATTAATTTTATGTGACAGCCATCTAATTCCTCTCCTAGCACCTGGACAGTCATCAAAAGGAAAGAACATCAGACTATTGAAAATAAATTTTCCCAGATTTTCTGGAATCAGAAGGATTGTATTTTAAATGATTTTTATAAAAGCCAAACACTATAAAGAATAATTCTACTATGATCTGCTCATTTCTATTTCTTCGGTTGGAAAGGGAGAGCAGGATGTTTTGTAACTCTGGTGTTTATTTCCTATGAGGCTGCGAGAGCTAAAATTTTCCTTCTGTCCCACCCAAAAAGGATTAGTCACTTCACTCATTGGCAGAGTGAGAACACAGATTTAACTACCAAGAACATCCTTCATTTTGAAATGTATATATGTACTTAAGTTACTCAACCATCATTTAAGCCTTTGATACTCTTCCCTCTTACCTACATATACATGCATATTTATGAATTCAGTTTTACTATGATAATTATACCATTGTATTTATAAAATTTCTTCGTGCCATGCTTAGTCGCTCAGTCGTGTCCAACTCTTTGAGATCCCATAGACTATAGCCTGCCAGTCTCCTCTTTCCATGGGGATTCTCCAGGCAAGAATACTGGAGTGGATTGCCATGCCCTACCCCAGGGGATCTTCCCAACCCAGGGGTCAAACCCAGGTCTCCTGCATTGCTAAGTGGATTTTTACAGACTGAGATACCAGGGAAGCCCAGGAAAACTGGAGGGGGTAAACTATGCAGTATTCCTACTCCAGGAAATTTTCCCAACCCAGGAATTGAACTGGGGTCTCCTGCATTGCAGGCAAATTCTTCACAAGCTGAGCTACAAACTGCCTGCCTTTGTTGCCTGGTTTTGATGAAGCCTGATAAAAAAGCTTTTATTTATTTTTTAATATCTTCAAAATAAACTAATGCACCCAAAATATTTAAGGAATTGAATAGCACCCCTTATATTTCCACTTCCCCTTCCTTACCTTTTGGTCAGTTTTAGCTTGAACTAAATTATCTGTCTTTGCTCTCAGCTTGGTTAGAATACTTGTGAGATCTCTGGCTATCTTCTGAATTTCCTGGCTGAATTCCTGACTCATGGCCTTGCTCTGTTCAACTTCTTTTACCTTGTCCTGGATCTAAACAATCAATAAAAACAGGAAAACCAGTTATGGTTAAAACTGAATAATTAATACTAGTCACCTCAATTTTCAGATGTTGCGAAAAGGCATTGTAGGTCGTCAGCGCTGCTTTGGTATCCATGTATCTCCTCAAGCCAGCCACGTGCAGTTACAAGCTCCCATGGTGTTCCTCACAGTCTTACCTCCTGCCATTTTATGTATTCACTGAGCTTTGTGCTGCCATCTCAGCAAGGGAACAAGCAACACATGTACAATGATTCACTCATCAAATGTTTACAGATAGCAGTGTAGATAGCTGAATTTGAATTCCATCTTCTCCAGTTACTGTGTGACCCGAAACACACAAAGTCTTCTAAGCCTTCTTCTTCATAAAATGGAAAACACTTCCAGATAACTGGAGGCACAAATATTTGTTTCTGTTCATCTTTTCTTAAGTAGCTGTTAATGACCTGCTAACTCTTTTTCTAACTTCCAATTATCATCTTATAGTGTGACTAAAAAGCAGTCAGCACATCCAGTGGAAAGGAAATTGAAAAAGTAACAGTTAATATTTATACATTTCCAATGGCTTTAATTTGATGTGATGACAAACATTTATATTTTGCTTATAATAAAATGTTGAAGAGAAGATGGTAAAGAAATATTTCCCTTACATAAATGAGCCTATTATCCAGAGTGAAGTAAGCCAGAAGGAAAAACAACAATACAGTATACTAATGCATATATATGGAATTTAAAAAGATGGTAATGAGAACCCTGCACGCGAGACAGCAAAAGAAACACAGATGTATAGAACAGACTCATGGACTCTGTGGAAGAGGGCAAGGGTGGGATGATATGGGAGAATGGCATTGAAACATGATATGTAAAATCAATCGCCAGCCCAGGATTGATGCTTGGGGCTGGTGCACCAAGATGTCCCAAGGGGAGGGAATCGGGAGGGAGGAGGGAGGGGGGTTCTGGAGGGGGAGCATATGTAAACCCATGGTGGTTTCATGTCATTGTGTGGCAAAACCAACACAATAAACTAAAGAAAATTAAAAAAAAAAAACATAAATGAAAGGCCTTTAAAAATATCTTTAAGTCTTGGGGATGTAATACATAGTAGCATGGTGACTATAGTTAACCTTCCTATGTTGCATACTTGAAGGTTGTTAAGAGAGTAGTTCTTCAAAGTTTTCATCACAAGAAAAAATATTTTATAACTACATGTAGTTTTGAATTCTAACTAGATTTATTGTGCTGATCATTTTGTTGCTGTTCAGTCGCTCAGTTGTGTCTGACTTTTTGCAACCCCATGGACTGCAGCACACCAGGCTTCCCTGTCTTTCACCAACTCCTGAAGCCTGCTCAAACTCATGTTCATTGAGTTGGTAATGCCATTCAATCATCTTGTCCTCCATTGTGGCCTTCAATCTTTCCTAGGATTAGGGTCTTTTCCAGTGAGTCAGTTCTTCACATCAGGTGGCCAAAGTATTGGAGCTTTAGCTTCAGCATTAGTCCTTCCAATGAATATTCGGGACTGATTAATTTCCTTTAGGATTGACTGGTCTGATCTCATTGCAGTCCAAGGGACTCTCAAGAGTCTTCTCCAACACCACAGTACAAAAACATCGATTCTTCAGCGCTGAGCCTTCTTTATGGTCTAACTCTCACATCCATACATGACTACTGGAAAAACCATAGCTTTGACATGACGGATCTTTGCTGGCAAATTAATGTCTCTGCTTTTTAATATGCTGTCTAGGTTGGTCATCGCTTTGATAGCTTATGATGAACAGTGTCGGATTTGTGATCTCCGAAGAAGTAGATTTAACTTGAGGACCAGGGACCAGGCTTGATCACTCAAGAGCTTCTGTATAGAAAAGTTTTATTAAAGTGAAAAGAGACAGAGAAAGCTTCTGACATAGACATCAAGAGGTGAATGGAGAGTGCCCCCCTCGCTAGTGTTAGCAAGGGAGCTATATACTTTTTAAATTAGTTATTACAATAAATCAAAAGAATGCCTCAACTGTTGTAAACAGTTTACCAGACCCACTCCCACAATTTACATTTTAGGATAACAGGATTAGAATTTAACAACAGAAAGATCCTACTAGGCCCACTCCCATAATTTACATTTTAAGATATCAGGATTAGAAGGTTTTCAGGAAGGAGAAACTGCCCTCAAGTGGGATACATTGTTGTTGTATAATCCCTAGTACACAACAAACTGAGTTGTTTGTTGTGTAATCATCAGTTCTGGGCTTAAAGGAAAAAAAACATTTTGTGTGACTAAGACTAAGTAATGTAGAGGGAAAAAAATGTTTGTCCTTTCCTCCTCCTCCTAAAGAACCCCAGACCCCTTTCTCCTCCTCTGGGGCCCCGGACTTCTTATCAATCTGCCTAGGAAATGACTCAGCTTTTCTTCCAAGGAGCAAGTGTCTTTTAATTTCATGGCTGTAGTCACCATCTGCAGTGACTTTGGAGTCCAAGAAACTAGTCTCTCACTGTTTCCATTGTTTCCCCATCTATTTGCCATGAAGTGATGGGACTAGATGCCATGAGCTTTGTTTTAAGCCAGCTTTTTCATTGTCCTCTTTCACCTTCATCAAAAGGCTCTTTAATTCCTCTTTCTGCCATAAGGGTGGTACCATCTGCATATCTGAGGTTATTGATGTCTTTCCCAGCAATCTTGATTCCAGCTTCATCCAGCCCACCCTTTCTCATGATGTACTCTGCATATAAGTTAAAGAAGCAAGTCTATTTCCTTGACATACTCCTTTCCCAATTTGGAAACAGTTCGTTGTTCCATGTCCAGTTCTAACTGTTGCTTCTTGATCTACATACAGATTTTTCAAGAGGCAGGTAAAGTGGTCTGATATTCCCATCTCTTGAAGAATTTTCCACAGTTTGTTGCGATCCACACAGTCAAAGGCGTTAGCATAGTCAATGAAGCAGAAGTAGATGTTTTGTCAAATCAGACCTCCTTTGTTGTTCTTATTCAGTTGCGAAGTCCTGTCTGACTCTTTGCAGGCTTCCCTGTCATTCACCATCTCCTGGAGCTTGCTCAAACTCATGTCCATCGAGCTGGTGACAGCATCCAACCATCTTGCCCTCTGTCGCCCCCTTCTCCTCCTGCCCTCAATCTTTCCCAGCATCAGGGTCTTTTCCAGTGAGTTGGCTCTTCACATCATGTGGCCAAAGTAAAATCTCCTCAGTAGCGAGGAAATATATCAAGAAATGAATACCTGTTTTTGACTCCATTATTTTCAGTTGAGTGCTAACATAAATGGAATGCATGTGAATACTTTTATAACAGGGAAATTTATCCAGAGGGGTTAAAAAAAAAAAGAGAGAGATTTGAACTTCTTTTTTTAAGATCTGAGCTTGACAAGTCATCCTTCCTGACAAACCCTCCAATGTCTAAGAAGAAAAACCAAATAAGTCAATTAAATATTTAAAACAGAAAATAGCACTTTAATTTAGGTCAAAAACATGATGCAGTAGAATTGGATTTTGATGAGAATTTTTAAACACATTGCATCACACACTGGCAAATTCAAAAGGTACAGCACACTGGCATGAATATTATAGTTTCTATAGTACAATACTACTCTCCATTTCATGCAGCAGTTTGGAACCATCCTCTCTTTTTTTTATTGACGAGTTTTAATTAAATTGCTTTAGCATTAGGACATCAAGAAGGTCCTAAAACCCATTATGTTTGCATACAGAGACTACTGAAGCTATTTTCATGAAATACATGGAAGTGTGTCCTCCTTATGAGGTCTAATATAAAAATCTCCCCCTGTTCTAAGTATTATGAATGGCTATGTGTCACTTTCCTTAAAAAGAAAAGATTTAAAAATATATATACACATGTATTATGTTTCATTCCTTTCCCTGGTTGTTTGGAAGTTAGTCTGACAGACCTTCTTCTAGATAAAATACAGGACCCTACAGCATGAATTTTGGATAAAAATCTCATTCCTGATTCAACTTTATTTTTAACTGTTTTCCTTTTAATCAAATATCTTCACCTACTACATCCTGCTAAACCACTGAACTAAAATGACAAATAGAAGAGTGCCTGGCAGACTCTGAGTACTCAATAAATATTTGTTGAATACATGAAATATATCTTGCTTTGTTTGTTTCTTTAATGTTTGACATTATTGTTTACATTTAATATCATTTCATATGCTTCTTGCTTATGAATAAAACCTCTAATTTAATATTATTGTTTAATACTGATCTGTTTTTTAACTCTGTTTCCATGAAAACATGACTGTGAAAATCCTGCACGGTTACACAAGAGTACTGAGCCAACAAAGAATGGAAAGCTACTCTTTCTTGACTCTAGGTTTACCTGATCATGGATAGTTCCTAAGTCCAAGGCCACTTCAGCTAGTTGAAGGGAGAGTTCAGATGGTAATATAGTAAAAAGACCAAGGTACTTATTTTTCTGTTCTTCAGCCATTTTTTCAACATTCTGTCGGTGATTTGTGGCTTCTGTTAGGAGAATCTAAAGGAAAGATCAACATAAGACATTTCTAGGAGCCAGATAAGGAAACTGATTTTTAACAGGTACAGAAACAAGGATATGTATGGCTCCTCAAAATTGGATTAAGTGTGGAATTAGAGAAACACATTTCCAAAAACAAACATTTCTTTAGTCTCTAAATAAGGAGCATTTCCACTTTATACAGAACAAAAGAATGTCCAGTGAACTAATACTAACAGCCTTTCACATAAAACATTTCTAAAAATTTTGACTTCAATATATCATTGAATATAAATAAGAATATTTGATTAAAATTAGCACTGTTGTTTTAAATGATGAGTCTAGGCAATGAGTTTTGTACCTTAAGTTCTTCAAGTTGAGCATCTATTTCTATTGTTGGATTCCCCAAGTATTCCTTTGTTTCCTGAACCCAAGATTTTACTGAACTGATTTGTGTCTCCACCACTTCTCGCTCCTTCAGCTCCTGCTTTACAATCTTCCCGTTCTTCTTGACTTTCTCCTGCATGCTTTAGAAACATTAAGGGGAGAAAGCAGACATGGATTGAAATGAAAGGAAACCTTCAATACATGACATCATATTGTCAAAAAAGAATGTTAGAAAGTGAAACCTTCTATTTTTTTCCAAGTAAAGACACTCTCCCCAAACTGCCAGATAATTTTCAGTAACATTTAAACTTACTTTAAATACAACAAGAATACACTTAATGTGAAGTGAGTGGTTTATCCCTGGAAAATGGAGAGCTGACATACTCCCATGCCACCACACTACAATCCATTTTCCTATCTAAAATAACCTGGAGATTTTTTATTTCCTCTTTGGGAATCTACTTATATGGTACAGAATCATCAGCCCTAAAAATTAATGTATAATTGGAATATTTGTGCCTATTAGTAACTAGCTTTTAATCAAGAATCAAATTTTGGATATTTTATGATTAATAATGTTCAGCATCCAAATTATAAGTCCTTATCTGAATTGACATAATCTGGCTGCAAAGTTTAAATAAGTGGAGTCAGATTACCCTGAATTCATCTATAATTGAAGGGATGAATAGAGGATGCATGTGAGTGATATATTACTAGGGCACGGCAACCCCCTTCAGTATTCTTGCCTGGAGAATCCCCACGGACAGAGGAGCCTGGTGAGCTACTGTCCATGGTGTCACAGAGTCAGACATGACTGAGCGACTAATAATATTAGTCAATTCAGGAGTTAAACTATAGAGTGACATTTTCTCTATGGTCCAATAAGTAAATCAAGCTGGTTATATATCATTAAGATTAATTTTCTTTATGTTCACTATCAGTAAATGACCTTTATTTACCTGGACTTTGGTATCATCCTTGCTCTAAGGTCTCTGTCATCCAGTTTAGCCAATGAGTAATCAAGATTTATCAAAACCAAATTCTCAACAGCTCCCAACTGTTAACCTTTCAAGCTTCATTTCTCATGAATTACCCCATCACCCAAGAGTTCCTTGAAAGTGATATGCTTACTTGCTGTTTCCTTGTCTTCAGAAGCTTCCTCCTACCTCACTGGCTGGTTCAAGCCTGCTTAGTTTTCAGCTTAAATACCCCTCCTGAGGGGAAGCCTTACTTGACTCCTCTCCTAGGTTAGTTGCCTCTGCTTTGATTTCCTTTAGCTCCCTTCAAATGCTCCACCTAAATGCATCTTCAGTTGTCCACCTCTGCTGCTTGACTGCAAACTGCCTGAAGGTAGAGACTGAATCTGTTTGCTTCATCACTACATTTCTAATATGACTAGATATGTACTAGATAGCAAGGATGATAGGAATAGATCCCCATGTCTTTAAGGTGGCATGGTGGGGCTCCCCCAAGATTCTTAATACCGCATTTGTCCCTTTCGGTTATGGCCGAGTTAAGAAACAGAGCATGAGGGCAGGCGTATAATTACTTCAGGCACCGGTCCTGCATGGCTGTGACCTCCTGCACCGTGGGTGGCTCTCCTCCAGGCGATGGTGTGACTCCATCCTGGAGCATGCTCAGTGCTTGCTGCCGCAGCATCCCTAAGGCCGACTGTTGCCGTTCCAACTCCAGGATGAATGTGTCATGAGATTCGAGAAGAGTTATGAGTTCTGCTTTTGAGGCCTTCTCTGCTGAGCTTCCTGGTAATTTATCTTGAAGCTGATCAATCATTTCAGTAGCTTTTTTAACCTGATGACAAATGCACACACTATGAAGTTCAAAAGTAAATAAAATGAAAAAGAGAGGGCAATTCCAACAAATGACACATTTGACACTAAAACGCTGAAGCATGGTAGAGTAGATGGTGTCAACTCTAAATCTCAGGAAACTAAAGCATGAATAATTTTCTTAACATGGAAGAAAAGACCATTTCTACCATTCTGGGTTTTAAGATTTAATCTCAAAATAATGTTAAGGCAATCAGGGACTTCAATGACATAGAAAAGGGTTTAATTTTACTTTTTGCTACACAGATAAAAGAAAAACTCTTTTCAATATTTATGTTAACATGAATATGTGCCTTTGAGTCACAAAGGAAGATGTGGCTTAAAACACTGAACCCTGTTTAAAAAATAGAAGATATTAAACATGATTTGAAAAATGGGTTAAATTCCTCCTTATTTCATGGAAAGACAAAGTGTTTTGCACTTTTTCAGGGCCAGGAAAGAAAGTTTCACTAAGAGCCCCACAAATGGGGCAAAATGAGCTGGCTCTTCTCTCAAAATGAGATTGCTTGGTTTCTTTCTTTCTTATTAAAATGAATGGGCCCGGACTTAAGACCGAATTGCACATTGCATTATGTATTTTATTTCATGATTTGGTTTTCAAGTCATGGAGACAGATTTTTTAAAAAGGCTTTTTACTTTCATAAGGCCAATTTCAAAAAAGGGACAAAACACTGCTTTCAAGATATATTCTCATCAGTGAGGAGACACTACTTTGAGCGCATCAGTAATGGTGATTACCTTATTGTTAAAGCTCGTCCACTCATCCACTGCATCTTCCAGTAACTTCTCCTGGTCCTGGGCCACAGCGCGGAGCCGCGTCCAGCGCTGCCAGACAGCCGTTGTGGACCTGCTTATGGCTGCTTTGCTGGCATCATTTCCAGTTCTTTCTAGTTCTGAAGCTTCACCCTCTAAAGCCACAATTTTCTCATGGAAAGAGTTTATTACTGACACTAAAGCCTGGAGTAGGAAAAGGAGAAGAGAAGTTGAAGGCAGAGATGATTTTTTTCAAAAACTATGCATTTTGGTAAAGTCCAAAATTACCTGCAAAAGAAAATGTTCCTACATACATTTATTTTCCTCTGTTAATTCTTACTTTTACATTTCATTTGTAATTGAGTTAGGCTTGAGTTTTCTAAAGCAGTAAGGTGGATATTTATTAAAAAGTTGACATGCTATCTATCTGAATGACAATATCCCATTTTTTTTAATTAGCAAAAGTATAAGTGAGCAAAATTTAATATTTAAGTATGTCACGTTCTACCTTATATTGTTGTGATATGAGTGAGACTCAAGTTGTTAACTTTTGAATTTCAATTGAAGTAATCTAAGTTACATCAGAAAGTATTTACTGAAATCTACTGTGTCACATCTTATCAGAAGCAAATCTCTCTGAATGTATCTTTTTAAACCTAGCTATGCATTTCCAACAGAATGCTAAATGAGTGACAGCACTTAATTAAGTTAAAATTGCTATGAAATGTGGTTAAACATGTTCTTTTTGTGTTTAAGAAGCCCTTGTGGAAAGAAGGATTTATTGACTTGTTTCTTGAACTATCACACTGCAAAGACCCATTATAGCTACAATGACAAGAGTATTAAAAACAACAACAGCGAACTAACCTTGTGTTCTGACAATTTTTCTTCTGCTTCGTGACTGGAAGAAGTCTTCAGTAAAGAAAACTCAGACAATTTCTTTTCAGCTTCATTCATCAATTCGATAACCTCTTCCCTTGCTTTCTGATAATCCTGCCATTGAGTTGCACATCTTGAAAAAAATCCAACAAAAGTCAAGAGACAACTTAAAGTCACATATTTCTATGCAAGAGCTCTGAGGTCAATATATCTAGGGATACTCAAAAGAATGAATTTACATGATAATCTACATCCTTGCGCTCCTGCTCCTGCTTAGTTGCTGTCATGTCTGACTCTTTGTGAACCCATGGACTGTAACCCACCAGGCTCCTCTGTCTGTGGGATGTTCCAGGCAAGAATACTGGAGAGAGTTACTATTAACTTCTCCAGAGGATCTTCCTGACCCAGGGATTAAATCCCAGTCTCCAGCATTACAGGTAGATTCTTTACCATTTAAGCCTCCAGCGAAACCCCAGTGTACATCCTTAGTGTGTTAGTTGCTCAGTCATACCTGACTCTTAGCAACCCCATGGACTGTAGCCCAGCAGGCTTTTCTGTCTATGGGATTCTCCAGGGAAGAAGACTGGAGTGGGTAGCCCTTCCCTTCTCCAAGAGATCTTCCCAACCCAGGGATCAAACCCAGGTCTCCTGCATTGCAAGCAGGTTCTTTATTGTTTGAGCTACCAGGGAAGCCCACGTACATCCTTAATGTGTTCTTATTTTCCATGTGAAAACCCATTTCACTAGAATATCAAGAACAAAACAATTTCTGTACCTCTGCAAAAGATCTAGCTGGGCATGTGAATCCTGTATTATTGTCTGGCTCTTCTCTTCCAGGGAGGCCATTTTCTGTGCTAGGTCCTCTTTTCCAGTTGGCTTGATGAGTGGATCTAGGTTGGCTACCAGGCTTTGGAGCTCCTCCAAATTGCTGTGGAACTGATCCTCTGCGCTAAAAAATTCCACGTGGCTTTTGAGACTCTCCTCCGCAGTCTCCACATCCAGGCCGTTGCCTGTCAGCTGCAGCATTTCATGAGCATCATCAAGCCAGTCGTTAGCAGCCTGAAACACCTGATAGTACCTTTGACACTGACTGTATATTTGAGTCAAGGTAGTCTGAAAAACAGCAACAGCAAACACAGTCAATTCTCATTTGCAATGTTTCCCGAAAATAGTTTAGACCTTCCATTTCTTTCCAGGTCTCAGTCTCGTGGTGGTATGTCTGCAAGTGAATTGATAAGCTGGTGACATTTTTTTTTTTTTTTTGGTACAACCCATTATTGTCCTCTACCTTCCCTTCAGCTCTCCTTGTTATAATTTTATTATCTCAGTTAAAATAAACAAACAAGGACATAGATAGAGTATAAACTTATGATGGTTCTGAAATGTCCTCTCTCTAAAGTATAATGCTTAGCAATATGTGGCAGAATGAATATTCACCAAAGTGAAATATTGCCTTGGGTGTTGTGTGTTCTCAGTCACATTTGACACTTTGCACTCCCAGGGACTCTAGCCCACCAGACTCTTCTGCCCATGTAATTTTCCAGACAAGAATACTGGGGAGGGTTGCCATTTCTCCAAGGGATCTTCCCAATCCAAGGAGTACACCCACATCTCTAGCATCTCCTTGCGTTGGCAGGCAGATTCTTTACCTCTGTGCCACCTGAGAAGACCCAGTTCCTCAGGTAGGAAGGAGTATAACAATAGCAGTGGGAATGTGAACTGGTATAACCACTATGGGAAACAGTATGGAAACTCTTCAAGAAATGAGCCGCCACTATGATCCAGCAATCTCACTACTGGGTATTTATCCAAAGAAAACAAAGTCATTACCTCAAAGCGAAGTCTGTACATTCATGTTCATACCAGTGTTATTTACAATAGTCAAGGTATAGAAATAACCTAAGTGTCCATCCACAGATGAATGCATTAAAAAAAATACACATCTTGGAATATTATGGCTGGTTGAAGTTCCATAGAATCAGAAGGACTGAGAACAGATGTGGGGAAAACAGGCCAAGATATTAAAGCAAGTAAACTTCTGGGCAGACTAAGGTCCATAGAGTCTCACAGAGTTGGACACGACTGAAGCAACTTAGCACCCACTCTATTATTTATTACCTCTCCAAAAGGAGAGAGAGAACCAAGGTGTTCCTGTGTTAAAACAAGTCATATCAACATGGAAATCACATAAAATGAATACCATGAGCATAAACAATAAAAACATCCTTTTAAATTGTGCTTGAAGATGATTCCATGAAGTAGCAAAAAAAAAAAGAGAGAGAGAGAAAAGAAATATTAAGTTAAGCAATTCAAAGTAAAAAAATAAAACAACTCATACCTATCTGCTACTTAGTCGATCGCTTCACGCCTGACTCTTTGTGGCCTCATAGACTGTAGCCCTCCAGGTGCCTCTGTCTATGGGGATTCTCCAGGCAAGAATGCTGGAGTGGGTTGGCATGCCCTCCTCTAGGGAATCTTCCTAACTCAGTGATTGAACCCAGGTCTGCCACCTTGCAGGCAGATTCTTTACCAGCTGAGCGGCCAGGGAAGCCCCACACCTGTTTACAAGGAAGCAAAGTGAGAAAAATGGAGCAGAAGCCCCATGGCACCCACCTGTCTGGTGCGGAGAGCTTCTTGCAGGGCCCCGTCCAGCTCTGAGAGCTCAGCCAGCGTGCGCTGTAGGTCGGCGGAGATCAGCTCCTTGGCTCTCGTGAATTTCTCCTTCTCCTTGTTACTCAGCGCATTCATTATTCTCAGGCTGGACTGAACCTCTTCCTGATGGATTTGGACCTTTCTGATCTCCTCCTGGATGTCCCGCAGGTTCGGGTCCAGGCACAGCGGTCCATTCAGGGCTGCCTCCACGCTCCGCAGCCAGTCCAGGGAGCGGCTCAGCTCTGTCTGGAAGTCTCTACTCTGCACCATGCGGCTCTCACACTCTGTCACCGTTGCACCAATGGCAGAGGTGAGCAGTTTTAACTCCTCTTGCCAGGCCTGAAGCTGATGCTTGGCTTTCTCGTAAGCCGTGGGATTGAGATGTGAAACAAGATCTTCGAGATGCCTGGTCACACGTTTTAGGAGAATTCCGGAATTCTGGAGGCTTCCCGCCAGGGAGTGATACACTTTGAGCTTCTCCTCTGCGGGCAGCGTCTCCTCATTCACCTTAGACTGCTCCGTCCTCACAGCCTCTAGATGTTTCTCTAGCTGGTGGCACATCTTCTCATGCTCCTGGTAAGCACTGGTGGTGTCTTCTAAGAAGCTCACCCTCTGTTCTGTCTGTCGCTTCAGCCTGTGGTACAGGGTGATGAGCTGCGGCATCTTGTCTGGTTGCCATGGCTGCCCAGTGCTGCGAAAACTTTCTTTCTTCTGGTTCAGTTCATCCACAGCTTCGGCAAGGCCTGCCACCTCGCCCCCCAGAGCTCGCCAGCCGTCCTGAAGGGAGAGAGCCTCTTCAACGCTCAGGTGGCCAGGGATTTGGCTCATCCTGGAGAACTGGTCTTCAAGGTCATGCAGAGACTGGCTTGTCAACTCAATCAAGGAGGCGTATTCTTTCCGAGCCAGCATTGCCTCTTGGACTTTATAGAACTTGTCTTTAGCCAAGTCAATGATCACGTTAAACTGTAGGGGCAGCGCGTGGAGCTTTTCGTCGAGGTAGGAATGGTCCACTTCATTCAGCGTGGGCAGGATGGCCTGTCCAGTTCTTTGCAGTGAAAGTAGGAGGTTTTCATATTCTGGAGACTGTTCGAGAATGTGTTGGTATTTGGCCAGCTGTGTATGCAGCTCAGCAGTCTCATTCATTAGGTTGATCTCAGGAAAGGTAATGATATCTGCTTGTTTGAGCCAGTGACAGGCTTTATCAAAATCTTCCTTAAAATGCTTCCTAGAAACCAGATTTTTCTCCAGCTCTTGTAGCCGATGGCTGCACTTTTGTAAAACGCTGTCATAGACGCTCTGCAATTCCTGGAGCTTCCCCAGTACCTCACTCTTTTCCTGCTCTGTGACTCCTTTCATTAGCTCGCGACCCTGGGCCCAAAGTCCAGTGACCTCGTTTTGGTAAGTCTTGAGGCTGGCTTGTGTACTTTTGCATGTTTTTACCTGTTTGCTCACGTCATCCGGGAGCAGGCAGATATGTTCACGGAACATTATCTTGCGCTCGTGTTGCTGAATCTGGCTGGTCGCCTGGAACACCACCATGAGAAACTGGGTTTTCTCAGACAAAGCCTTGTTTAAGTACTTTCGTCTCTGGCCCACTAAGTCACTGAGACTACTCACGTGCCTTTGTGCATCAGACAGTGCCTTCTGGATTATCTGCCTCTCGTTGAGGCCAAGATCAGCCATCACCCTGTCAGCATCCTTCGTGAGAGATTTAAGGAGCATCTGTTTGGCCTCCAGTTCGCTGCAAATGGCAAGGTGATCCATGAGCAGGTTCTGAGCCATGTCAGGTGGGGGGCTCTGCTTAAGGCCCTCGACGATGTTGGGCTGTTGCTCTTCCGCCCACTCCATCAGCTCCTGAAACCTGGACCGAACCACACTGAGCTCCTCCAGGTTGGTGATGGACACTTGGATTTTTCTTTTAACGAGGTCTTCTAACTGAAACCAGCGTTGTTCAAGGTGACTCGTCTGTTCTTTGACTAATTCTTTGTCATCTAAATTCAGATGTTCTATCATTTTCTGCTTCTGTGCTTTCAGATCTTCAATGGCCTTCTTTCTCTCCTGCAATGCCAGGGCCAACTTTTTCAAAGCTTCCAGGTGAATGGCTGTACTCTCTGCATCAGATCTATATTAAAGCACATAAAGTCAAGTTAACTTTAGTCCATATCTGTGCTTGTTTGTATCATGTTAAATTGCACATTATCATCTTCTTTAAGTGGGTGTTCTTAGCTTAGAGTTACTCAATTCATGGCTTATTGACAAAGATTCTGTAGTTACTATGGAATATAGTGTTAGTTGCTCAGTTGCGACCAACTCTTTGCGACCCCATGGACTGTAGCCCACCAGGCTCCTCTGTTCATGGGATTCTCCAGACAAGAATACTGGAGTGGGTTGCCATTTCCTTCTCCATTATAGAATATAAGACCATATATTTCCATAGCAGAAGTTGAACCAAGGTCATTTGCCTAGATACTTCTCTGCGCTTCATCTTTTAGCTAAGGTTGCCCTCCCATCACATCTGACATGTAGCTTCTTCCTCTGGCTCTCATCAAAAGAACAGCATCTGCATGTTGACAAGACCTCCTGATGATTGGTGGAAACACAAAATACTGAGAAACACTGATCTACTGCTTTCTTGACAATGGCACTTAAAGGAATTAAGTGACCTATGATTTCTGTGCTTTGCTGAGAGAAGTTCCAGCAAACAATCCAGCAGTAGACATGTGTAAGCTATAACCAATGGCTCTAACAGCTGCTCATTGGTATAACTCAGATATTTCCTGTATATCATTAGAAGCTTTAAATGTGAAATGCAAAGAATTCTCATTCCTTTGACTATAAGACACACATGAGAAAAGTGAAATCTTAAAGTCTTTTTCACTTACAAACCAATTAGTTCTGAAGTATGAGGGAGAGTGCTTGGGAGGCTAGATGATGACTTCCATTTGAGACATATTGCTCTGTTCTTAGTCACCTAGTTGTGTCCGACTCTTTGCAGCCCCATGGACTACAGCCCGCCAGGCTCCTCTGTCCATGGGGATTCTTCAGGCAAGAATACTGGAGTGGGTTGCCACGGACATATTAAGTATGTCGTGTTTGTGGGTTAACCAGACCCAGGTGCTACTGTCAGTCTGAAATATCGGCTTTTGCTGACACTGGATTTATCCCAAAGACTAGTAAAATGCTGAGCATCAAGAAAAAGTAAACACATCAGAAAGCAGTGTACCTCCTCTAAAACAGAAATCCACATAAAAAACCCATGATTGAATTACACCTAAAATATGTTTTCAGTTTTAATTGCTACAAATTAGTAAATCTGGGAAGAAAAAACATATATTTTAATAAATCATAGTGATTAGAATTACAGAAAAAGATTTCTATATGATGACTCTGTGTATGTTGGGGGTGAGGGAATCCTTTTCAAAAGAAAAAGTAAAGAGAGGTTCAGTTGCTATAAAATCAAATAGTGTTAGTTGCTTAGTCATATCTGATTCTGTGATTCTATAGACCGGAGCTTTCCAGGCTCCTCTGTCCATGGAATTCTCCAGGCAAGAATACTGGAGTGGGTTGCCATGCCCTCCTCCAGGGGATCTTCCTGACCCAGGGATTGAACCCAGGTCTCCTGTATTGCAGACAGTCTCTTTACCATCTGAGCCACCAGGGAAGGAAGCCATAAGATAGACATTAATTGAATTTAGATTGTTCACTAAGTTCTAGAATACCACAAGTACAAGAAAAAAAAACTAGACTGAATTACATAGAATGTGTTACATCACAGAATTGGCAAGAGACCTATGGAACTTGTTTCAAGAAGGATTTGTGTTCTCAATTTACAGACAAGAGTACCATAACAGGTAATTAAAACTAGAAATATTCTTGAGATGTACTTTGAGGTCAAAGTGTAATAGCCCTGAAATATTCCTTGAAGTCACAGGTAGAATCAGGGCTGTTTTCAAACATTTTCCTTTTATAGTGTTTAAATGGATATCGGGTAGCGAAAATCATAATTCTGTGTGCATATGATCACACTAGACTCTTAACAATGTTTTATCAGGATTTACATTTGATTTATGGATCCATGATAGAAAACGGATGTTTAAAATGTAAGAAAGATATTTTGATTTTCATAGAAATTAAGACATTTCTGGCTTAGCATTTTGGTGACCCACTAGATAACTGCTGTTACCTGGCTAAGCTATCCCATTCTGTAGTAAATTTTTCTAAGAAGCCTTCGACGACGTTCATACGGTCATGGTAATCTCGTGTTCTCTGGAGATCTTCTTCCCTTTGCAAGCACAGACTTTTGGACTGAAGGCACAGATCCAGCCACTGGTCATTTAAATGACTTATTTCCTTGTGTTCAGGGGACTCTTGCTTCTTGGTCAGCTCATCCACCTTCTCTGTAATAGCGTTCACCGATGCCTGTTTGCACTGTAGCTTCTTAACAAAATCCTAAAGGATAACAACAATAAAATAGATGATATGTTGTAACATGCTCCCCAAATAAATACAGATTGAAGCACAGATGTAAGACCTCTGAACACTTTAAGTAACTGAAGAATGTATACTGAGGGACAAAGAGAAAGCCATCATGCTTTTTTATGAACACAAATTTCCAAGTATATAAGAATCAAAGGGAAATTGTGGTATCTTCTTGTGTTACTTCAGAAAGTAAAAATAAAAATTGAGGGAAAAGGTAACATTTTATCTTAAGGTGTCTCCTTAGTTTTCTAAAAAATTTTAAGGTTTGTGGTTTTGAAAAAAAAAATCTAATTTATTTCCTCTCTATTTTTCTTTCTGTATATGCAGACAACATTCCAGCAGAAAAATACAAATGAATGATTATCACAGGGAAAGTATAAATCTTAAAGTTTGTTAAAAATCTGGTACAACTTCCAATCAGGTTAATTTAATAATTTTCTATTGCATTTTAAATATATAAATATTTAATTACATTTAATTTAGCTATGTTAATACATATATATTACATATTATATTCATTTATTTATTGGCTGTGCCATGTAGCTTGCAAGATCTTAGTTTCCTGACTAGGGATTAAACCCAGGACCCAGCAGTGAAAGTGCTGAGTCCTAACCATTAGCATACCTACATATATTTAATAAATTGATACATTTACAGTCTTACAGCTTTAGCAATTCTTGTGATGAGAAGCTAATAAATAGTAAGGCTCTGTGTTTGTTTAGTGACACAGTCTTCTGGTTCTGGCAGCTGAACCACAGTTGCTTTGTTCATAAACAAGCTACAGAGTGAATGTCCTTCAATGCAAGTAGCCAGCTGCAGCGCCAAGAAAATATCTGAATGTTGACTTTCTGATCTGTACTTTTCTGGCACCAAATGAAAGTGGTTCCGATTCTATCTTATTCTTTAACTAACTATGCATAAGGACTGGCCGACACATACCCATGCTGGTCACCTCTGTCTCCCCTGGAGACACGTGAATTCCTACCTTTACTTGAGACACCATGTTCTGTGCGATGTTTAGCTCCAGTTCTGAGTGCCTCCTCTTCATATTCTGCAACTGCTGATCGGCATCCTGGAGGTAAATCCAGAGCTCAGCCTTCATGTGCTTGATCTCCTCCCAGCCCTGAGTTAGGTTCTGTGCCTGGGCAAGCCTTTGTTCGATCTGGAGAAAATACAGAGGCAAAAGTCAGCAGCAATAGACAGAAATGTTTGCGTTCAGTAAATCAGCCTGTCCATGTACACAGGCCAACACTTGGGTACAAACACACACAGTGATAAATCTCCCCAAATTATTTGCTTCAACAGATTTTATGTTTTGGTTTTCTTTCTTTTATTTTTTAAAAAAATTAAATAACTAATGATTTTTATTTCAATTACATGTTGAAATATAATATTTGGATATATTTTATAAAATTAAATATATTTAAAAATTCATTTTATTTAATGCCTTTCATTATATTAGTGTGGTTGGAGAAAATTTTAAATTCCTTATATGATTTGCATTTAAAAAAAATTTTTTTTTACATTATTGTATTGGTTTTACCATACATTGACATGAATCTGCCATGGGTATACATATGTTCCCCTTCCAGAACCCTCCTCCCACCCCCTCTCTCTGGGTCATCCCAGTGCACCAGCCCTGAGCATGAAACCTGGGCTGGCGATTGATTTCACATATGATAATTAACATGTTTCAATGCCGTTCTCCCATATCATCTCACCCTTGCCCTCTCCCATAGAGTCCAAAACACTGTTCTATACATCTGCATTTCTTTTCCTGTCTCGCATACAGGGTTCTTGTTACCATCTTTCTAAATTCCATATATATGCATTAGTATACTGTATTTTTGTTTTTCCTTCTGGCTTACTTCACTCTGGATAATAGGCTCCAGTTTCGTCCACCTGAGTAGAACTGATTCAAATGAATTCTTTTTAATGGCCGAGTAATATTCCATTGTGTATATGTACCACAGCTTTCTTATCCATTCATCTGTTGATGGACATCTAGGTTGCTTCCATGTCCTGGCTATTGTAAACAATGCGGCGATGAACATCGGGGTACATGTGTCTCTTTCAATTCTGGTTTCCTTGGTGTGTATGCCCAGCAGTGGGATTGCTGGGTCATATGGCAGTTCTATTTTCAGATTTTTAAGGAATCTCCACACTGTTTTCCATAGTGGCTGTACTAGTTTGCATTCCCACCAACAGTGTAAGAGGGTTCCCTTTTCTCCACATCCTCAAAGACTTCAAGTGTCAAAGACTTATGCCATATGATTTCAATCAGTACTGTGAGAAATTCTACCAGTTTATTAGGTCAGAAGCTACCCTGATGGTTTTTTGCATTGGGCATTTCAGTAGACACACCTGTTTGACAGAATCATCAATGTGGTCTTGGGGTTAACTAGAAAAGACATATTGCTCTCTATCACACATTTGCTGATACCTCTTATAGAACATTGAGTTATTAATTTTTGGATATATGTTTAGATCTGCTTCACCGGTTTTTGAAATCATGCAACTTTTTTCAATAAACAATTTCTGTAAAAATGTAAAGGCTATATCATCTTTCTTAAAGATTTAAAAACAGACCTGCTCTGGTAATATAGTAAAATACAAAAGTAAAAAAGGAAGTTATTTTAATTATTTAAATATTTATATATATTTAAATGTTTATATTATAATTATTTATCTTAATTTTGTTTTTCTTTTAGAATGTTTTACTCTTCTGGAATATCAATTAAATACCAAAACTGGGTCTTTTTTTTTTTTTTTTTAATCCAAACACTGTTGCAGAGTTGAAGACAGCAGCAGGAGACACACAACCTCCATGGTGCCATCTATCCGCTGCACACAGGTACTGCTGACTCATCACAGCCCTGTCCAAAAGGTCCATATACAGCTTCAGGATCCTTATCAACACCACCCTCAGCCACTGTCAATGAATTAGAAGGGTCGTGAGGGATGTTTGCTATCCTAGGAGGATGCAAGTCCCTTTCATACATGCTTTGCGTCATACTAAGTATGACCTAAAGAAAATGATGGAAAAGAACAAAAAAAATGAAAAATACAGGAAAAGAAGAATAATGCTAATTGAAGAGAAAAGAGAAAAGGAAAGAGGCACGAATGTTTAGCAATTCATTGGGACTAAATATTTCAGTTCCAATTCAGAGGTGCCAGTGTCAGAGTGTGCCTACTTTTCCGTGACTCAGTTGAAATTCAATACATACTTATTAGAATGCCTGAAAGAGGGTTATAGCAAGACTAATCCAAGGATAATTTTTTTTCACATCTAACATGCAAGCAAGAGAATATGATCAAACAGGCATATCCAATGTCACTTTTTTTTAAACTTTTTACCATTTGTTCTGTTTGTTGAATATCTTTTGCTGTGGTTTTCACTGATAAGTTTGACAGGTCACACATGGAGCAAAGGAGATCTAGGTAGGTCCTTGCTTGTTCCTGCAAAGCTCTGAAGTGTTTGACCTCAAAAAAAAAAATCAAAAAAAACTTGTCAGAGTGCAAGATAGGTATGCTACATTTAGATAGCAAATATTTGTACATTTGCGGTATTTTGTTGACATTTCAAAAATAATCTTGCTATACTCAATGCTTTTACCATTGTTATAAATGACATATATTAAGTATTTAAGGGAAAGCTTTCTCTTTTTTGTGATTGAAGACTTTTATTATTTATTTATTTATTTATATTTTTTTAATTAATTGATTTATTATTTTTTTCCTTTACATTATTGTGTTGGTTTTGCCATACATCGACATGAATCCGCCATGGGTATACATGTGTTCCCCTTCCAGAATACTAAGAGAAAGCTTTCAAAGCATAAACCTTTCAAAGCATATCGGCAGCGGGCCACTTGCCTACCAGCCATTTCTTATTCTAATCGATCTGTAAGTTCTGGGAAAGGGGAACACCCATGAAACATCCACAATTGTTTCAGATTTTCTGTTCACATTCTAGTTTGTTTTCTATTTCAGAGAAAGAATCAATAGACTACTCTGGCCTGTTTCTACCATGTTTTTGCATATTCTGTAGACATGAAAGGTTATTGTGCATTTGTAGGTTTCACTGGAGTCTGGTAAAAATGCACCTGGCTGGGCTCTTTTTCTCTGCAGAAAATTCACATGGTGTCTTCCCTTTCCATAAGCCCAAGAAAGGCATCTCCAGGTGAATCCTTGATTTACACATAGGAGCACAGAGAAATATGTTTCCTTGAAGACGTTCAGAGGTCCTGCAGGCTCTGTTTTAGATGCTGGGAGTACAGCAGTCCCCAAAACAAAACTGTTGCTCCAGTGGAGCTTACATGAGAAAGACAAATAATACATAAACACAGAAACCAATATGCAGTGCAAGGTTTGGTAGTGACAAAATAAACACCATGGAGTAAGGTAAGGGTAGGGAAGTATTCATATCATGAAGAAGCACTGTTACTTTGGGATGAATGTACCCCCAAGACCTCTCCTAATGGGGGACAGCAAGCGCAAAGCTCCAGGCTAAAGCAGAGGGACCTAGGTAGGAGCAGAGTCTAAAAGGTGGGCAAGGGCCAAAGCATGGAGGACCTCATGGGGACACTGACCATACATTCCAATTTGCAGAGTTTATATTTTTATGCCTTCTCAACTGTGGCACTACTGACATCTGAAGACAAATCATTCTTTGCTGTGGGACTGTCCTGAGCATTGCAGAATGTTCAACAGCATCCCTGGCTAATACCAAGAACATCCCCGCCAGTCATAGTTGTGACAATCAAAATTGTCTTCAGAGACTCTTTTGAAGACTGTTTCAAATTTCCCCTGGGCAAGAAAATCACCTCTCCTTTTTGATTGAGAACCACCAGTCTAATCTCAACTGCAGTTATGAAAAGTGGCCTCCTTATTAACAAATATTCAGTTTTGGAAAACAAATTATTCAACCAGAGTATTTGTTGACTGTAGTAAAAAATTTGGAATTTATTCTAAGTGAGGTTGAAAGGTGGACTTCCCAGGTGGCTCAGTGGGTAAAGAATCTGCTTGCCAATGCAGGAGATGTGAGTTCAAATAGTTTTACATTTGTACCCTTTCCTGGATCAGGAAGAACCCCTGGAGGAGGGCAAGGCAACCTACTCCAGTAGTCTTGCCTGGAGAATCCCACGGACAGAGGAGCCTGGCAGGTTACAGTCCACAGGGTCTCAAAGAGTTGGACACAATCGAAGCAACTGAACATGCACACATGTGATTGGAAGGTATTGGGAGAAATGATCCAACACAGGTTTAAAAATATCATGCTTACTATGGAGTAAAGGGTGAGAGGAGCAGTGGAAGTAGGTGATCAGTTTTTAGGCTACTTTAGGAATCAGATGAAAATTGATGATGGCCTGATGGAAGGTGGTGGACAGCAGAAGTGGTGATAAGTGGTTCTTACTACATCTTTGCGATAAATGGGGAAGAGGTATAGATGGCAAGTCGTACAGGATAAAACTGACCTACAGAAACACTACATGATTTTCCAAAATCATAGTTAATAAGGCAGCCTAACTTTTTGACCTTTATCTTGGTGTCTTTTTCTCGGTGTGGATTGCGCAGGCACATCATTCTCATGTAGATGTAATAAGCACTGATCGATTTCCCATTAAGTTAAAAGCAACACCTAAAGTTTTATTCTTTATAGAAAATGACTGGTATTTCGCTTCCCATTAGCATCATTAGCTGCTAACCTAAAGCACCCCACCATGTACCTGTGACTCAAAGAACGTTATCTGTCCCAAACAGCTTTTGGATATTAGAAGAGAATAAGATATCAGAATTTTTATTTTATAAATGTATTTACTTTAAAAAGAATAGTGATTTATTTTAAAATTTACAGAGTTGGCCTGATTCCAAAAGCATTGGAAGCAACTTGTTGACTGTCAGTGACAAAACAGTTTCAGAAGGTTTTTGTTAAAAGAAACTTCAAGGGCAAATATGATAGTGAAAGTGTTAGTAGCTCAGTCGTGTTTGACTCGCAGTGACCCCATGGACTGTAGCCCGCCAGGCTTCCCTGTCCACGGATTTCTCCAGGTACAAATACTGGAGTGGGTTGCCATTCCCGTCTCCAAGGGATCTTCCCAATCCAGGGATTGAACTCAGGTCTCTCGCATTGTAGGAAGACTCTTTACCATTTGAGCTACCTGGGAAGCCAAATCTGATAGGACTTTTTGTTATTCTCCAAAATGCACGTGCCATGCCTTATAAAAACAAATGACATTCTTATAGAATCAAATCAGTCTGTCGTTGACTAGTGGTAGCGGGGACTGTGTATTGAGTGTTTTTCATGTGAGAGGCCCTGGGGGGGTACACTGTGGGACCATGACCAGAGTCAACTGCAGACCATCAAAGCAGTTGATTTGGTGTTTTCAATACTTCTCATTCTCTTCTCTGGCTGTTTTCTGAAGAAGGCAGCCTATTTTGAGACACAGTGCAGTAAGGGCAGGAAGCAAAAGCCAAACCATACAGTCACTGAATCTGGGCTTCTAGAAGGATCAGCATCTTCCTGCAACCATGGCTAATGCAGGGAGACGCAGAAACTTCCTGTTCTAGTAAAGGGTCATTGGATTCATGTTATTTTTTTCCCCTCTCTTTTAATTCTATTTTTGGCAACAAAGGAGAAAAATCAAGCTTTGGTCTGTATAAACTACATTGGAAACAAATAGCCATAAGATAATAAATGGCCTAAGAAACTCACAATCTAATGAAAAAGCAGAATGCAGACAATTTTTAACTCATTTCTTGATTTGAGGAAAGTCATGTTCAATTCGTCCAGATTCTATTCTTTATAAGGTATAATAGGTACACTTTTGTGAATCATTTCATGACTTAAATAATGTAAATTATTTAAGCCAAAAGGCATACTTTGGGATGCACATAAACTGAACACATTATCTTTGTGGACTAAATGAACTAGCATATTATTTTAATCTCAGTTTGAGGTAAAAAACTGAATTTTACTATTATTTCATATCTGGCAGCAATAACCTTTACAACTAAATTCCTTTGGAATATTTTCTTTGAGCCATATAGAAAAGTTGCTTAGTTCAAAAGTTTTAAAAACATATCTCAAATATTCTGATGAAATCTCGGCAGCAATATTTTAAGTGCATAGATGTCAAACTAATATGCCACAGAATCCTTTACACAATAATATTTCATTCAGCATTCATTCAATAATTATTTAACAAGCAACTTGCTCTGTGCCAAAAAATGTGGCAGAAGCTAATTTTGCTTTTCTGTTAGCAAATCAGGTACCCTGTGGCATGGCATTTGAATTTCTTCACAGCCTTCAGTCCTATAATCACTTAGGACATTAAGACACAGAGAAATTCAAATTAATGCTTTACCCACGGTGACCCTATTGAGTACTAGAAGCCATCTTTGGGCCACATTGCCCACGCTCTATTTATTCTACCAGATTGATCCTCAGTTGTGTGTTCATCTTCCTGGTTAGAATGTGAATTTGACTAGGATCACTCTCAGACCTTATTTATATTTTGATATTCAGCACAATTTGCACATAACAAGCGCTTAACATGCTTCCATCAAATGAATGAATCACAGTGTAATACATTTTCAGGAATCACAAACTACCTGTTTGACAGCTTCTGCCCTGCTAAGAGGGGGATTCGCGCCTGACTTTAAATCTGGCTGAATCGCAGAAAGCCAGGCCTGGCACTGCTGAAGGGTGTCTTGTCGACTAACGTGCTTCTGAAGTTCGTGTTCCAAACTCTGGTACACCTGAGACAGAACAATCATGTTGCAGTTGTGAGAGCTGTTTTATATCTCTGGAAAGATCACTAGAAGCAAATGAAACAAACCCACTGTAAATGGATCCCCCTTCGCCATCCTCCCTGACATCAAGCACACATCTATGGGGTTTGCATATGTTCCAAAACTTTGCAAAGAATATGGGCCATGCCCCAGTTTCTAAGGTCTCAACCCATGCATTACAATGTTCATATCTTGGTTATGGAAAGAGTAGGTAGGATGGGTTAATGTAACAGTAGAAATGTGTTAGAATACATAGTATCTTTGAAGTAAATTGGTCAAACTAAACCAAAAGTTTTTTCAGCTTCTCCAGATTGTATAAATATTGCCCTTTTTGTTTAAATGAGAAACTAAAAGTAACAATAAAGTGCTAGTTTATGAAAAGATAATATCTCTCTGCTGAAATGCTTCCTCTTTAGGAGTAAGGTAAATTGGAACTAAATTATAACATAGGAGGGGGAAGAGTTCGATGCCCTTATTTCATTCAGAAGCAATATTACAGGACAACAATAACCCAGAATAATCCAAAATTATATATCCAGAAAAATCCAACATTTTCTAATATGTCATTTCAACTAATAGTTCCTCAACCAGCCAAACGATTTTCATTTTATCCATAAAGACATGTTGAGAAACTATTACACGTTTCCTTGAAACCAAGGTAAATATACCTTTGATGGTTTTTTGTGCAAATTATTCATCAAAAAAAAAAAAAGGAAAGAAAAGAACATGAGGTTAGACTGACTTTTCTTTGGTTATTGAGACAACAGAAGGAAAAACTGAATTCTGCTCTTCTCTTTCATTTATTAATCATTTTATCTGATATCAGGACTATCCTTTATTTTTATTTCAAGCAGAACTAAAATGAAAAAAGGTATTTTGTTTTCTTTAACATTTTTGCAAATTTAAATTTAAGGTTCTTACTCTGTTCTTAGAATTTCATCTGCTTTTTAAAACTTTATTTCTAAAATATGCTTGTCTTTTGAACATTTACCACCTTTTAAAAATAATTAAGCTATATCCCTAATGCACAGAAAAAGCCTCCTACAAAGACGGTACTCAATAAATTTCTACTGAGTGAGTGAATGAATGAGCTCACCAGGAAGTCTCATGCTGCCCTTTTCCTTGTCTCATTCCCCTTTTTCCCTTCATCATCTCCTGTAGTTGTTAGATTCCTTTATCCCTCTTTTTTAAAATAAACAGTTTGAAAGTGAATTTTCCAAGTCTAGGGATCAACTAACATCCAGCATTTTTTAAATTATCATAATGAACACAAGTAATTTTCCCTGTGTCACTTATATTTTTCCAGTTCTTACTCAATAGCCCAGCAACAAAAATACATGGACTTTTCTCAGTGTCATTTATAAATTCTAGAATAACAAAAAGTAATCCACTAATTTTACTTAACTGCTGTTAAAAAAGGCAATTCCTATTTATCTTAGACTTATATCTATAACGTTAATGATTCCATTTTATTGGAAGAATACCCACGGAAATATACTTTGAAATTGGTGCTAGCTTCTTTTCTCAATTTCTATATAAATATACAGAAATACTGAATTAGAGTAGAACTTGGGTTACAGAGGGTTAAAAAGAAAATTATTATTGTGAGACTTACAGAATAAACTTATTTTGGTGTTATAGAATAAATGGCAAATTAGAAGTATTGATGGTGTATAAATAAAAACAATCAAAATTAATTTTTTTCATAATCCATGGAATAAAAGGATGGAGTAAAACCAAATGTATGAAATTCACCACTTTATCACATTAATCAAATATATAATATGTTATTTCTGTGTACACATAGACTGGGAAATCTATCCAAAGGGTGAAGCATAAAAACTATTTTAAAAAACCTCCAGCCTGCACAATCTTTCTCCTTAATTCTTCATCATTCTAGAACGTTCCAGTGGCACTCACCCTCTGGGCTGTACTGCAGATGGCTGAGTAACTGTCCCTTGTGCCCTGCAGGTGAGCATGTACATTTTGTTTAAGTTTCGCTTGAAGGTGATCTGCACATTGGCTGATCAAATTGTCCCCTTTAGTTTTAAGGTCATTCAAACGATCTTCAAAACCAGCAATTTCTTCCATCATTGCCTTCAAGAATGAAACAAATACACAGTTCTCATTATTCCATTTTTAGTCTTTAAATATTCTATTCACCAAACAGAAAGTTTAAGATCAATCGTTTCATTGTTTAACACGTTTTTAAAAGAGTTGGGCAATTTGTCTTGGTATCAACACAATGAAATAAATGTCTTTGTGTCTTCATATCAACAAATGAAATAAAAAATGTATACTTTCAGGGATCCTCCAATGAGAAGATTTAAGGAATTTAATGGATTAAGTTGTACAGAATGATGAAGTAACCTTTAAGAGTGAATTCATATTACCAGTAAAAGAGATGTCCTTACATTTTTCAACTCTATAAACTATAATTCTGGCATAAATTACATCTGTGTGTTGTGCTTAGTCGCTCAGTCATGCCTGACTCTTTGTGATCCCATGGACTGCAGCCCGCTAGGCTCCTCTGTCCATGGGGATTCTTCAGGCAAGAATACTGCAGTGGATTGCCATGCTCTCCTCCAGGGGCTTTTCCCAACCCAGGGATCAAAACCAGTTCTCCAGCACTGCAGGAAGATTCTTTACTGTCTGAGCCACAAGGGAAGCCCTAATATATATATATAAAATAGCCTAATTACAATTTAATTTAATTAACTAATATCTAATTTATCTAATAATATGATATCTGATTTGTGTAATAGCTTAATGTCTAAACTGTAAGATCTAATTTACATCTAATATTAATTTTGATAAAGATAAAAACAACATTTACCACTTAACATATGCAGGGACTGCATATGAGCCCTGATAAGTATCTATTATTATTATTGTTTTACAGATGAGGAGACTGAAGCACAGAGAGATTATAAAATGTGTCCAAGGTCACACAAGTAGTAAATGGCAGAGCCCTGGCTTTGGACCCGTCTCTGCCTGACTCCGGCTCACACACTCTGCCTGCCTAAGTTCTCTAGTGAGCTTTCTCAGACATCACTTAGAGAGGGGGATCCAGCTTCTTCAAATCAGGTTCTAACTTCCTTGTTGCCATACAATGCTAGTGACTAGTGACACATTACAACACAAAGTTTCCTAGGCTGACACATCGATATCTAAGGGAAACCAAGGTCCTCTGGCAGCTCAGGGTCCATCACTTTTTCCCCCCAGTGGTGCTGGGTTATCAGCTATTATACATGCCATATTGAAAAGTACCGATTTATCTTCAAGCTGGAATGGAGCCTCTACATCATGTGGTTACTGAGGCTGCTTACTCAGTGCCAAATAGACTATGTCATGCCATAACTTTTCTGTTCACATTTGCTAAATAAAATTTTCTCCTACAGATCTTGAAAACTGGAATGATTTGAAACTGGTTTTCCTAAGACACAGTAGTAGGTGTTGACCAGATTACAACCAAAATTCAGTTTCCCATGAAACTTACCAAAATAGCTTCATAAAGTTGTGAGCATATGATATCTGTCATTTGGCACATATGATTATTTAAAAATACATATTAATAAAGATATGAACATCACACATCAGTACTGTACTTTATAGTCTACAATAGACTTTCAGATATGTTATCTTCTGTGATGACCACAGTGGTTATGTAATGGGACTGATGTCATTATCATCCTTTACAGAGGAGGAAAAGGAAGCTCAGAGAGGCTAAGGCCCCCTAACTAGCAAGAAGAGACTTTGGCTAGAATTTTGACTCTTTGACTACTATTTCTGTATCCTACCTTTGGCTGTACTTTTCTAAAATAAAGATAATTTCTTTGATAAATTACTCCATATAGATTATATTCTGCAATTAAAAAAGAAAAAACTATTAGCTGGGAAATATACTACAATGTGTTCAGAGGTTGAATGCCAGGATTCAGCTATTGTTATGTCACTTGAATATTAACTTGAACTGTTCCCAACTATCAGGCATTCTTGGGACTCAGACTTGATTCTTTCAGTACAGTCATTATGATCCAGAGATTACCCCCGCCCCAACACACACACGGCACGCCTATCAAAGCCACCCCGTGTTCTTCCGCTCCTTAGAGCAGGCCTACCTTGTGGCGGGCCAGTTGCTGGGTAATTGTCTCAAGGCTGCTTGTCTCCATGAGGTCGGGCGCCACCAGCCTTCCTGACATTTGCAGTAGCCACTTTTCCACTTCCTGGAGCTCACTGTTGTAATCTTCGTGGTCTCTGACTTTCGCCTCAAGACTGCAGACATGCTCCTGTGAAGCCAGGTGCCTGTTAGAAGTGACTTTCCAGCCACAAATCTACTAACTTAAAAATGTTTTAAATCCCAGGGCAACTCATAGAGTAGGTAGACTTACACACATCAGATAGTTACTAGGGGCAGAAAACACACATACACACACACACACACACAGAGTTGCTATGCCATTCAAAAATGTCCACCTGAATGAAAAGGAAAAGTACTGATCCATACCAGTCCTGAATTTTCTGACAGATAAAATGCAGTCAAGACTCTGCAGCAAACACCATAGTTTTTTTGTACTTCTGGTCTCTCCATACCTTTGCTGCGCTGCAGAGATCCTGGTAATCGCTTTGAAGCTGATCGATTTTGTCCTTTAAAGTAACATCTTGCACCAGCTCCAAGAGGGCTTCACCTTTCTCTCTCACCGATTTTACTGATGGTTCGTGGGACAGCACTGTTTGTTGAAGCGACTTGAATTACAAAGGCAAAAACAAGAGCCAGCTCATTCACGTGATCAAGGAGAATCCAGACACACATCGCCATATCTAAGATGATCTATCTCATACAAAGATCTGATATAGACTTTGTAAATCAATAAATGTGAAACAATAAAGAGAAAACGGCTTTTATGACTTTTCAGTACAGAGTAGAAGTAACACATCCAACAGCCCTCACACGTGGAGAGAGAAATATAGAAAAGAATTGTATTTGGCTGAATTCAACATAATGCATATTGCTGGCTTCCACCTCATCCCTTTCAGCAGAGAAATAAATCTTAATGAATGCTAGATGGAGGGAGAGAGGTGTTATCTTTTGATTTTTGAATCGTGAAGTCAATTGCAGCTTGAGTTGGATGTGAGGTTTGGGAGACAAATTCCAGTTGCAACGGTGCTGTGACAGCCTTAAAGTGCTATTTAAATATATCAAGAACTCAGGGAGAAGAGAAAAGGAGAAGCAGTTGTGATTCTTATATTACACTTTCAAAGACACACTGTCAGGCTTGGCAGAAAAACCAAGGACAGGAATAGACATATTGGCTAGAGGAGAAAAAAGATTCCATCAGGAAAGGCTTTGAGGTAAGATATCACACTGTAATTCTTAAAGACTATTGCTAAATAATTTGGGTCAAATTTTAAAAGCAGACTATTTCATGTATAACCTTTAATAACTGTTTCACAAATGTGAGCAGGTGAAATATTTATATATATATATAGCATGTATTGCACTATCTATATCACCATTTATTCTTTCAAAAATTAATTTCTAAAATGTTTTAGCTATAGGCGGTTAATTAGAATTTATTTTCTTAGGAGTATGAAGTCTCATTTTGAATTTACCATAGATCTGCTTATAGGCTTTCTGTACCAAAAGATGAAAGAGAGACTAGATGAAATGGAGAAAATCTATAGGTGTGAGTGAGATCCTGATGCCAGGCAAGTTCATCTGAAAGATCCATGTACCTGGATCACACTGTCAGAATAGATCTCCATCCACTGATACAACCTTTGAATATCAGACAAACATAGTACCTGAATGGAAAAATAAGTCTGATGTGGTGTATGTGCTTAGTCACTTCCGTTGTGTCCAACTCTTTGTGATCCTATGGACTGTAGCCTGCCAGGATCCTCTCTCCATGGGATTCTCCAGGCAATAATACAAGAGTGGGTTGCCATGCCCTTCTCCAGGGGATCCTCCTGACCCAGGGACTGAACATGTGCTGCTTATGTCTCCTGCATCGGCAGGCACGTTCCTTATAAATCTGCATGTCCCCCACCAGTAGGACAGGCATGCTAAGGACATCCCCCAGCAGCCACTAAAGGTGACACACACCAGAAATCACGTGTCTCCAGTTCAGTCCTACATGACCTCCTCACGCATCTGTCAGTAGCAACACACTACCTTGTATTTAGATAACTGAGCTTTTTTCTCATATAACTCCATTTTGGGTTCTTCAGGACCATGTAGGATATCTCGGTATTCTGCTATCCACTGAGTTAGTGCTTTGTATCTATCCGAGAATTCCTTCGCCAGATGAAGGCCTTTCTCCAGGGTCATGTGTTCCTTCCGGACAGAGCTGGTCAGTTCCTTCAACTGCTCCACGTGGTCGTGGATCTCTTTTCTTAACGTCTCTGCCTCACCATCTTCCAAGTACTTAAGAGCCCTCTCTCCTTTCTCTCGGGCTGCTTTGAGCAAACTCTGGCCTTTTTCCATGTCTTTTAGCAAACCCTGAGAAAGAATGGGAAGAAATGTAATACAAACAGACAGACAAATAAATTCAAGCTGGTTGGCATTATGTCCTTCCCTTTAAAGAAAAGCCTTGCAAATCCCATTCTTGAGTTCACCAACTTCCCCTGACCATATGTTTTTGAAGTTTATAATCAGATTTGGCCCACCAGCAATCAGGATGGAAGATTATAATCAGATCTGAAGTTTATAATCAGATTTGGCCCACCAGCAAAGAGGAGCCTCTTTACTTCAATAGAGGTCAAATCCTGAGCAGCACATCATTTCCAAACCAGAGACTTACAGAAGAACTTGATGCTTTTCTCATCCTTAACAAAGCTCCTAGAGATCTGAGTTAAAACACGACTAATGCACAGTGTCATGAGTTGGAGATTTTGTTTTTTCAACATTTAGTGTGGAATTTAGTTAAGAATTTCATACACAGTCGTGTGTAACTCATTGGGATGACATCACGTCATAAGTAAATGGAAGGCAATCTCTGGCTTAAATAGATCTTAATTTGGAATTTAGAATGAATTGAGGAACCAGGGATCACCAACCATACCGGGCAGGGATCAACACATCTGCGCCCAGTTCTATGCAGCAGATGGGAACAGCTCAGTGAAAGAACGAACAGCTGGCAGACACGTTTGATATTTGCATGCCTACCTCCAGCGTCTTCATTTTTTTCCCCATCATCACTTTATCCACCTTATCAATTTTGGCAGCCACGTTCTTGAAGTTTTTATGAGTAGAGCTGTACCAATCAGAATAGGAACTTAAGGATAACTCAGATTCCTCCAAACTCTGGATCTCTTCTTCCAGGAATTTTATTTGTTCCTTTGAAAGAAGAGACAACACGGAATAAGTGAATTAAAGACCTGTGTCCGGGCCTTTCTTGATCAACACTGTCTTCACTGGAAGTGAGTGGAAGGAAGAACGTCTGGCTCGTGATGTCTGCTGGCCTACAATGAGCCAGGGTGGCCCGCTCACCAGCACTTGGAGGAGCAGCGCTTGGTATCTGGACGTCAGCTGCGTGGCCTGGCAGCCCATCCGGCTGCTCACATGGCTCTCATCCAGGATCTCCTGTGCTCTGGTTCCCACTTCCTCAACTTCATCTCTGTATGTGGTGATTTCTTCATGCCACTTCTGAAATGACACCGTGTAAGGGTGGAAAATTCAATCTGAGGGATTCTTAAGTAAGACAAGTATTTTGTTTAGTCCCTAAGTCATCTCTGACGCTTCTCGCAACCCCATGGACGGTAGCCTGCTAGGCTCCTCATGGAATTTTCCAGGCAAGAATACTGGAGCGGGTTGCCATTTCCTTCTCCAGGGGATCTTCCCGACCCAGGGATTGAACCCATGTCTCCTGCATTGGTAGGCGGATTCTGTACCACTGAGCCACCTGGGAAGCCCTATGACAAATATATATATATCTTCTTACCAGAAAATGATTTCTATGAATGTTTAGAATATATTTATTCTGTGATATTATTTCGAAAACACATCATGTATATAACCTTCAGAAAAAATTATAATAGCATTATAAAACTGGACATAAGTTTGAATGCTTTTCTGTCTGTATTACACATATTTTTATATCTTTTATTGTACTTAGGTAAATTTTAAAACAGATGGATAAGGAAAATGAATTCCAAAGGCCTGAGCATAATTTTGATCATGTGCACTGAATTTGCATAAAAATGTAGTACATTAGAGCAATCTCAGGACAGAACCATAAACTTAAATTATCGTTAACACTAGCATTCATATATCTTTACCAAGAAAGGTAATAAAGTGTGGGAAAAATATAAAATACTTCATTAACCTATATTCTATTATCAATAAAATAGACTACGTCAGGATTCTAATAAATAATTTCTCATAGAAGAATGCTCCATTGTAATTTATACCAAATTTCTTGCAAGTAAAAAGAGATTCTACAAAATCTAAACATTGGACCAAAATGCATTAAATAGTTGAAGAAACAAACTATGCAAGCCAACTGCTACTTTACGAACATCAGGAATTCACACCAAGAGTACCTTCACCTGATGTAACTGTATCTCCTTGGCAGCCGGGTTAGACCGATGTCCAGGTCTGAGATTCACTTTCTCCTCCATTGTTTTCAGCCACTCATCTACTTGCTGAAACTTTTGTTCCATCAGTCTCAATTTGTTGACCACATTATTGAACTGAGTTCGGGTCTCCGACAGCCTCTGCTGGTAAGCCTGCCAGTCCTGCCGGAGGGACTCCAGAGCCCGGTCCTCTGTCTGTGGGATGCCTGAGGGTATCACCTCCTCTCTGGTGTGCAACGCTGAGTTCAACAGGGCCTGCCCCTCGGCGCAGCGCACCTGGAGCTCCTGCAGGGGGAGGGCGTGGCTGTCACACACCTCATTCATATTTTACACCTGCACGGGGGACTATGTCTCACTCAAGCCAACTGCGCCCTCTTGAACTTCACGTTGGAAAGAACAAGGTGATTCCAACAAAAATGTGTACTGAACACTATTTCCCAAGTCAGAAGAGAGATTCTGAAATGTTTCCAGTTAAAATAGTCAAACTGCGCTCACATACACACAGCGAGAAGTATTTTTCTCAATCATGTTAGAAACAACCTCTGAAATCTGGCTTTTTAGCTTGGAGGCAAAAGCACTGTGATTAAAGGATTATTGTTTAGTCTAATAACCTAGGAGTTTTGTGGCCCCTAATCTGTTTAAAGAACCTAAATCTTCTTGCTTTGACATTCAATTTGATACTGAATGGGATCAGAGCTCCACTTTCAGCTGAGAAAAGAACAATAGACCTTCTTTCTGCTAAGGAGGGATTCTTTGTTGAAGCTGTTCTAGGGAATGTGATGGCTAAGTTGGCCCTGGAGGGTTCAGGGCATATAAACCTGCAAGGCTGAATGATCACACCTGCCCATCAGTTACATGCATGCATGCTAAGTCACTTCAGTGGTGTCTGACTCTTTGCCACCCCATGGACTGCAGTCCACTAGGCTCTTCTGTCCTTGGGATTCTCCAGGAGAGAATACTAGAGTGGGTTATAATGCCCTCCTTCAGGGGATCTTCCCAACCCAGGGATGGAATGCATGTCTCTTATGTGTCCTGCAGTGGCAGGACGGTTCTTTACCACTAGCAGCCCCTGGGAAGCCCCTGCCCATCAGGTACTCCTAGGTACAAACATATTTCCCCCCACCAAAGCATAGTCCAAGAAATGCACCCTACTAATTCTGTATGAACCAAGTTTTTAAGAGCATCAGCTATTTTTGATAGAAAAATCATACCCTTAAAGGTGTTGGCAAAACACTATATTCTTGTATTACTTGATCTGATCATCTAAGGTTGAAAGGGGCCAAGTCAAATCCCACCAAGAGTGTTAAAAGTACCATCACATTTATTTAGAATACAGTATTATTTAAAAATCTTTAATACTAATGAAATTGCTGATATCTGACCACTTTTACATATAGAAATAGCGATCTTCTATAGTTCAGACTATAGATACACTTTCCTTAGCTATGATATCACTATAAGAATGATGTAATTGGAAAAGAAGCACAATTTATATGGTAAAATATTAATCAAAATTACCACAAACATAAATTTTATTCCAAAATTAAAAAAAATTAAAGCTAATTTTATACACTCTTTCCTTAATTCAGGAGTTGACAAATTTTTTTCTGTAAAGGGCTGGATAGTAAATATTGCAGCCTTTGTGGGCCATACAATCTTTGCTGAAGCTACTTAACTATATAATCTTGCCATCTGTTGCATCAAAGTAGCCATAGATGCTACACAGATGAACAGATGCGTCTATGTTTCAACACAACTTTATTTAAAGAGCAGGTTCCAGGATGCAGTGTACTGATCTGTGCCCTAGTTAATCTCAATATATCACCATTTCCCTATTTTATAGCAGTTTTCACTATTCTACAAATCACTATTGTATTAGAGAAATTCTTATATATCCCAAATTTCAAGGATTTATTCTGAGGGGGAAATATGGTTCAATATTTTTAAAATTTATTTAATTTTATTTTTTGGCTGCGCTGTGCAGGGGATCTTAGTTCCTTGACCAGGGATCAAACTCATAGCCCCTGCTGTGGAAGTGTGGAATCTTAACCACTGGACCACCAGGGAAGTCCCCAAAGGTACTAGCTTAGAATCTGGTTTCAATATTTTAAAAATCTGTATGTTCTATGATCCAAATTAAACTGTCAGTGAATACAAAAGGAGCCTGGTGGACCGTAGCCCATCAGGCTCCTCTATTCATGGAATTCTCCAGGCAAGAACACTGGAGTGGGTTGCCATTTCCTTTCCAGGGCATCTTCCTGACCCAGGGACTGAACCCATGACTCTTATGTCTCCTACATTGGCAGGCGGGTTCTTTTTACCACTAGTGCCACCTGAGAAGCCCAAATACAAAATAATTTTAAATGTGGTCCACACTGCTGGCAGACTCCCAGATCACTAAGCCAGCTGTGGGACATTAGGACCCTGAAGGAGCTCTGCTGTGCAGGCGGAATGTCAAACTTCTCTACCACAGTTTTGGCCTCTAGTGTCTCCCCTCCTTTATAAAATTGGTGGTGACTCAAAATAAGACAGTGTCAATAAGAATCAATACACAGTGAGATGAGAGGTTGGAGTCCGGTTTTGATTTGAGCCAGAATGACGTTGACTGAAGTGAGATATTTTCTTCTGGGACAGGAGAAATATCTGCTGATGACAAGTGACTTCTTGGCCCCATTCCTCTACAGAAGTTTGGAGAGCTTGGTATCTGCTTGCCAAGAAAGTCTGCAGTGAATGTTAGGAGAGGTCATAGACAGAAAAAGAAAGCCTGTTTGGCTAAGATAAACTATAACAGCTAAACCTAAGAGACCTAGATATGCTACTATTAAAAATAAAATGGATGAGATCCTTAAAGAAGCTAATGAAACTGTGAGCCTTCCAGCTTCTACTATATATTTATTTCATGAATGAACTACTGTTCAAGTAAGGTTTTTCTACCCTTTCATTTAATCCTTCCTCGGAACAATGCTATAGAGAAAACGGAGTCAGGGAAGCTCTTCTCTGCCCAAAGTCATCCAGGACCATTCATCTCACCATGAATCAGAGTCTGAACTTCTAATCCCAACCCTTCACTCCTGTCATTATTCAATTCTCCCTGAGAGCCACTGAAACAGGCAGAAATGTTATATGTCAGTGACCATCTCAGTCCTGCTTTTCCACCCGATGCAAGCAGTGGGTAGATCTTGCCCAACTCTGAACCAATTCCAGTGAAGGCTGACAGTGGTAAGTTCCAACACTGAGCTGTTTTGTTGGCCTTTCTCTCCATTCTCGATTATGTGTCTGGTCTCCCCTTCTTGGGAACCCCGTGATGGCTACCTATCTCCACAGGTAAGATTAGGGACTCTCTCTGATGCTCCCATAAGGTCCCCAATAATAGAGTCGCTCTATTATTGTTCTCATCACATCGTTTGTAATGATCCATCAATGGGTCTGAACTTCTTTAGAATGCAAGTCCTTTGAAGGCAGGAATATTATTTTAATTATCTTCACCAGCAGTAGCAATAAGTCAATGGGTTAGGACCACTTTGCTCATGAGGTTTGCCATCTCACCCTGAATCACAGCCTGCTTGCCCGAGTACTGGTACTTTTCTTACTTCCTCGAACTCCTTCTTCTAGGTCCCTGACTCTAGGCCTGTATCCTCAGCAATGTGGGTGATTTGGCTTAAAACCAAAGGGCCTACAATGGCACCATCAATTTGAATTTGACAAGTGTCACATGCTATTGACTCCTACAGCTGTGTCCCACATCTAAGTCAGTCCTTTAGGGAGCAATAGGCAGGTGGGCCTGTTAACACCATAAATCAGACCACTAGCCATTTCTATCAGAGGCCACCCACGTAGCTGGACAAATTCTTCAAGTCCCAGTCCTGCTCAGTCTGAACTACCTACCATACGAGTTCAACTAGTGTACCCTACTGAGGTCCCAGAACACTCTAGATCAGACCTTACTAGGATGTCACTTAGTATATATCAGCTATTTATAGGCTTTAAGGTCATAGTGACTCCTCACTTAAAATAATGGTTCCATATTCCGAATGAAAAGTCCTCTGTTTTACGATGAAGTAGATTTTACCTGAAGGTCCCGCAGTGCGGCCTCGTGAGTGTGCACATCACCTTCAAGAACTGAGTATCGATCAAGCTTTTCTTGCTCTTTCTCCAGCCAAGCTTCAAATGCCTTCAGGTCTCTCTGATACTCTTGGTGCAGGCGAACTAGTTTTTCCGACTTGGTTACTGCTTCCTGTTGTTAGCATTTAAGATGATTAAGATGGGAAAACGTTACTACATTCAGTTTACACGGACTGTTAAGAATTCACTTTGGGAATATTATAAAAGCATGATTATTAATCATTAAAATATGAATCGTTTTTAAGAAGAATAAAATGTCAAGATTTATGTAAAAAAAAATAACATAATTATCATGAGTAAAAAGTGAAAGTGAAAGTCTCACAGTCATTTCTGACTCTTTGCTATGCCATGACTGTAGCCTGCCTGGTTCCTCTGTCCATGGAATTCTCCAGGCAAGAGTACTGGCATGGGTTGCCATTTCCCTCACCAGGATATCTGCCTGACCAGCTCTCCTGGTCAAACCAGGGGTCAAACCCAGCTCTCCTGCATTGCAGGCAGATTCTTTACCAACTGAGCCACCAGAGGAGGTCTTAAAGATCATTTCATTGAGTTAACTTCTTGATCTCTGAATTCCTTATGAAATGTAAAATGGATATTCCCCAAATGAATTAACTTTGTCATAAAAATATATTTTTGATAATGAAGAAAACTAAAATGTTCATATTATTGAGTGAGAATTTGAACTCACTGCAGATTTAAATTTTCCATGTACTCTAATAAAGTAGGCTGTGCTATGAAAAGTTCTTTTTATTTTCTTTGTGATATTTAAGCAAAGAATGATAAATATTACTGGTGATTATTACCTGTTTTAGAACATTTTCATCACCAGACACATGAAGATATTTATGATTCTTCCTTATGAAGCTCCCCCCCAATTTTTTTTCAATAGGTTCATTTGGAGGACTTTTTAGTTGAGACTATTTTCCTCCAATAACTTTCATGTCTTAACAAGAGTTGATGGTTTTTGTTTGCTTTGTCAGTAGGATACTCCAAGTATTAAAATTCATTTTGCTTTTATTGGTCCTTTTTGCTTTCACAAGCCTGTCATCCCCCCAAACAAATGGATCATCAAATAAGCTCAGCTCCAAACACCCCCCTTTCAGTGGGTCTGCATGGACACGGTGAGCCGTACCTTGGTCCGCTCTCTGATGGCTCCATATCGTTCCTGCAGGTCCTGGAACTCTAACTGGGTGACATAGTGTTCTGTCATGCCGGCCCCTTTGATTTCAATGGTCTCCAGTAAGCTGCTGTGACTCAGCACTTCCTCATTTAATAACTAGAGAACATTTTTTAAAAAAGTAAAGGAATTACTGCGTAGATCATCACAGCAATGTTAAATGGTAATATTAGGATATTTTAACTGCATAGCTGACAAGTGATCTCAGGTCATCTGTCAGTCTACACTTTCCACCATCGATCTCTATACAGACATATGAATGGTGTGCATATTTGATATCTGGCCCAGAACTTTATCTGAGATCCTGATTCCAGTGGACTTGGAAATCTCAAATTTAATTTGTCCAAAAACGGGCTCTTGCGCACTACATCCCCAGCCACCACCAAACCTCCTTCCCTTAGGTGGTTTTGTCACACAGTAAATGCTCCCATTCTCACCCAGCTGGTCAGTTCAGAACACTGGAGCCACCCTTGGTCCCTCCATCCATGATGAGATCCTGTTAGTCCTGTCTCTCCACTGTATCCTGACATGTGTCTCCTTGTCTCCTGCAGGCCCGCTAGCCCTGCTGCTAGCACCTTTTCCCTGGACTTTTGTAATATCCTGCTAAGCAGATTCCCTGCCCCCAGTTCCCGCACTGTTTCTTTGTCCACCTTCCACACAGCAACTTCAGTGATAAAAGGCCTTAGGATTCTAAAGGGGATCGTTTTGCTCTCCAGTTCAAAACATTGATTATCTTTCCCAGGCTGATGGAATCAAGTGTGAAATCCACAAGCTTGGATCCTCACGACAGCGCGAGATCCGATCCCTGCCACCTCCACCACGTCCCCTGGCAACACCCACCCACTGAGTCTCTGCTCCAGCCTTTCTTACAGTTCCCTTTTTTCCAACCCAGGTTCTCTCCTCCCCAGGGGCTGTGGACATGTGGATTATCCCATCTGAAATCCTCCTTTCCCACCTCCTCCCCAAACTGATTTCTCTGCACTGAATTCCTCAGGGCATCATCTCCATCTCCTCTTTCAAGAGGTCTTTTCTGTCCCTTTCCACCCCCAACTCCACAATGTCCATATCAACCCTATCCCAATGACTCTCTCTCTCATCACACGCAGTGTTTTCTTCATATCACTCATCACCAGTTATAATCATTTACTTATTCAATCATTCTCAGATGAGTTCTTGTGCAATCTCCAGAGTGCAACCTCAGTCTGCTTTATTTACCTAGAATCAAGCACAGTGCCTACATGTAGCAAGTTCTCCACAAGTATTTGTTGACTAGATGAATAATGTAGTAAATTAAGTAATAAATCATCACTATAACACTATGAAGTCAAGAATTATAAGACTTTTCAGATGCAAACAACAGACCGAGAAATGTTAAGTGATTTGGCATAGGTCACGCAAGGCCATTTAGTTATTCAGCTAACTTTTACTAAGCATTTGGTCTGTGTCAGAGAGCCACGTGCATAGAAAAAGAAGAAAATTGAGCATCTTTATCCACTGAGAGAGAAAGGAATGTAAGTACAGAGACTACAAAATTCATCAAGAGATGAGAGAAACAGAGAACAGAATAATTAAGCCTCCAGGAGTGCTGGTTCAGAGCAAAGATGGTGGCTTCTGAACTAATTCAGAAAGTTAAGTACAAGGTTGCCAGGTACAAGGGTAGAGCTAAGGTATTCTGTGAAAAATGGAAGATGTAACTTCCTAAGGATGAACAGGCTAAAGATATCAAAAGTTATCTGTTGTTGTTGTCTAGTCGCTGAGTCATGTTTGACTCTTTTGTGGCCCATGCAGAGTAGGTCACCAGGCTCCTCTGGCCATCAGATTTTCCAAGCAGGAATACTGGAGTGGGTTGCCATTTCCTTCTCCAGGAGGTCTTCCCAACCCAGGGATTGAATACACATCTCCTGCATTGGCAGGTGGATTCTTCACCACTGAGTCACCTGAGGGAAGCCTGATTAAAAGATACCACTAGTTGCCAAACTTTAAATATTTCATAAAACATAGGTCTATGAAGTTTTCCTGGAAAGGGACATTTTCACTCACTAATAAAATAGCCACAAACAAAAGTTTGTTTAAGAAGCCATGAGAAATGACAGTAAACTCCCCCAACAGAGTTCACCTATGCGGACGGCCCTGGCCTATGGATGGGCATGTTTTTGTGTGTGCTTCGTTGCTCAGTCGTGTCTGACTCTTTGCGACTCCATGGACTGTAGCCCGCCAGGCACCTCTGTCCATGGGGATTCTCCAGGCAAGAATACTGGAGTGGGTTGCCATTTCCTTCTCCAGAATGTTTCTGTATAACTGTGGCAATTCTGCAGCACAGGCAGCGGACAAATTGAACGTGAAACCCAGCCCCACCTTGGCCTTCCCGAGAGCTGCTGTTTTCTCCCGCAGTTCCGCGTACTGCCTCTCAGACTCGTTCAGGCTGGCCTCCATGCCGTCCATCCAACTGGAAAACTGTCGAACATCATCCTGGTAACTTGTCCACTTAGAAAGAGCTCCTTCAAGCTGGCTGAAAGGTAATCGAAAGGACAGTAATCCACACTGAGAAGCCGTCTACGTGCAGTATGTCTGACCTCTATCACCGTGTCTGCTCTTTCCACTTCCCTGGCAGGAAGCCCACAGATCAGGTCAGGGCAGGCTTGAGGGAGGCTGAATGGTCACAGCTTATCAAATCCAAGCCTGGGTCTCTGGAATGCACAACTTTGAGAGGCAAAGGATGGTGACGTCCAGGCTGACAGGTGGAGAAGTCGGACAGGGAATAAAACCTGGAGTCAGTAACCAAGTCACGTGAGACCCTGGAAGAGGTTTGAAGGCAAAAAGAGAGATGTCCCAAGCAGGCTTTTCTTGAGCCGAGATGCAAGGCAATAAGAGTATCCATATTTAACTCCACCAGAGGAGAGAAACAAAAAAGGAATAAAAGACAGGAAACTGACTCAAGACAGTTTGTTTACAAACATTCCAGCTTCATCCTCCTCCCCCTTTGCTCTCCATGGGTAATTTCCAGAGAAGCTCTGTCTACACAGGCTCCCAGTAATGCATTTCGGGGGTGGGGTGGGGGATAAATTCCAGCCCCCACCCTTACTGGCTGCCCTGTCTTCCTCATGGCTCTTTCCCACCACCCACCGATGTGTTCTGGGGCTACTTCCCAAGTAACCGGTTTAGTTTTAACAAATACATCTTCACATGATCAAACATTTATTTATCCTGTAGCTTTTTAAGCAGTGAACACCAGACACAGTACTGTAGGTCAACATAAATGCAAGGTTGCACCTGGCAGTTTCTTTTCTTCCAAGAAGGAAAAAGGAAAGAAAGGAAGGAGGGAACCAAGGGAGGAAGGAGGCAAAAAATAAGGGAGCAGGGCAATAGAGAGAGCGAGAGACACAAAGAGAGGATATAGATCTTTCAGCAATGACTTGGCAGTAGCCCTTCAGCTTCACTGACCTTTTACAACGAATTGCTGCAGACAAAAGGGACGCCCACATATCCTTCACACTAGCCAGCTGCTGCTGAATGGCAGGGATGCCTTCCGGTGAGGTGTTCTGAAGGACGGATTCCCCTCTGGTCACTATCATCTTCATCTGGATCTCTTTTTCCTGTTTCACTGATAACAGAGCCTGTAAAAGCATGTTAATTGTCATGTGTCTAATCAATCGCCAGCCCAGGATTGATGCTCGGGACTGGTGCAGCGAGATTTCCCGGGGGGGAGGGAGGAGGGAGGGGGGACCCGGAGGGGAAGCATATGTAAACCCATGGTGATATCATGACAATGTATGGCAAAAACAATAATTAAAAAAAAAAAAAAAAAAGCCCATACAAAAGTCCTTTGTCATCTGCATGTTTAACATCACTAGCTTTAAATATTTCAGAGTCCCTGTGGATAGCAGATGACCTGCAGTTGTGTTGAGCCCTGGATCTCTTGGGCTGATCAGAAGGAGGCCAGGAGGGTCACTGGCTGGTGGTATCAGGAGCAAGTAACCAGTTACCAGTCACCCACTGGGCTCCTTTCAGATCTTTATTATTCTCCGAATGAATAATCCCTGATTTCCACTGAAGTTTAAGTTTACTGCTTTTCAATAAGCAAAAATAGACAATAATAGGAGGATTCCTAAATTCTTAAAGGTCACAGAATGAAGAGCTCTGTAAATGTTAAGGTCTCTTGTACAACAAACCGGAAGAAATAGATTAATTCATATCCTATATTTATTTATTCATTTCAAGTTCTTCACAAGCATGATTCTTTTTCTATATAAGAAAGATGCTTGAATTCAAAGTTATAAAACTGGTGTTTATCACCTAAAAGGCAAAGCTTCATCTCTCTCCTTCATCTGGAGCTTGCCCATCTCTGCAGATTCAGTTTTAGCCACTCCTGGCCATCAGCTTCTGCTGCAGCAGAAAGGAATTGCTAGCAACATCTCACACACCACACCATTGGCTTTCTTCAGCTTTTGCTCATTGGGTTCCATCCTCAAGTCTCAGGTTTTCTGAGAAACCTGCTCTGACTCTCAACACCATCCATCCTTGCCCAGCTCTGGTCCTCTATGGGCCCACAGCTCCATCAGCACGCCCCCATCTGCTATTACTGTCTCCTGTGCCTCAGCCTCCAGCTTCAGACTATAAAATCCTGAGGACAATGACCATACTTTATTCATTTTTCAATTCTTGATATCAAGACAGAGTGCCAGTCTCCTAAAAGACACTCAGTGTATAACTGACAGGTGAATGAATGTAGAATGATTGCCTAACCACAAAGGTAAACTCATGTTGAACAAATTTCTTAAGATGGGAGAAGAATGGACTAACTGATACAACCAGGCAAGTGAGTCGGACAAGATGGGGATGTTTCTGTTTGAGAAAATGTTTCATTGAAGCATTTTCTCAAAAGAGATGTGTCTGATATCGTTTGAAACTAGTCTATTCACTGGCTATATCAAGCAAGTAACCACTTTTGGGTTATTTCTTTTTTTGTAAAGTATTGATGGGCGAGTGTATCTGGGCTCAAATGATTCAGGAATGCTTAGGCCAGGCCTCCCTGTGTCAACAGAATCGAATCAGCAGGGTACTCTTGGATTTCTGGTTTTCTTTTTAATATTTTATTATGTATTCATTTATTTGGCTGCATAGAGTCTTAGTTGTGGCATGTGGACACTTTCATTACAGCACACAGATTCTCTAGTTGTGGTGTGTGGGCTTTTAGATGCTCCGCGGCATGTGGAATCTTAGTTCCCTGATTAGGAATCCAACCAGTGTCCTCTGCATTGCAAAGTAGATTCCTAACCAATGGACCACCAGGGAAGTCCCCATTCTTGGGTTTCTTATTGCACCAGGCAGATGGAGACTTGAGAAATTTTGAGAAAAAGAAATTCTGTAAATCAGAGACATTTGCTGTAAAAGACCCACCTCAAGCTTGAGCATCCTGCTGTCCAGCACACTCTTGTCAGAGGTCGGGTGGCAGTAAGAGTCCAACATGTGGACTGTGTCCGTCATCCAGTCCTGCAGGTCTTTAATTCCCAGGGAGAACTGATTGTGTTCCGCAACAATCCTATCCAGTCTTGATACTTTCTCCTAGAAATGACAGAGACCGTCATCCAGCCGTTCCTTCCGTAGAGGTTTCACAGCCTGCAGCTACACAGACTGTAAAGCTAACCCCTGGTTTAAATATCTGTGATCAGTCATAGGTTCGTACTCTGCACAGATATGATAAAGACTGTATTAATCTGTGAGATGGGAAATAGCTTTCTAAAGAGTAAAAATATGAGAATAATTGGGTCAAGAAGCAGAAAGATTACACAATTTACTGCCCCTCAACACTCTTCTTTATGACAGTTGGGAATACTTTTCAGAAACTTCATTAATTTATTTCTCACACCTTGTTGGGGAAATCCACTGAAGTAGTTTCTGCTTTCAGACCATCATATTTGGCTCAATATCACATATCCACATAGCCTACATGATAGTCAATTCTAAAAAAAAACAATTATCTGAGATTTTGTAATACCCCTAAATTGGGATCATAAATGTGGTTTTATTTATTAATTAAAGCTAACACTCAACACAATGAAGATTTTATGAATATAATTTTCATATGTTGATTTTTTTTGGTACCTAAATAAATACAAAGGAATAGAAAGATGGTCTTAATTTATTCCAGATTTTCTAAATTTATGCCAGATTTTCTAAAAACAAAAAAAGTAATAAAAAATAGGTGTAAACAAAGTCTCTTTACTCCCAGGCTAATACTACATGACTGTCTCAATAATGTTTTATTGGGGATGCAAACAGCAGGCAGAGTAAGCCCACACTCAAACAGGTGAAGCCAAGTTCCAGCAGGTTCCCTGCATTCTCAGATCTGAAAAGCAATAGAGAAATTTAGGGAACAAATGTCACAAGGTCATAAAACTCAAGGTGGTCTGGCCCTCTGCAATTCAGGATAGGTCTGCTGAAATCTTCAAGGGAGGTCACTGTGGGATCCCATTTACTTTTTTTCTAAGTTGTTAGAAAAGAACTTTCATCTGTTATGGGAATCACTGCCAATTTTGAGCTCTGCTCCAGAATCTGAACTGAAACTCTCAGTCAACACATCTTTGATGACTATGTAATAAAGAATTGAGACAAATGAAAAAAAAAATACTATCCTTAAAACTCATTCTTGAGTTCACTAAAATTTAAAAACTGCTTTCAATTTCTGTTTTTTTGAAAGTAATTTAATCTGTGTATCTTTAGACCCAGTACTCTGAAGTCTGCCTTCTATTTATGCTTTGAGTCTTCAAAATAAGAGCTCTGGGGACCCACTTCAGGATTAAAGGGAATGTCTGGTGTAACCATAGAGACGCGAAGTCTCTTGGAGGTTTGAGACCTCCCTCGCTGTTTTCAGACAAGCATGTTGAGATGACGCAGCACACATGTTTGGCTGGGGTTGCAAGGCTAGGAAGAAGGCTCACACGCCTCAGCCCTGCCCCCGGGGCTCCCGGGCCCGGCTCTGCCACCAGGACGCACACTCACACACAGCACAGGGCAGGCGTTACCTTTGTTACACTGCTTAGCGCTAGATACTGAGAAGACAGCTGCGACACCCGATGCATAAAGCTCCTGCTGGCCGCCCGGCCCTCCCACAGCTGCTGAGCTTTCTCTTTCAGCCTGTGGAGCTGAGGCTCGTAGCAGTTTATTTCCTCAAGGACAGACTGGAAAGCACAAGCAAGTCACCATTAAGAGGCGGGGGAAGAGCACACGGCAGACAAAGCTTTGGCCCCGCGACCGCGGACACGAACACGGGGGAGTAACGGACGTGGTCCAAAGGCGTGACTCTTTCCAAGCTACACACAGCGTAGGGCTCCAGGACGGGGCAGATCACCCCTCAGAGGAAAGCGGGAGCTCTGAACTCAGGGACGGGCGCACCCTGTCTCAAGACAGCATCATCTAACTCCAGGGTGCCCCCAGGCCTCTGATCTGAAGGCGCGGGAGATGGAGGGTCAGACCGGCCAGGGGCTCATCACCTGCAGCTTCTGCTGTTCTCGTCTCTTGGCGGGCAGATCGTACAGGCGATCGCCGCTTTCACGCACCATCTTCTCGGTCTTACTCAGCCAGTCCTGTACAGGCTCAGCGCTTACTTCAAAGTCCTTCATTTGGATCTTTAGATTCTGTGAGGTTTTAAATAGAAATATGGTTATGAAGACTAAATGCATTAATACATGCTCAGCGTGCACCTATAACAGCGCCCGGCAAACGTTCACCTTCACTGTCTTGGCAGCTCTGGCCTCTCTCTTGAACGTCACACTCATGTTCACTGCTATTTTCCTGGCCATTACCCACTGGTTATCTTGTAGATCCATCAAACTTAACGCATATTAAATTGAATGAATTTTTCTGTCTCTTCCCAAACCACTTTTCCTACCATATTTAAGTCTCCCTTAATGGCATCATCATTCAAGCTATTTTCCAAATGAGAAACTAAAGGCTTAAACTTAACTTCTCCTTCCTCGAGCCCCTTGTTGTATCAGTTATCAAATCCTGCCATGTTTTCTCTTAGAGAGAAATCCTTCATCCATTGTCATTTCTTTAATTCAGGCCCTTGTCTCTTTCATCGGGACCATTTTGAAAAGCTTTCTCTGGTCTTTCAGCTACTTACTATTTACCATTCTGGTCTACACTATGGCCAAAGAGTTCAGATGTCTGTCTCTGAAAAACCAAGAGATTCTTCATTAAGCTGTTTTCAGTCTTAGAATTAAGCTCTAGTGTCCTAAAGCATTCACTGTATGTAATGAACTAAAGGGGGCTTCCCTCATAGCTTAGCTGGTAAATTATCTGCCTGCAATGCAGGAGACCCAGGTTCAATTTCTGGGTCAGAAAGATCCTCTGGAGAGGGAAATGGCAGCCCACTCGAGTATTCTTGCCTGGAGAATCCCATGGACAGAGGAGCCTGACAGGCTACAGTCCACAGGATCGCAAGAGTTGGACACGATTTAGCGACTAAACCACCACCAATGAACTAATGTCTTCTATGCATCTAGAATGGTATGGGCAGACTCTTTACCACTTGAGCCATCTGGGACTCTGCAAAATGGTTATTACATAGAGGATGCCTGCCATGAAATGATAGCCACTATTACAGTAGAGAACTACAATGGTCTCTGGTTAGGGAAGAACTGAGGAAACGTGCATTTTCTCTTTCCAGATATTAATTCTCTATTATTAGTTTTCCATCCTTCATTGATTATGGCCATAATTAAATTAAGGCTTTCTTCTGCTAGAAAGCATTTTAAAAGGAAAAAAAAAATAGTTGCCATGACTCTTAACTTTCCTCTAGGAGTTGGTACACAAAACAGATTATTTCAAGAAAAAAAATTACATTATGGGGTAATTATGATTATTATAAATTCAAGTTATGTTATCCCTAGGTAAAATAAAATTATTTTGTCTCTCAGCATACTGAACTACTAAAATCTACTATCCAGTACTTGGTATCTGCATTAGTTATAATATACTGTCTCATCCATAGCATTTTGCAGCCTTGCACGGATATTTCTGTTCAGTTCTCCTAGAACAACTTTCACAAATGAGGGACTTCAAGTAAAGATTGAATGATATTGCCTAAAACTAAAACCAGTTGTTCCTGGTAGGCTGGTGCATGAGCAAGCCTGTGATAACTGCCTCTATCACGCAAGAAGCTATTAAGTTCCTCAGTGACGTTCACACTTCAACACTGAGCTGACTCTTAAAGTTATCCAGTTATCTCATAATATTAAGAGAGGGATGACCGAAATCTCTGACAAGGATATCTGGATGTACTGGATATAATACATTGTATTTCAACAACAACAACAAATAACACAGAATGTGTCCACATGGTTGGCTATAGTATACCTCCAGAGCAGATTCCTTTTGGTGGAGATTTGAATGAAAATTTTTCCAATCTTCTTTCGCAGTTGCAATTTTGGTCTGGATGCCATTAGCTTTCTCTTTGGTCAACAGAGTACACAAAAGTTCTCCTTTAGAAAGCATCGTGTTTAGCTTGTGCTGTCCATTTTCACTTTCTGACAAAAATTCCTTAAAGAAGAGATTAGGCATAATAAAAAGCTCTATACATTAAAATACACAAATTTCCTGCCTATTCGCAATAAACTCAAAGAAAAGAAATAAACAATTTTGTTGCATACATTAATTGACTAAGATTCTTTTACCCTATTTGTACAATAATACTCTTGTGCATTAGTGTATTATGTATGTATTGTATCTAATGATAATCTTATGTAACTGTTATGGGTATTGCAAAAATTAATGAGAAAATCTGTCTAGTATGCTCAAGCACAACTTGAGCTTTTATTATCTCCTAAATCCCTATTAATATATAAACATAGCATGCATTTAAATGAGTGGACTAGTTTTTTTTCACTTACACATCAATTGTTTTAAGGAGGGATTTACTTGAAATTAGAGTTTCTTAAGCAAAACTTTAATAGGCTTATAATAAGATCTAGAAGTCAGTGATGTATACTCAGTCACTTAGTCATGTCCGACTCTTTGGGACTCCATGGACAGTAGACCGCCAGGCTCCTTTGTCCAGGGAATTTTCTAGGCAAGAATACTGGAGTGAGTTGCCAAAAACCTCCTCCAGAGGATCTTCCTGACTTTGGGATTGAACCTGAGTCTCTTGCACTGGCAGGTGGATTCTTTACCTCTGAGTCACCTGGAGGCACTGTTATTACATATATTTTTTTTGACCATATGGCTTGTAAGAGTTTGGTTCCCTGACCAGGGACTGAACCCACGCATGTCCCCTGCAGCAGAAACACAGAGTCCTAACCACTGGACAACCAGAGAATTTTCAGCACCATTATTAGAATTAATTGATCACACTCTTACCTGTATTTTCTGAAGACTCGTTGAAACTTCATTGATATTTTGAGGTATGTCAAAGCACTTAGCAGTTGTGATCTTTGCATTAACCAGCCACTGTTGGAAATCCTTGAAGGCTCTCAGAAATCTTTGCTGTAAAATCTGTTCTTTATTCTGACAGCCCTTGGATGCTTGCAAACAAAGACTGGAACCATGATTTGAAGCATTTAATGGGAGGAAAAAATGTGATAAAGTAGATCAAAATAATGTTCGAAATAATCAACAGCCCTTAGTATGTACTCACACCATTTGGTAATATATTTAAATATTAATTTATATTATTACTGAACTCACAACAAACCTCTGACTTCTTATTTGTGTAAAAATATTTTGAATGCCAGTAAGGTTTATGCTCACCAATTATACTCTTTAATCAAGCCAGAAACTTTTCCGCTGTATGTACTCAGGTCTCTGGAAAATCGACAAAGTTCATTCAGTTGAGACTTGAGATTCTCTGTTTGAGGCTCTGCTTTTTGTAGAGCATCCAGGATCTCCTATCAGGAAATAACAAGGCAGAGGAACAAGCGTTTAAACTGGGTAGTTTCCACATCCTCGTATTATACATGCATAAATCACACGATAAATTATTAGTGAAGGAAGAACCAACACAGTAGATTCAGTGAAGAGATGAGGTCTATTTTCGGGATTCCCCCTGGCAGATGATGGCACTTGGTTATTTTGCGTCTTTTCTAGGAAGAGACAGGTTCTCAAGTATCCAGCGTTGCCGGACAGTCAAATGATCAACTTGTCAAGTAACTTAAAGTGGAACGAGAAAAAGAAAAACAAGAATAGCCTAAATTGTTCAAAAACATTCTGACTAGGCCATTGTAAAATGTGCATGGGTATATACTTTTCAAAGGTGAAGAGAAATCATTTCAAAGCAAAGCAATACTAATTTTGGATTAAAAAATACAGGTAGCAACTGAATTTATGTAGTATATATACAGTTAACTTTTACATTAAGAATTTCTTATATTTCAGAGGTCTAATTTAAGTAGAAATTTATTGCTTTCATAGTTTCATTCATCTAGTCATCAAATATCTGCAAAATACCTGGTATGTATCAATCATTTTGCTGGATTCTAGCATTCTCAAAACAACTAAAGGTATGCTTTTTGTACTTGAAGAGCTCACAATTTAATGGATGAAAGAGAGAGACGTGATTAATCCCAATACTGTGAATCTTTAATCCAAAACAAAGTGCTGGTGGGACTTGACATGGACACCTCTGGAATCACATGGTCTACTGAGCATCTACAAGGTGCTTTACAATCAGAGTTTTCTTATAACACTGTCACAAGTTACACGAGAGATCTTCAGTGTCAAACACTTAGCACAGTTCCTGGCACATCCAGTGACTAATTAGCAAAGACAGCAGACTATTTAAGTGAGACTATGTAGATAATATTATCTCCAAGTTAAAAAAAAAATATTAAGGAGGAGGGGCAAGAAGATGAGTAACTACCCAGATAGCTGTTGCTGTTACTATTATTGTTCTCAGAGATATTTATCTGGACGTGGCCTAGATTTGTAGGAAAACCAGGCCTCTCAACAAAGTAGGTCTGTGTTGTATTTCTCATCCTAGAAAAGGACACCACTGTCCTCCCACTGATCTGAATCAGAAAACTTCTCACTCCACACGAGGTGAATGAGGTCTGGTCTATGATATGTCTTAACTCTTCTAATCAGCTCTCTTTCCCTCTGCTTCTTGACTCTCAGTGCCCCTGTCTACTCTCGAAGGGCGTGGTGTTCTCTGATTGTGAATCCTGTTCTCCAGTTCTTGCCTGTGGCTTCTCATGCCTCAGTAATTCTGGATCTTGATACTGTTCCTCCACCTCTCCCATCAGGTCAATTTGTAATCCAGCCTCAAGACTCAGCTCAGATCAGGGCTCCTCCAAGGACTCTCTGCTCTCTGTCCCACCTCTTAGGGGATTATCTTGAGGACACACAGCGCCGTGTCTGCACTCATCACCAGCCAGTGTCCCCATTGGTCTTGAACATCTTGGCCTTTCCACCTAGACTATGATTCTCAGAGGAAGGATGAAGTTCCCTTGGTTTTAAAATTAGTTTTTTAGATTAGTGGCTGGGGTACAGAGGAGTATAAGATGTTTTCATTTATGAAATTCACAAACAATAACTAGAAAGTTTCTCTCCAAAACTCCAAACATTAGTAACTACTATTTTATACCACATTGAACCTTTTCTATAAGGGAAAATGTTATAAGAACTAAAGAAATTTACCAGATACCAAAAAAGTAAAAAGAGCCAGAGATTCAAAATAGTCATTTATAAGTTAGATGATATGAAAAGTGAAAAGCTTTTGACCAAAAACTTACACTAAAAAAAAAAAAATCACCTTCTCTGGTGGCTCAGAAGGTAAAGTATCTGCCTGCAGTGTGGGAGACCTGGGTTTGATCCCCAGGTCGGGAACATCCCCTGGAGAAGGAAATGGCAACCCACTCCAGTATTTTTGCTTGGAAAATTCCATGGATGGAGGAGCCTGGTAGGCTACAGTCCATGGGGTTGCAAAGAGTCGGAAATGACTGAGCGACTTCACTAAACTTCATCATAAATTAAAGTATTTTGCAGTCTTTCATTTTCTAAATATCAGGTTGTATAATTCTGTTTCAGTTAAGTCTTAAAATGTATTTTTCCCCCTTAGAGGTTATATAGGTTAATACAATTATTAAATCTCTAAAGTTAATAACTTTGGAAATTAAAAAAATAGGAGCTTAGCAAACACAGTGAATAAGGTACTTTGCAACATGATTTAACATAGTTTATAGATGATGATCCATTTTTATTTCTTAAAGATTTCTTAAGTCTCATCATTTAATTGTAGAATAGAGAATAAACTTGTGGAATTTTATGTCTGTTATTATGATTTTCAACAATGACAATTCCCACCTCCAACAAACAGCAAAACAATGTCAAAGAACCCTGGCAAATCCATTATTTTGTAAAATGGCCTATGGATCCATTGACATGGAGGTATTATTATTATTTTTTAAAATTAAAAGCTTTTCCTAGCTTTATTGAAATGCAATTGGTAAACAATATTATATAAATTTAAGGTGTACAATGTGTTGATAAGGTACATTTATATATTGTAAATGATTATCACTAGATCATTAGCTCACACCTCTATCCCATCACATAATTACCATTTCTTTTTTTGTGTGTGGTGAGAAAATTTATTATCTCTGTTTTAATCTTTTCATTTATTTTTCCTGGTTTTATTGAGATATAATTGACATATAGCACTGTATAAGTTTAAGGTGTACAGCATAATGTTATCTGTTTTAAGATTAAAATATCATTATTAGAAACAAAGGGAAATCTGTATATTGGGAGGTGATGTAGTATTATCATTTAAAGTATGAACTTTGGAGCTAAATCTGGAAATAGATCTAAGCGAAGGGCTGGCAACTTTGGATTACCAGCACACATGAGCCTATATTCTCTTCCTGAGATTCCAAGAAATGTTAACATTGGTAACATCAGTATAAAAATGCCAAACCTGTCCTGTTTTAAAAAATCTACAAGCAATAAATGCTGGAGAGGATGTGGAGAAAAGGGAACCCTCTTACACTGTTGGTGGGAATGCAAACTAGTACAGCCACTATGGAAAACAGTGTGGAGGTTCCTTAAAAAGCTGCAAATAGTCCTGCCATATGACCCAGCAATCCCACTGCTGGGCATACACACCGAGGAAACCAGAATTGAAAGAGCCACGTGTACCCCAATGTTCATCGCTGCTTTGTTTACAATAGCCAGGACATGGAAGCAACCTAGATGCCCATCAACTGACGAATGGATAAGAAAGCTGTGGTACATATACACAATGGAATACTACTCAGCATTAAAAAAAATTCATTTGAATCAGTTCTACTCAGGTGGACGGAACTGGAGCCTATTATCCAGAGTGAAGTAAGCCAGAAGGAAAAACAACAATACAGTATACTAACGCATATATATGGAATTTAGAAAGACGGTAACGAGAACCCAGCATGCGAAACAGCAAAAGGAACGCAGATGTATAGAATAGATCGTGGACTCTGTGGATGAGGGTAAGAGTGGGATGATATGGGAGAATGGCATCGAAACATGTTAATTATCATATGTCTAATCAATCGCCAGCCCAGGATTGATGCTCGGGGCTGGTGCATCGAGATTTCCTGGGGGGGAAGGGAGGAGGGAGGGAGGAGGGAGGAGGGTTCTGGAGGGGGAGCATATGTAAACCCATGGTGATATCATGTCATTGTATGGCAAAACTAATAAAAATAAATAAATAAATAAAATAAATAAATAGAAAATTAAAAAGGCCACTCTCATGTAAAATCCAGGGAAAAATGTTATCTTAGTTTACCAGGCAGTTGTCTACCAGAAATAGAGGAGTCTTAACTTTTGCTCTTGAATTTAAGTCAAGGTACTGTATGCAAGTTATGTAAAATCAGTATGGAAGTTAAAGGTTGTTTTTCTTGCTCAGTGATTTTGAATAAATTAAGTAGTTCCAGTATGTTTTTTTTTGCCTTAATTTCCTGACTTATAGTCCTATGACTACCTAAGGCCTCTATGCATTGGCTACTATGATATTTCAAAAAGTGTTTGGGACATTTCTTTAAATTATATTCAACCCAAAATGTTGGTGTTTTGTAAGGATCACAAGTGCAGCATTCCTTAATTATTTGTTATTTGTCACAAGTGGTAGTTAAAGAACAAAGTATGTATTGCATGAAAATATTATGACCCTTTTCTCTTCGTTTAAACAAACTTCAAGGTAACTGGACTTCTAAAGCAAAAAAAAAGTCCATATTCTTTTTTCATTACCATGAGCACTTTTAGTAGGTTTCACCTATTACTTTCATTAGTAGTATCACTAAAAAATGATCGCTCAAAAGAGTAATTCAATCTAAATATAACCAAATCTTTCTTTTAAAAAAATTTCCTCATATTAATGGAAGAGAAAGAAAAGGAAACAAAAAAGAACTAAAGCATTATAACTCATTTCTTTTATACCAGAGTGAATAATATTGGCCACATGGGACAATTACCGACTTCCTTGTCCCTGTTTTGCAGCCCTACTTTCTGTGCTTTATTCTAGAGCTTAAGCCTAACGGATAGGAAAGGCGAAAAAGCAAACAAAAATCCTAGGAACATTATAAACTAAATAGTATAAGAGATGATTATGAAGTTTTATTCTGTGGGTGTTATATTTGTTTCAAACACTTGATTTAAAACAAGGCAGTGTTGGAAATACTGCAGGACTTTCTCACTGGCTGGAGATATTTTGAAATGAATGTAACATAAATAGAAACAGAGAAGTTTACTAAACTTCCTTTTAAGGACATCCATGATTCAGAGTACTCTAAAACTGCATATATCGAAAGGCTTTCTGAGACACTATCTAACAGTGAAATAAAGAAAGATTTCAAGCTTCTGTCCATTATTCACTCTTCCTTTTACACTTTCCTTCCTCACATTCTGAAAGGGCAGCTATCAGTTCAAAAACAAAAGTTCACAAGGCAACTGGCAGCATGACTAGGAGTTCTGTTAACGGATTAATTCAAACACAGCTGTCAAATCCACACACAGGAGAGCTAGTCAGGGTGAAAACTACTAGTTGTGCTTTAGGAGATTACCAAACATTTCTTTCAAAGCTATAAATTCAATCATTTAATTGTTGGAAATAATTCTCTGGCAAGAAAACAGCTATGACTCTCTGTCTATTTATGTCTCTACCCACAGGCCACTTTTTTCAGACTGAATAGCTGAAAACAACATTACAAACTCTTACACCATAAGAATGAAAGTAAAATATTCTCACTATCAATAAACGCTTCTTACGGTAAAAAGAAAGAAAACCTCTTTCTCCCTTATGTCTATATTTTTACAGTACTTTGATTTATGAAAAAAGGAAATGGAGCAGCTTTACAAATTTAATTAGATTAATACTTATTTTTCTAAGTCTGAATGTTGCATATTTTTAGTTAGCAAGGATTTTTTTTTTTTTTTTAAGAAATGAAGAGAGGCAAACAAACATTTTAGCATAACCCCCAGCAGAAAACAGGAAGCCAACTTACCCGGCCCTTCTGCCAGCATTCCACTAGCTCCTTATCTGTGTTCTTGCCTTCCAGGAGGGCTAACTGCTGAGCCCAGCTTGTCAGGAGGGCACTAAACTGTTCAAGGGCCTGCTCCAGCTGAGCCACTTGGCCTGAGAACTCCTGCTCCGAAAGGGCCATTTGGCTAACCAGGTTCTCCAGGCTGGTCTGTGTTTGGAAAACGCTGTCTTCCCACTGCTTCCAGTCCGCACGCAGGGCCTGCATCTCCGTGTCCAAGAGCTCACAGCCACTGGCAGTGGTGTTCTGCTTCACGGCAGGGGCCAGAGACTCCACTCTGCTTAGGCGGCTTGCACCAATCTCTCTGGAATCCATCAGCTCCTGTAATGGAATATCACCATGGCAACCGAGAAGGCTCTGAGTCACTTGGCCTGCAAGTTTCCAAATGTGTACAGAGGGGGACCCGTCCTACTAGGACGTTTCAGCAAGTGGTGCCACCAGGAACTGGATTCAATTCATCCGCCCCCTCCTAAGTTATTATAATAGAGAATTATCATTGTGAGCGTCAAGGTTTCTGGCAAAGTAAACTGAGGAATCCGCAACATCCTGAAACAGACTGAAGGGGAAGCCTAAAATCCGATGTTGTTTGAATATGTGAAACTATTTGGATAGTGATTTAAACGTTTGCCTGTGGTGTACTGCTCCTGTAAATGTGCGAATCTTACTTTTCCCTAGGTTGACATCAAGACAAGTGAACAAGGATTACAGCAGAACTATCCTCTGCTCTTGTCTCTACCCCATTTCCATCTTCTTCCCCAAGGTGGTGGCTTAAACAACAGTTCTGTTCCACTAGGAATCAAACTGAGCCATCACAACAAAAGAATAAGCCCCCCCAATTTAAAATACTTCAGTATGTTAACATTTTCATATTTTCAGTATGAAGTATTTTCATATGACATAGTTTGAGTATGAAATGGTTCAGTATGTGGGCTTCCTTGATAAATCAATTGGTAAAGAATCCACCTGCAATAAAGGAGACCCCGGTTCAATTCCTGGGTCAGGAAGATCTGCTGGAGAAGGGATAGGTTATCCACTCCAGCATTCTTGGGTTTCCCTTGTGGCTCAGCTGATAAAGAATCCGCCTGCAATCCAGGAGACCTGGGTTTGATCCCTGGGTTGGTAAGATCCCCCAGAGAAGGGAACAGCTACCCACTCCAGTAATTCTGGCCTGGAGAATTCCATGAACCGTATACTCCATGGGGCCCCAAAGAGTTGGACACAGCTGAGCAACTTTTACTTTCACTTTCAGCATGTTAACCAAATATTTTTATAGTAACTAAAATAAATCATTTATAGACATACTTAAGCTGAAAGCTCAAAACCTTTACACAGCATTCATTTATTACTATTCTTACTTTTGAGAACCTCACTAGAAATTCAACAATTTAACTGCAACGTTTAGGCTTAAAGCACACAGATACCCCAAAAGATAACAAGAGAAACTTATGTATTGCTAATTAAGTAAAATAGTGGTATTTCTTGCTAAGAATAGATTCTTCTACAGAATCTATTCTGATGTTTATATATTTATGTATCCATTATTTTTGTTAATTTTAATACAAATTTATGACTTAGCTCCTGGACAGCTAAAATGCTTTAGGTACATGATATAATTTAGTCCTCAAAATGATTCTGTGAGGCAGGTACTATTGTTACTCTGATTTATACCAATGAAGAAAGAGGTTGAGGCTTGAGGACATCAAGTAACTTCCCTAAAAAAAGCAGTAGGGATAAGATGTGGTGTCAGGGTCCGATTCTAGAGCTTGAACTCGTGAGCTAGGGTTGCATTTGCTGTATGATTTTATAAGCATCAATTTGTGCATCCTCATTCCCTCTCACACTTCAAGTTCCTTGAGGGTTGCACAACCTTCGTTGAATAAATGGATAGATGAATGGGTGAATGAATGGAGGAACAAATCAAAATATTAGTGAAGAATATAGCAAAGCATTTTATGGAATCACACAGGTAATAAGAATTGTAGAAGTGGCTTTCTGTGGTTATCTCATTTAAAACCTGTGCAGTCATAGTAAGATTTAAATACGATAATACTTACTAAACATTTAAAAGCAAACTTTCAAAATGTAGTTCTTATTGCTCTCATCAAAGAGTATTTTTATGTTCTGATTTCCAGGAATCAGAACACGTATTCCCAGTCTTCTGTTCCTGACCACATTTATACTATGTATTCGAATGTTTCCTCATGTACAACTAAACAATTGAAAATATCATCATTTCTTGGTTCTCAGATTATAATCTATTACTTCCACAGAAAGGAAATTAATTCAATTTAATATTCAAGTAAATAGAAATATACCTGTTCCAGCTCCCTCAGATATGTGAACTTCTTTTTTTTTTTTTTAAGTAGATCTTATATGCAGGAATCTATTTTAATGCCCTTAAAATTACTGTTTTCTACTATGTTGTCATACTGTTGGCTAAGAAAGCAGAATAAAACAAGTGAATTATTCAAATACTTTTAACCACGTTACTTCATAAGCTTTTCTTCCACTGTGCTAGAAAATAGTATCTGGTTTTGTCTGCCCACCAATCTGGGGCCTATTTCATAGGCCCTGATGCTACAGTAATAAGGACATTTGCACGCAGAAGCTTCCATGAACAGTGGTCCATTTTCCTCACAAGTGTATCATGTTTTGAATATTTTTTTCTCCTACTTTTATTTTTGATTCATGAGGTGCAAGGTAATAAATACCAACAAATAGAACACAGGAAGAAAATATTTTAAATAATTTTATCCACAGAATCTTCATCACAGGAATGTGATACTCAAGAACCAATGCAGTTATACCATCTGTCTATTTTCTGACCTTAATTTTAGATAATTTTTTCTGGGTGGCTGGTGAATCTCCTGACATATCTGACCACCGGTGAAGTTCTTCCTTTGCTGAATGGAGCCAATCCGTGAATTCTTGGACTGCATCTAAATACATGAGATGGTCTTTCACAATCTCTTCTGCTTTCCTCATTTTCTCCTGGTAGAGAAAGAAGAGTACTTTAACAGTAATTATTATTGAGAATCTGAAATCAGACAAGGCAGCAGGTGTCTTAATGATCTTAAAAGATTTTTTTCTTATTCTTGAATTTTCTCTATGTCTAATGAAAATGAAAAAAATGAAAGAAATCGAATCTTAATTAGACTGAAAGAGTTTGAAGAAGCAATCATTTTCCTTTAAGTTTTCTTTGGTCTAGCTTAGAATAAAAATCTATGTTTAATGAATGTTGACTAACATCCCTCACTAATAACCCATTTAATTATTACTATTATTATTACTGTTCTTATTGTTCAAGAAATTATTTGTGTTGTCTTTGTGTACAGTATTCTGCTCAGCACTTAATATAAATTTGCTAATTTAATCTTCATAAGAGCTATGTGATGTAGATATTATTATTTAACTATATTATGAAAAGGGACCTTTGAGGTTATAGAGGTTAAGTAACATGCCCAAAGTCATACATCCGAAAAAGCATTAAAGCCAGAATTCAAATTTGTAGGTCTTTTTAACTCGAGTCATAGTTCTTAATATTACCAAAATAAAATTTAAGATAGCTAACACATATGTTAAAAACTGTAGTACTAATAATACAAAGAGAGTTTCCCAAAGGAAGTCAAGAGAGGGAAAAAAACCCTCTCCCTTATTTCCTTTAACATTCTCACATGAATACAAAAGAAAAGTCATGGAGGAAAGTAATGATTCAGAGATAGAATCAAAAGAAAATCTTCATATTACACGAAGGAGCCAATTTCTTGGAGAACAGAAAAATGAAGGTTTTATTAAAATGAGAAATAGAATGCTTGGTACAGGACTGAAATCTGGGAGGTAAATAGACTTGCACCTAATATAACAAATACAAGTAGCAGCAAAAGCAAAAGAACTCTAAACTGACAACTGAGTCTCAGACAGTCTTAAAAAGAAAAGAAATGGGTTGATTAACATTCTGCGTGGAGACAGATGAAAAAGAAAGAGTAAAAAATAATCCCAAAATTGCATAAAGAGAAAAATTCATGGGCATGCATTGGTGAGAAATGACCCTTTATGTAATATACCTGTTCACTAAAGGTATAGTTTCATTTTTTCATTTCTATTTTTTAAATGTTTAATTGGAGAATGATTGCTTTACAATGTTGTCTTGGTTTCTGCTGTACAACAAAGTGAATAAGCTGTGTGTGTGTGTAAATATATATATACATAATGCATATATATAAAGGATATGTATATATAAGATATATATCTATACCCCTCCCTCTTCAGCCTCCCTCACAACCTACACACCAATTCCCCTAAAATTTAACCTACGGTGTATTCTTTACCTAAACCTTGATGTTCTTCCTTTGCTATAAAGCACTAACCTTGGAAACAGTCAGTATGTCATTAAACTGTGTTTTCGGTTCCTCCTGAGCCGTAGCCCTGAAAGCCTCATCCTCCGTCTTCTGGTAGAGCTCCCTGGCCTTTGCGGTGAGTCGCTGCAGGGCTCCAGCGTGATCTTCTGCCTCCGATACAATGGACTGAAAGTGATCCAGGAGGGAAAACTTTTCTTTCAGACCAGGCTGTAGTTGCAAGGGATGTTCTACTTTTTGATCCACCGATTCCATCCACTGCTCCAACTGGTTTTTCCACTCTAGATAGTCATTCCACTGGCTAATCACAGACTCTAAAGCGCTAGAATCAACGTCACATATTACAAAAATAAGTTATCATCACATCTCTACTAAAAACCAGCCACGAGGGCATTGCATCCATGTAAGCTCTTTTATCGAATGGTATTGTAAGTGATGAAAGCATTTTTTAAGCGAAGTGGAAAAAATTACTCTTCTGACCTACAACACAGCCTCTTCCAAATAAAAATCAATTTATGTCAAAATTTTAAGATGTCTTAGTTGCACATGCATCTGGAGATTTTTCTTCCACATGCTAACTGTCCTAAATGAATAGATATATACACATGTTACACTGTTAAAAACATCAGCACTGAGGCACCAGTTAAATTTTATTTAATATACAGATGGTAACGAGAACCCTGCATGTGAGACAGCAAAAGAAATGCAGATGTATAGAACAGTCTCGTGAACTCTGTGGAAGAGGGCAAGGGTGGGGTGATATGGGAGAATAGCACTGAAACATGCTAATTATCATATGTGAAATCAATCGCCAGTCCAGGGTTGATGCTCGGGGCTGGTGCACCGGGATGACCCGGGGGGTGGGGGTGGGGGGAATTGGGAGGGAGGAGGGAGGGGGGTTCTGGAGGGGGAACATGTGTATACCCATGGCGGATTCATGTCAATGTATGGCAAATCCAACACAATAAAGTAAAGAAAATTAAAAAAAAATTTATTTAATATACATTAATTCTGTATTTACTTGGATTTGGTTTATCTTCTTAAAGATAATAGAATTCAAAATGTAAAGTATTCTTTTGATTAAATAACATAACAAGATTGATTTTTTTCACTTACAGATATAATGTATAATGTTTAGTGCTTCTGTGTTGAATGTGTGCCGCAATGAAGGCTCAGTGAGTTAATAGTATTAGAAATATAGTCATCTAAGTTAAGAGTCAAGTAAATAGCTCTCCTGATAGTCAACTAAAAGGCTCTTCAGACTGGCATTTTTAAAATACCTCCAACATTTAGCCTTACAAACTATTCTAACTCATCTTTAGTGACCCCTCCCACTCTCCCTTGCATATAATTCTATGATCATGAAGTTATATCTGTGGTGAATGTACTTCCAAATTGCTTCTTTTGCTCAAATATTCCCTTTTGCACCAATATAACCTCATCATATATGCCTTAAAGCCCTATTCTTTCTGCAAATAATTTTCTGGAAAGTCCAAATCCATCTCACTTCTCCAGAAGCCATCCAAGCCCTACCTTCTTCCACAGTCTACAGCATCTTAGGAGCACAATCTGAGTCAGAGGCTTGTCTTTTTTTTTTTTTTTTTTTTTTTTTTTTTTTAATGTATCCTACCCTAGCTTTTGAGCTCTGAGAGGGCAAAAACTACTTTGTTTCATTATTTTAGCACAATAATTTGAGCACTGCTACTGCTCAAAATGCAGTTGCAAAAATTAATTCCTTGCTGAAAGAGAAAAGTCAAGGATTTAAATCCACTTTCTGTATTTAACATCTTATTCTAACATCCGGAAAATATTCACCCATATTCCTATTCACTTTTACGAAGTTGGCCTGTTGTCAAGCATTGGGGAGTTTAGTTCATGCCCCAGCAGTCTGATCTATAGGGTAATGGAACTATGGAATCTGAGTTGTTTTTTCTTTTTTTCTTTGCTGACCATGAGTTGTGATAAAGATCCAAAGTCCTGCTGACTTTTGGAGTTACCACCTACCCTCCATATTTAAAGGAAACAAAACTCCGCGAATTTCCGCTGTCACCGCAGTTCACTGTCTACACTGCAGTGAGTAACTGGAGTGTTACTTTGTTTTGCGATGAGCTCTAATCTTCCGTTCATCTATTTATGAAGATCATTTGAGCACACACTTTTTCAGTGATTGAACAGTACATATAACCTTTAGAACGTGACTTCTGGAATGTGTGTTAGTATAATACTGACTGAAAGTCATTTGTCCAACCAGCCAGTCATTATTTGTAGATTCTCTGAGAAGAGGGAGGAAGATGAAAGTCTTTCAATCATAAATATAACACAACAACAACAACGCAGTATGTAACAGTTGGAATCTTCTCTATTTTCTCATTAGCGTCTAATGCAATGGGGTCAGGTGGTCTGGTTGTTGCTCATGTGAATGTGTTCACACATAGCTGGAGGCTGGTTCCCCAGCCTTATTCTAAATGTCAGGATAGCCCTTCACTGGGGTGATGACATGACTCTCCCAATATCTCTGTAACTCCACTGTCTTCAGCTGAGAAAAAGATCTGTATGTAAGCTCAAAAGTTGCCAATGACTTCACTTTCCTTTAAAAGCAAAAAGTTATTAAAGTCATTAAAGTCCACATGTTCTTTCTTTGATGAATTTAGAGGAGGTATCTGATTAAGTCCATGTGTGCCAGATTCCATGAAAGATGTTATGGGAGATGTAAATATTACACATACACACACACACAAAGCAAGCAAACAAAACCATCCATTGCAGTTACAGATAACACAATCAGGCAAAGACAGGCATCCATACCACCATCTAAAGTAATGCTTGGTAACTCTTGCAGGATACCTTCAGCACTACTCCATCATTTTACTAAGCCACTGGGTTTGACTCAGGAAAACACACACTAAAAATAGGCTCTGTACCTCTGGGCATGGGTGGCGGAGCCCATGATGTTAGCCCACACATCTTTAAGGGTCTGTAGCTGAGTCTGGATGACCTTCTGACCCTCCTTGTTGCTACTTCTCAAGGCCTGTTCTCCTTTGCCAATGGCCATGTTCAATTTAACTTCCCCTTCACCTTTCATCAGGAGAATTTCCTATGAAGGAAGAAAGAATAATTATCAGCAGGATTACTAAAACCTCCTGAGTGTTGTTTCCCATGCTGCTGCTGCTGCTGCTAAGTCACTTCAGTCGTGTCTGACTCTGTGTGACCCCATAGACGGCAGCCCACTAGGCTCCTCTGCCCCTGGGATTCTCCAGGCAAGAACACTGGAGTGGGTTGCCATCTCCTTCTCCAAGGCATGTATGCATTCTAAGTCACTTCAGTCGTGTCCGACTCTGTGTGACCCCATGGACAGCAGCCCACCAGGCTCCTCTGTCCACGGAATTCTCTAGGCAAGAGTACTGGAGCGGGTTGCCATTTTCTTCTCCAGTTGTTTCCCATGAAAATCAAGCTAAGGCACATCTCACCTTAAAATGAAAAAACAACAACAATATCAAACTCTGGACCCTATGGCCCTATAACACCTTGCTTAAATATTAGAAGTCCAGGAGTCTGGAAGTCAGAGATTAACTCTGATTTAAGTTCCTGGAAAACTTTGGACCACAAGCCTAGAATTGGAACTTTATTGAATTTTGCATCAGAGGAAAGAGAAGTCATTTTGAAAACAAAGTCACGCTTGTCCAAAGCTTGACAGGCCCCTACTCCCACTGTCTGGGTAATTTCTGCCTTTCAAAGGAAACTTCACTGACTGCAGGCTGGTTTGTGGCCTCCTCCATACTTCATTCACAGCCCCTCCATATAGGCTGCACTGAAAGTAACAATTTACAGGTTGATCTCATCCACTAACTGGGAACTTCTAGAAAGCAAGCACTAATTTTTGTCTCTGTATTTCAAACAACTTGCATAGTGCTTGGAGTGGAGCAGGTATTCCATAATGCTTGCTAAAAATGTTTACTGAAAAGTTTTTAAAATTATTTTAAAGCTATTAGAACAAAAATATTTCCTTGACAGAAGAGAAAAACAATCCCTCCAAATCCATTTTCTTTATGTTGCCCACATACTCCTGAGGAGGCTACAGCTGAATGATGAGGATCTAACTCAAATACCTATGTGTGTGTGTGTTAATCGCTCAGTCATATCTGACTCTTTGTGGCTCCACAGACTAGCCCAGCAGGCTCCTCTCTCCATGGGATTTCCCAGACAAAACTACTGGAGTGGGTCGCCATTCCCTTCTCCAGGGGATCTTCCCCACCCAGGGGTCAAACCCAGGTCTCCTGCATTGCAGGCAGATTCTTTATCATCTGAGCCACCAGGGAAGCCCCAAGCACCTGTGAGCCTAACCCAACGGTCTTCCGCAGGCCTCAGGCTGGCGTCCCACGTACCTGCACTTGTAACAGCCGTCTCTCCAAGGCATCTTTGCTCCCCACGGTGCTCTCTGCACGGGCCAGTCGGTCCTGCATGTCCTTCAGCCAGGACCACATGCTCTGCAGCGCCTCCTCCAGGGCCTCGTGCTCCTGCAGGGCCACCTGGCAGCTCCGGAGCGTCTCCTTGGTCATCCGGAGTAAGTTCTGATAGCTCGTGAGGAGCTGGGAACACAGGCGGCCCTCTTTCCCAGCGCCGTGGCCTTCTTCACTCAGAAGCTGCCCTCTCTGGGACAGCTTGTCCAAAGACTCTCTAAAGAAAACAGAGGGGGAAAAAAATAATGAATTCTGACCGTCAGGAGCACAGGGGAGTGACACATGATTGTTGACATTGGAGCAGCAACCAGCCCAGAGCTTACAGCTGACATGCCTTTCAGGGACGGTGCTGGGCACCCTCAGAGGGCTGGCTACCTGGTTCCCTATGGTTTATCTGAATGCAGTCACTTCCCATCGAGGGATCTCATTCAGTCTGTGCTATGCCTGGATCCCAGCCCTCTGCATTGTCAGGGATTCACTCCAGGAAATGGCCCAGGCCTGCCTCTCCAGGCTGATCTCTGACTTTCCTTCATTCCTAGTTAATACTCTAATCATAAACAGCTCCCTGCAATTCCCCAAGCACTCCAGCCTGCTGTGTACACATGAAGATTCCTCCTCCATAACAACTCTTCAACTTATTTTCTAAGAGGCCCTTCAAGTCTCAGTGTAGGGCTTACATCCCCAGGAAGCATGACATTGACTTCCCTTCTGGGTGCCCTCTTTCCGTCTTACTCTGTCACCTCATACACCCTGTCTGTCTCCATCCACAAGGCTTTCACCTTCTAGAAGCCACAGCGATTACATTCATCTCATATCCCCAGCATCCAGCACAACATTTGGCAGAGATAAAGTGCCAAAGAAAGCTTCTTTCAAAAGGCCATCTTATGAATACTTATGGGTTTCTTTGTTGTATCTTGGGAACTCTGTTCATCTCAGTTTGAGGTCATGTTAATTAAGTCAAGGGAAAACATAATCTTTTACAGCTGGGTTGGCTTTATACTGTTTGACGGGTTTCTGAATCAGCGTACCTCTCAGGATGTGCCTGGGATATGTGGATGCTGTCACACAAGCTGTTGTGGATGTCAGATAAAGGACAGGAAGCCCACTTCCTACCTCGTCTTTTTCTTGAGCAGCTCCTACCTAAACAGAATTCTACGGGCCTCAAGGAGCTATATAAGACTTAGACAACATTACCTATACTTTAAAATGCATCTCTAAACTTGTAATACTGAGAAGGATTGAAGGTGGGAGGAGAAGGGGACAACAGAGGATGAGATGGTTGGATGGCATCACCGATTCAATGGACACAAGTTCGAGTAAGCTCCGGGAGTACATGATAGACAGGGAAGACTGTCATGCTGAAGTCCATGGGTTGAAAAGAGTCAGACACGACTAAGTGACTGAACTGAACTAATACTTGTAATCTGTTTGAGATATGAAGGTGGTTTAAACAATGATGTGAGTTAAAGAATAATTCAAGAGGACAGATATCACTTGTTACCACAAGGAGAACTGCTTAATAGACAATAAAAATCAATGATTCTTAAGTCTGAAAAAGTGAAGTTGCTCAGTCACGTCCAACTCTTTGCAACTCCATGGACTGTAGCCTACCAGGCTCCTCTGTCCATGGAGTTTTCCAGGCAAAAGTTCTGGAGTAGATTGCCATTTCCTTCCCCTCTTAAGTCTGAGGTTCTTTTTAAAAAATACAGGACATTCCCCCAAGATATGAAAAGTACTTGCAGAATATTATGATGAAAAAAAATCCAAAGGACTGGGAAGATCAAGTGGCAAGCAAGTGAAAGGAGTCAGGTGACTCAGTTGGAGAAGCTGGGATACCAGCAGAGCACGTTGGGATTGTCTAGAGAAGCTGCCAGGTAGAAAGAAGATGGGGGCAAATATACCTAAAGTCCCAGCATCAGGTCCTGGAATATCAGAGTAACAGCTCAAGAAGACTATCAAATGTTTAAAAGGAAGAGAGAAATAGGTCTGGCCATGTTATATTGTACCTAGACAAGAGTCAAGATTTAAAAAGTAAATAAAATGCTGTGTAATTTTAAGAAACCTTTATGGTTAGAATAATGCTACTATTCTATTAATTTGCAAATATATTCTATTTTTGGCACTATACTAGGGATCATAAAGACCTGATGGTCCATGACCTTGAGAAATTCACCATTAGGTTGGGGTGAGTTCAATTTATAATTGAACCACTATTGGGTTCAATTTATAAAAAACTGAAATTGAGCAGGACTCTGTGGGGGCCTTCCCAGATACTAAAGCCTTTCTGTCTCCCTTGTCTCTTGTTTGTGGAAAGGCTGTAGTCTCCCAGGTCTCCCCTGAGTCATAAAAAGGGAGGCTCAAGCAGTTAACAATTAGGCCAACACAGTCACGGAATCTTTAGCCTCTCCCTGAAGGATATAAATAACAAAGTATGATTCACATTCTTTTTCTTTTTTTAATTTTCTTTACATTATCGTGTTGGTTTTGCCATACATTGTTTTGCAGACACTAAAATGACCACCAGAGGGAAAAAGCTAACTGCCCGGGTAGCTCAGCTGTTAAAGAATCTGCCTGCAATGCAGGAGAACCCAGTTTGATTCCTGGGCTGGGAAGTTCTCCTGGCAAAGGAATAGGCTACCCACTCCAGTATTACTGGGCCTCCCTGGTGGCTAAGATGGAAAGAATCTGCTGCAGTGCAGGAAACTGGGGTTTGATCCCTGCCTTGGGAAGATTCCCTGAAGAAGAAAATGGCAACCCACTCCAGTATTCTTGCCTAGAGAATCCCCATGGACAGAGGAGCATGGTGGGCTACAGTCCATGGGGTCACAAAGAGTTGCACACGACTGAGCGACTAAGCACAGCACATGATGGTCAACTGTAGTCATGATATAAGATGCTCTGTCTTGGGCAACACTGAATATGTGGCTTGCACAACTCCAGGAACTGACTTCAAGGAACTGGTGACAAACTGACCTTAGAACTGAAGATTAACTGTGCTTAAAACAATCAAGATGATGCTGACCAGACCACCAAAAGACCAGTTTCAAGATGATTCTCAAAGCTAACTGTTTTGTTCTGCTTGTGGTCTCTGCCTGCACACCCTTGTAGTTTTCCTTTAAAATCTGCTCTCTGATGAGCAATGGGGAATTGGTTCTTCGGGACATGAGTCCACCTTCTTGCCACAATTTCCAGCTTCCTCAGTAAAGCCATCTTTCCTTTTACTCAACACTTGTCTCTCATTCTTAGATTCTTAAGTATGAGCAGCTTAACCTAAATTCAGTAACAAAATCAACAGCGTGTTTGCCCCATGGTAAAGGTTCACAGAGGTAGAACCAAAACAACAGTGAGACAGGGTTTTGGACCAAGCTTCCCTCCCCTAGTGAAAAGCATTCTATCTTCCAGTGCAACAATTCCAATGAAGCAACTGAAAATGCCAGGGGTGTAGTGTGAATTGAGGGAGCAAAGCTATGAAAGTCGAGTCCAAAGCACAGGCCAGAGAACTGCCTGAGAAGGAGCCGGAAACATTTGATCAGTTGACAAGTAATGGGGAGACAAACACTGCAGTGGAGAAAATGAATCTCTAGGGCAGTCAGACTTCATGACAATACCTTTTGCTTTACTAACAATATTATGAGCATATGGTGGATTAGAAATAATCCTGGAGGCCTAAGTGTGTGAAAAATATATGGAAATTGGGGTCTATAGTGTTATTTTTGTAAATTCAGGGTATTTTTATAATCACTTTATAGCCTTATAATAACCTCTGGGAGGAAAATATATTTATTATTATTCTCAATATTTAAAAGCTAATATCAAGAAATACAGGAAATGAGTGGCCTGTCCAATTTGTTGAACAAAGGTAGATGTAACTGCAGTGGAGACCAGCTCTTTACCTCCCACCCAATACTCTCTCCGGATCACTACACTGCCATGGGAACACCATACAATCATTTGTGTGCTAGATACAGAAACATAACCACCCCAACTAACCATCTAACCAGCCAACAAACAACCCAAATAACCAACCAATCAACCAGACAAACAAACACTTGCTAGTAAGAAGAGAATCTATTCCACTTCCACATCCTACCTTGCAGCCAAAAGTTCTCCCAGAAACATTTCAATTTTATGGACTTCGTTTTTCTTCTCAGGAATGTGTTGCTTACTCTCTCCTAAGTTTTCTGTACTTAATCTTTCTTCCATTTCATGGATCCATAAGTTCAGTTTTCTGTGCTGATCTTCAAAGCTAAAGAAAAGAACAAAACACCTTAGAGAAGTTTTTATGTGTTCATTATAATAAATAAATTCTAATATCTGAGGTCACAATGTCTATGGCAACTAAGATCTCCTGGATTTTCAAGTAGAGAAGAAAACTTGACAATAATCCCATTCAAATAGTCACTTATTTCAGTAACAAAATGACAAATTCTGGACATTTTTCTTGAGATCCAAGCAGAAAATGAAGCACTCTATCTTGATAATCATAGCTGGTAATTAAGATTACACTTCCATGCCTGTGTGCACTTAACTTTGCATCTTACTACAAAGACACTGAATTGGGGCCAGTGGAAAAATGGGGCAGTGGAAGCCCTTGGAACAGAAAGGAAAGTCATCTCTGGGTCTTTGTATCTTATGGGGATCTCAATATGGCACAAGACTCTAGGGTTCTTAAGTTTTAAAAACAACGTGAATTCTCTAAGAAACCTTGACAAAAGTCAGGCAAATACCTCCAACCAAAAGAGGCATTTTGATTATACTGACGTATTTCCTTTCCTAGCGACAGAATATTTTTTCTAATTTTATATGCAGCCCTGTTGATATAGCTTCCTGATTGGAATCCTGATTCAGAGAAATATAAGTGTTTTCTGCCACAATTCCAACCTCACTGAAGTAGACACAGTGAGGAAAGGACTTGGATGATCAAAAATTCAGATATTAAAATTCTACTATCTAGGGTTAGCCAAACAGACAAAAAGCATATACATTTATGTCATTCATAATTATTAGTGAATATAATTCCTTTCTTTTTCTGTATAGAAAATAAAGCCAAATGATACCATCAGAGTTTGAGCAATCAGTTATTGCCCTAGTATGAATATGTACTTAAAGTCAAAACATTGTAATTTAAAATATTTGTTTATTCCCAATGGCTCTTTACTTTAAATCACTGAAGAAACAGTCTGTGTGTGATGAAATCTACACCTGTGGAAACAACTTACCTCCCAAGTTCCAAAGCACAGTCTTGTAGCGCCTGTTTGTCTTTAAGGCACTGTTTCAGAAATGCTTGAAACTCTTCATTAGCTTTTGTAACTTGTTCCTGAATGCTACTGACAATTTGTTTAGACAAATGTGCATACAAAGTTTGTCCTTCTCGGGTCACCGCATCAAGCTTGCTCTGTCCATCACTGACTGAGTCCAAAATGTTCTGTTTGGGGAAACAAAGGTAATACAAAGCACTTGCTATTATTCAAAGATCTTACTGCATAGGAGGATTAATTACAACTCTGACCTGAGAAAGTAAAGCAAGAGAAGAAAAACAGCCCAAAAGAAGAAGCCTTTTAATAAGCTGCAGTGAGAATGATGTATACAATTGGATATAGTCAAGACTGAGAATGGAGGATGGTGCCAGCCAGTCACTGGAACCGCTGAGGACCAACTGCAAGTAACATGGAGCTGGAAAGAAGGATGCTCTCATCAAGGCCTATTCTCAGGCCCTCTCCATCCCCACCATCTCAACCTGGTCCAGCCTCCACCTCTTCAAAAGGTTAATGTGACATCTTTCAATTGGTTAATTGTCTCCACCCTGCCTCCTAGTCTGACCCACACTGCACACATAATCTTGTGTTCAGATCCCTTCTTTTCTTGGTATGCACCTCTTCCTTGGAAGATCATTTGCATGGGCATGGCTTCAACCGAGCAAAAGCAGCCCAGAACTGCGAGGTTCTGCCTCCACCCTGAGCTTCACAGAGGCATTTGTGGCTGTCACTCAGCCTTTCCTTTGTGGAGATCCTCTGCATTTGAAGTTTTAAAGAGCCCAGCTCCACTTCTGAATTCACCATGCCTCCAGCAAAACCAGCTTCCTGTATTATAATGATCTTCCTCCCTGGCTGCTAATGAGTTATCTACATAATTGCCATCACATCACCCATTAGGCCTCAAAGTCCTTATATTCCTCATTAATTTATTTTCCCCATTAATTTTTAAAAAAACATTTTTATAACACTTAACACAGTGCTTTGCTCAGGTTAACCACTTGAAAAATTTGGCCAAAACTTAATTTGAACTTGGGCTTCTGACAATCATTCTTACTGTTGCAATGTTGCTGCCCAACGGCCCTCCCTGACCAGAATTTATACAGTTTTCATTGTCTGTCACACCTTTAAAACCTACAATATCTATTGCTTTTATTTCGTTATATCCTAGCTCTGAATTTAGATGATAGGTTATTAAAAAAACACAAGCCATGTCTTCTGTTTAAAACTTCTGCATGACAATGATGTACAATAGATACAATTATTTATGCTTTTACTGCCAAAAAAACGAAAATTAGGTTTAGTTCTGAAAGATTGCTGAAGAATGAGTAATAGACTAAAAAAGAGAGGAACGGGATTTGGAAATTCTGAAATTTTAACTTTTAAAAATATTTATATATTTTAAATTAAGGGGTAATAGCTTTACAATATTGGTTTGATTTCTGCTTTACATCAACATGAATGAAATTCTAACATTTTTATCAACTTACTTTTCATACTTCCAATCTCTTTCTGATCCAAGAAATCTAATTCAGTTAGGGAAGAAGAAAAGTTGGAAGAAAATGAGGTTTGGGGAAATAGATGATTTAGGTCTGACCTGAAGGCACTTGAATGCAATCTAGGAAAAAGTAGCACCAGCTTGCATACCTGAAGATCATGGAGCTTTGCCTCCAGAACCTTGCTGTCTCCAGTTCTATCTGATGATTCCTTTGCTGCTGCCTTTATTCCAGAAAACCATTCTTGGAATTCCTTCATAGACTCTATGGAAAGTAACAAAAATAAGGAACACATAGAAAACATTGCAAGAGCTTCCAGGATGATGACAATGAATTCATTCTGGTGATCAGCCCATTACATCCTGCCTTACAACATGTTCCAGAAAGAAAACAATATTAATAATAATATAAAATATAATACAGTATGACCTACAACCATGACTGCTCATGGTAGAACTGAGAAATTATCTCGGATGTAAGACTGAAAAAAAATTTGTATTCCTGATGTATTTGATTTCCCATTGTGTTTTTTTTTTTTTTTCTTTTGGTGAAGAAAGATAATTGCTTGACTGTGTAAGGGTGAGCAATGCTGTTGAGGTGTTAAAGCCATTTCTATGGCAAAGGGAGGAGCCATCTCCCCTGCCTGCCATGCTGACTTAGAGCGTCACACATTGACACCGAAGCAGAGGCACAGCTGTGCTAGAGGCTGATTCAGGGACATAAATGACCAACAGTTCCCTGAATTACATGCCTGCTGTTTCATAGCCTCTCCTAATATCCAAGCTTACTGTGTCATTTCCTCATAGCAGTGGGAGTCATTTTCCACACAAAGGAGCTCTGCATAGAAAATCCTCATGAAGTTCAGATTCATCAAGATGGCCGGCTCCTACTTTCTCAGGGAGAAAGAGGAAGAATCCCGCAAAGAGTGAGAGCCCAACCACAATAATTTTATTGCTCAAATCTCAATGCAGACACAAGTTTAAAATGCTACTCTTGTGGAAAGTTTTCTGGCCGTTTCTAGGCAGCATTTGGTTTGGACTATGTCTTATAAACAAACTACTCATGCTAAGGCCTGTCAGAACTCACCATTGAAGTGTTTTTCCAGAGAATCCTGAAGGCCTGCCTGTGTCTTGGAGCAGGACTGGCTCACAGTCTCGTGTCTCTTTATCAGCCCGGTCATTGCACTGCCCAGGCTCCCTAGCTCCACCGAATGGTACTTGCGGCATAGGCTATTCAGATTTTCCTGGGTCATACTGATGTTGCTTTGCTGACTCTGAAGTTCTTTTTGTATGTCCTAAGAATAAAAGTATGCCATGAAGGATATTCATTCCATTCAAGAGAAATATCTCATCTACCAGACTCGGGAATGTTTTTTGGAAAGTGACGTTGTTGAAATCCACTCAGTAATATAAACAATTTTGTCTACACTTGTAAACAGCTGTTGAGAGGTAGGATTTGGGTTATAGTCTAGGATTTAAAGCAAATTGAAAAGATCTTTTGCGGATTCCAGCCCAGAATCTTGGGTTTAGTTAGTTGATTAGAAACTATTAATAAAGTCACCCTCCTGCATTCACATTCTTCCCTGGGTTACTTGGCCTTTGTTTCAGGATCACAGGCCATACCAAGAGCACCTGTAGTGAATTTTAGAAGTATATGTCCTTAGTCTCAAGAACAGTAAGAAAATATGCTAAAAGAGCACAAACTACATATATTGTTTTCTCAACTATTTTTAAAACATAGATCCTTTTCAGTATGAAAACAGTCATGTTGACCAATACTAATAATTAGGTGATGAAAAACTATTAGGCATTCAAGTTTGAAAATTTGTAGAAATTCAAACAGTTCTTCTATAGACTCCCACCTTTTTCATAAAAATATGGATTATATATTAACAAGTATAATCTTTGAGCAGGCCCTATAGCAATGCATGCTTTCCATTTTTATAATAATCGTCGTTGGCTTCTTACCACCTGCATTCAATTCTCCATCTGTTACCTTGCTATCTCCTGTATCATGAATTAGTTGGTTTGGTGCTAATATGGCTAACAGAACAGAGGTTACATTTTTATTATAGTCAACGAGAAGCAGGAGAATTATCATTACTATTGAAAGGTACAGACTTAGTGATAGTTTATGACTTACCTTCACTTTTTTCAACCCTTCACAAGTCTCAGTTTGGGCACAGTTCATCAACGATTCTTCTAATTTTGTCAGCCAGGTTGCCGTGTCATTAATAAACTTCTCCACTTGTGAACTCTGAGCAGTGAACTCTTTCAAGGTTCCTTTTGCTTCTTCAGTAATTTCTTTGGCATGCTCCAGTTTCTGCCTTAAGTCAGCTTCTATAAACTAAAACATAAAGTGAGATTTCATTAAAATCTGTAAAGACCAGAGCCCTTATTCAGTAGGGATTCCGTTCATGTGCAGCTTAACGGTAAAAATCACAGAAGCCTCACCAAGGATGCTAATTCAACTTTTTTAAGAGGAAAATCAGTGGGTTCAAGCTGCCAAACATCTTGAGTAATAGGGAAATGGAAAGAGTGAGGATTATAGTTAATACTGGGTTTTTAAAGTGGAAGTTTTGACTGAGATTCCAGGAAATCCACAAGATCTCATTTCACAGCAGAACGAGACCTATACAGAGTTACCAAGTTGGCGACTGAAAACCTGCTCTTCATTCTCCCAGGGAAATACATATTTTTCACCCTGAGGTAGCCACTACTTTGAATAAACACCACTTTGGGATTCTATCACGAAGCAGTGCCATTTTTGTCTCCCATTTAAACTATTCACTGAAGTTAATTTTTCTCTCCTCCCCGGATGACTGATTTTGGGAAGCCCTGGACTTTCCCAAACATAACAATAAAAGGATTTATAATCCTGATCAACTGCAAAGCAGTTTCAACTCCACACTGAGAACATCCAGGCCGATTTAATTATCAAAACTTTGAAGGTAAACTTAGAGATGATTTTTTCTTATCCTCTGCTCAGACCTGCTGCAAATACGAAGCCTCCAGGGAAAAAGGGGCCTGGTGCCTTTCTTTGTCTTTCCTCCCTATTCCGCCACTTTCAACAGCCTTTGACACCTGCAGGCTTGGACAGGTAGGACGGGGGTGACCACTTCTGGCCTTTCTGCTTTCTGGGCTCAGTGAGAGCTCACATTCACTCCTGTCACAGGCCTCATGCATGGGGCTTTCTGAGGCTCCCCTCACTGCTGCCCCCCACTACGTAAGTTCCCCAGAGACAGGCAACACATTCCTTTCAGGTTCTTTACTTCCTCCTCGTGCAGCCTGAGGGCATCTCTAACTCCTTGCTGCTGAGGTCAGTTCATCATCCAGCAAGCCTCTTAGGGACCCTGAGATGCCCACACTGAAGCTCTCCTTTTACCTTTCCTTTCATCATTCACTTCTGGGCCAGAGGTCACACACCGGCATTTCACTCCAGATGACTCTGAGAGGAAAGCCACTCAAAACAGTCATGTATCCTTGGCAAATACATCAGCAGTCAACCAGCCTGTCACCCACCCTTAAGGTTTTTTATGGGGGATTAGATACTAGTCTCCTGTGTCTGCCAACTACACAGGGCATGTTTCACGCTCTCCAGACAGTATCACTGAAATCCTTTCCATTTTGAGGTAAAGTGCAGGGAACTTCACACCTCCTTCACGAGCAAGGGTAAGGGTGTGTGTATATGTGTGTGTGTGTGTGTGTGAAAGAGAGAAAACAGAATGCAACAGTAGCTCTCTCTCAAAACCCTGCCTCCATCTTCACTCTGCCAAAATCCAACTGTTGTCCATTTTTGCCCTTGATAAGCACAAGCTCTCCTATTTAATTTTGCAGATTATCGGCACCCCTTTTGCCTATTCTTGCTCCAGGTGAGGCTTCTAACCTTCCGGTACAAGTATATCGTCCACCAATGTCCCTAACTGATAGATACATGGTCTTCGGCCACAGCAAAAGTATAGGTGATCAAACAAGATCGATTGGTTAGTAAGAAGTGGTAGATAAAGGAGAAAGGCAATATAGGAAGAGAGAAAACGTAGAGAAAATGAAAGCAGCAACAAATAGCTTAAAGGAATGAGTTAGAACCCCTGGCCTGAGAACTGGTGCTGGCTGTGCCCAGGCTCCCTCATTAAAGCATCCCCGGTTTCTTTCTGGTCAAACCCTGTCTGCCTGCACTGCCTCCAGTACCTGTGGACTTATGCCATCTAAAGAGCCTTGATGAATAAAGGGAGACTTTGTGATGGTGACCCCTCCAAACGCAATTATTCAGTAAGAAGGATTAGACAAATATGAACTAGGATATCAATATTCATAAATATGGCTTCTGTTTCTGTCTAGACTTAAAACGGTCCTTGAGGTAAGCTGAATGCTATGACTTCCAAAATTTAGCAAGGAAAAAAATAGAACTAATCTTATTATAATATTTGGGTTGGAACTAGCACAAGAAATTCTAAAGATGCTGTATTTTAACTCCCATGTCTGATAAGGTCTATATGTCTGCTTAGAATTATGATGATGATAACAATAAGAATATACACACATATACATTTACATGCACTTATAAATAAATATGTAGAATGTGTATATATACACACATAAACATACACACACTTTTTTGAGAATTTATATTAATAGTATATAGAGTTATTACAAATTTGATGGAGTACTTACCTGAAGGTCTGGAGGTGTTTCTGGATTTTTAGTTAATTCTTTAAGATCATTAACTTTGGAATGAAGTTCTTCTAATCTCAATGCTTTCTTTTTAACTTCAGACTGCCAGATAAAAGACAAAAGGGAAAAGTATAACTAAGTCCAATGACATGTTTTACTTGGCATTTCATAATTTCAAGCGTTAACTCTGTCAAAAAGACCCAACTTTAACCCAGGGTAAAAACAAAACAAAAAACAAAATTCTGCTCCATTTTCTGAGGACTCTCATTATTTGTGAATGTGGAAAAACATCACTATTAACTTTCACTGGGAATGTGAGGGAGAATGCGGAACTTTTTTCCACCCTCTTTTATTGGGGAAAAGAAAAACTTCTGGAAAAAATTAAACACTAACCGAAAGTCTTGAGTCAGTGGGAATTTTCAGCAGACTAACTGTCATTTACTTATTAGCATTAATATCATTAGCTACTATGGCAGCATTTAAGTCTTGGGAAGCATTTCAAAACAAATACATATCACGAGTGCCTCCTCATTACTGTAGACTATATGTAATACATGTAATATAGTATGTATTACATGCAACATATATGCAATATAGTATGTAAAATATATGTAATACAGCCTATAGTAATTGAAGAAATATTTCTTCTAATTGAAGAAATACTTCAATTAGAAATTTCAAGGGCATTAAAACAGAGTTCAGGTTAATTAGGAATTGACATCTAACATTCTGCCTTTTGCCTTCTTTTTTTTTTTCTCCTGTCAACACTAATACAAGAAGAAGAAAGAATAATCAAAGAATCATTATGGAACAAATCAGATGCTTGGAAACGTCATTATCTATCTGGACCCACGAAAGTGACAGTGTGAGCCGCTCAGTTGTGTCTGACTCTTTGTGACCCCATGGACTGTAGCCCGTCAGGCTCCACTGTCCATTGAGTTCTCCAGGCAATGGACCCATGAAGGAACATTTAATCAAGTGTCCCTTTCAACTGATGGTGTCGCGGTACTCGTAGACACTAACAGACGATGTCTTCAATGTAGAAAGCAATCTCCTCACCCAGGAAAAAGTGATGAATTTCCTGTCAGGCGCACTGGTCTTCCCCAGGAGCAGCCTGGGCAATTAAGCAGTCACACATACACACCTCCCCTTCATTTCCTGCACTGCAGCAGCAATGAAACTGTTAGGCATTGAGCTGAATCCAGTTCACTGATCTTATTAACTGGAGCACCACAGAGAGTATCATAAAAAACCCGTCTCTCTGAGTGATCAGACCTGACATTGTGAATGTGGCTGACGCCCACTGGCTCCTTGCATCCCAGAGGTGAGCAGCAGGAGTGTTCTCCAGACTGGTTGAACAACTGGCCCTGACATATAGCATTTACCACCATTTTGAGCTACAACATGATGCCGTTGCATAAGGAGCTGGAAGTATCATGTAGTTTCACACATTCTACAGTATTTTCATCATATAATGAATGTCAGTTACTTCAGAGACTAGATAACAGCAATTGCTGAAAAGTAACGAGGAAGTGATAAGTTTTGAGAATTTATTGCTTTCATTTTTAATACAGTATCTTTACTGATATCAATTCAGTTCAGTCGCTCAGTTGTGTCCGACTCTTTTTGACCCCATAGACTGCAGCAAGCCAGGCTTCCCTGTCCATCACCAACTCCCGGAGCTTACTTAAACTCATGTCCGTTGTGCCGGTGATGCCATCCAACCATCTCATCCTTTGTTGTCCCCTTTTCCTCCTACCATCAATCTTTCCCAGCATCAAGGTCTTTTCAAATGAGTCAGTTATTCACATCAGGTGGCTAAAGTATAGGAGTTTCAGCTTCAGCCTCAGTTCTTCTAATGAACATTCAGGACTGATTTCCTTTAGGATTGACTGGCTGGATCTCCTTGCAGTCCAAGGGACTCTCAAGAGTCTTCTCTAATACCACAGTTCAAGAGCATCACTTTTTTGGTGCTCAGCTTTATTTATAGTCCATACATGACTACTGGAAAAGCCATAGCTCGGACTAGACAGACCTTGGTTGGCAAAGTAATGTCTCTGCTTTTTAATATGCTGTCTAGGTTGGTCATAACTTTTCTTCTAAGGAGCAAGTGTCTGTTAATTTTATGGCTGCAGTCACCATCTGTAGTGATTTTGGAGCCAGAGAAAAGAAAGTCTCTCACTGTTTCCATTGTTTCCCCATCTATTTGGTCTTAGCTGCTGCACATGGGACCTGTGTTGCATCATGTAGAATCTTTCCTTGCGGCGCATGGACTCTCTAGTTGTGGCCTGAAGGTTCCTTAATTGCGGCATATGGGCTCCAGACCACTCAGGCTCAGTAGCTGTGGCTCTTGGGCTTAGCTGCTCTGCAGCATTTGGGATCTTATAATAGTTCTCCGATTAGGGATCAAACCTATGTCCCCTGCACTGCAAGGCAGAACCTTAACTATTGGACCAGCAAGGAAGTCCCTACAACTTAATTTTAAATAATGATTGTGTTTAGCACTGGCTTGCAAAATTCCTGAAAATGTAACAATTGACTTTTGTGAGCTGGTTCAAGCTGTACTCTAGCACACACCGCTATCTGAGCTGTTTCATTAATTTAACATCAAAGCTAACACCTAAACAGGCTGTGCGATCCCTCTGCTGACTGCACTTCTAGTCTGGATAATTTCCTCTATTTGTTTGGTTTTAGAAATAGGAAGAGTCTATAGAATGTCCTTGGGGCAAAGACAGCTGATAACTTAGAACATACAGATGACTCAACTACATTTTATTTAAACTGCAGTCACTTTTTCATGTATCTGTCGAGTTCCAATTGTATGCCAGGCCCAGGGCTGGAGCCTGGAGGACAGAGTGTGAATAGTCTCTTCTCTCACCAAGGGCACAGTCAGTCCCATGCTTTGTGAGACAGGTTACCTCTGATTACTCTGTTTCCTCTTACCCCGCTTCATTTTTCATCACAGTCCAGTTACTGCTTGACAATTGAAATACGATATATGTTGTAATGTATACTGTGAATACCATGAAGGTAGTAACTTTGTTTTACTAGTAAATTCTCAATGTCTAAAACAGTGCCTGTCATATTTTAGGTGTTCATTGGGAATCTGGTGAAGGGATGAATACATGAATGCAAGAAATGGGAATAAAATGAGTTATTAAATTGATGACTGGAACTTTAGTTGTCTACTTTCCATGGAAGCCTGTGACATTCCAGTCTCCACTTTTCTTCCATTTTTGAAAAGCCAGTGGAAGAATCCAGCACCTAACATAGATGGTCAGGGCTTGGTAACTTTTCAGTTAACATTTTGTTTGAATGAAGAAAGAATGCATAATAAATATTATTAGGTTCCAAACACTTTTCATTTGATTCTCTGATAGGAAGGTGCCATAATCTCAGAAAAATGGGACAAATTATAGATTTTATAAGTCTTTACTAGTCTATTTAAGTAAAAGAGCCCAACTAAGAAATGATAAAGACTCAAAAATGAAAATGCCTCTTGTATCAGTAGTCCAGTCAATGTTCAAGTAACTAGCAAAATATAGTTAAGAGTTTTATTACATTCCTATCTGTCTTGAAAGGAAGAATTAACTTTATTTTTCTCCCCAATGGCCTGTTTCCCTTTTTTAGAAATTGAAGTATAGATGATTTACTACATTGTGTTAGTTTCAAGTATTCAGCAAAGTGATTCAGTTGTAGATACATATGTATTTGTTTTTTAGATTATTTTCTCTCATAGGTTATTACAAAATATTGAGTATAGTACATGTCTTAAAAGCAAGAATGAGCTATTAAAAAAGACACGTTGTTTTTTTTCATATTCTGGTCAATGATGTACCACAAGCTCACATAGGGAGGTGTCATCATTTTACCTCAAATTCTTTCAGGAATTCTTCTGCTCTAAGGCTGTTTTTCAGGTTGCTGATGCTTTCGGTCAGCTGTGGAACAGAATGGTTTGACCATACGTCGATCTCATCTTTACTTGTAAGTACGTCATCCCAGATAGACAGGCTTACCCTCAGCCTGTCCATGTTCTCCTCAATCTTCTCTGATATCTAGGATAGAAAAGAAAGACCATATCATTAAATCCAAGGCTTGAAGATGCTCTTTGCTCACTGAAGTACTAAATATGCCAATGCTTCCTTCATATTATGACAGAAAGACAAAGTGTTACAAAAAAAATTTTTGTTGTTGTTACTTGTAATGCTGAGATATAATATAAAGATGTGCATAATTAGACTTGGACATATTTATAGAATAAGTAAATACATAATAGAGCAACCCACTCTGCATGGTTGAAGTATTACTGTTTAACAATCTTGTCATACTAAGAATGCCATTTTATCTTACTTTTAATTCTTTGGCCACACAGTGCGACATATAGGATCTTAGTTCCCCAGGTAGGGATAGAACCTGTGTCCCTTATGTTGGAAGTGCAGAGTCTTAAACCTGGGACCACCAGGGAAGTCCTAAGAATACCATGTTTAAAAAGTGGAGGCAGATAAAGTTTTCCCAAGACCCTAAATTATCAAATTATAATATGCAAATATCAATATCTAACTTCAGTATTTTAGCTTAAGTGAGGGAATCCACTGTAGCTTAAACTTACGAACCTAGATACTGAAATAACAGGGCAGAGGTAACAGAATCACAGGATTTATGTGCTGGAAAACAATATAAAACATGTATAGATTGAGATGTAGAGCTCCAGAGAAATCAAGTATCTTCTTGTATAACACAGGCACATAGCTAACAAATGACAGAGCAAGAACTAACAGCCAAGGACATAAATTCCAGTGTTTTTCAATGCACAATTACAGTCTTATTACTTTATTTTATATTACGGTTTAATATCCTGAAAGATGTTTATAAATTATTCCTCTATTTTATCCATGATCGCAGAGTGTGTAAAAGAAAAACAAAGTTATTAATATGTTATGATTGAAGCTATTACATGAAATTCTAGAAAATCTGCCAATAAGTTTTAACAAAATAAATAAACTTTTAACTATGTATAAATTCTATGTATTTTCCTTTAGAGCATGATTTTGAATTTAGTATTCAAAGTTAACAATGAAAGTCACATTTCTAAATAATCCTTTGCCCAAAAATGTGATTGAAAAATGTAAATATTTAGATTATTCATCCTCCCGCAGTGGCTCAGCAGTAAAGAATCTGCCTGCAATGCAGGAGTCCTGGGTTCAGTCCCTGGGTTGGGAAGATCCTCTGGAGGAAGGCATGGCAACCTATTCCAGTATTCTTGCCTGGCGAATCCCATGGCCAGAGGAGCCTGACAGGCTACAATGCATAGGGTCACAGAGTCGGACACGACTGAAATGACCACGCACACAAACTATTCACAGAATCGCAGGGATGAGCTTACATCTAGCCATTTGTCCACTATGCTTTCCATGTCTGTTTTCACCATGATGAAATCACCACTGTGAATTTTTTTCAGCTCAGACAGCAACTGTTTTCCTTTACTGGTAAAGTTATCCAAATCTTTCTGTTTATTACACATTTCATTCTTGGCAGCTTCATGCTGTGGACATAAATGTTTCCTTAGTTAATAAAACAGCCAGTAATAAGTCAAGAATTTAGAATCTTTTGCCTTTAAGAAACTTAATTCATGGTTGACCTTATGCAGAAACCAGTGATAATAATGAAAAATATATATAATTTTCTTGAATTGCTAGGATCCTAGTATATAAGTATTCATAAAAAACAAAGGTTGAGCTTGTCAGCATGAATTAGCTATCTCTAAATATACTGTCAAGAGTCAAAAAGAGAATGCATTATGAGTAAAAAACAAATCTACTAAAAAGTCTAAAAAATAAATACATTGTGAATTATTACCTTTGATAAAGCCCACCTAAGGTCTTCCTGATCTTTTACAATAGTTCTGGTTGCAATCACATTGCTGGCATTTTCGAGGACTTTTGTTACGGCTGACTTCAAGTTCTGATACTCTCTCATTAAATCAATAAGTCCACAGCATTGACCCTGGCTGTAATAATTAAGAAAATACAACATTTATTGTCACATATCAGCACAGGGAAGAGTTCCCTATGATTGACCTGATACATAACTGCATTGCTGTATTCTGATGAGTGCTGGAACGAAGGGAAAACCATATTTTTACCGAACTGAGGCCAAAAGCATTCTGGTCAGTCTGACAGCTCTAGTGTCCAAAATGTTCTCCACGAATGAAGAATCCACATAGCCATTAGGCACAGCCATTAAAACAAAGTCTGCTAAATTTTAAAAAATTTTTCTTCAAATGAACGTACTTACAAAACAGAAAGAAACTCACAGAAAATGAACTTAAAGTTGCTGGGGGAAGGGATAATCAGAGTTTAGGAAAGTCATGTACACACTGCTATATTCAAAACTGATAACCAGCAAGGACCTATTGTATAGCACATGGAACTCTACTCGATGTTATGTGGCAGCCTGGATGGGAAGGGGGATGGAGGAGAATGGATAAATGTATATGTGTGGTTGAGTCCCTTCACTGTTCACCTGAAACTATCACAACATTGTTAATATGCTATGCCCCAGTACAAAATAAAACTAAAAAAGCTTATAGTCTAGTAAGGAAATCAGACATCAATAAAATAATTTCAAAAAGTAGAGGAAAAGATCTGCTAATTTTTTTTTAAATTTTCCATGATTTAATTACTTCATAGTGATATGTTGTAGGGAAGAAAATCCACCTGCCTCCCTACCAAGACAAAAAAGAAAACAAACAAAAAGTATGCTCAATAATTAGAGTTCACATGAGATTTTCTTTTCCATTTAAATTACACATATTTTCATTGACTATGAGTCCTCTGAGAATTGCTAAAATGTGAAATAATTTTTGTTTATAAGACTAAAATGCCTTTGGGCAAACAATTCATCCAGGAATTTTTCCAAAGAAAATTCTGTGCACTAAAATTTGGGTAAAATTCTATTCTTCACACCATTATTTATAATAGAAAAATTAGAAATAACCCCAAGTTAAAAATGGGCCAATAACTGAATAAATTGTGATACATTCTTGTAATTGAGTATCATGCAACTTCTACCAAATCACAATTTAGAGAATGTTTAATAACACAGAATAAAGTTTGTGCAGCAGGATTATATTATTTTATAGTCTACAGTATAATAAAAAAACTAGGTACACATAAAAAATTAATGTTTACAGGTGCTTTTGCAGTAATTCAAACTGGGAAGATCCAAAATATCTATCAGCTGGTGAAAAAATCAACTGCAGTACACTTAGCAAATGGATTATCATTCAGCCGTTAAAGAAAAGAGTGCACTTTATGGATACACATCACAATGTACTTGTGCTAAGTAAAAGAAAGTATTTAACCAAGTGTAATAAAAACTGATGTACACATGAAAAGTGATCATGAGTGTTTAGAGATGCTTTATTTATAATCATTCAAACTGGAAAGACTCCATTTATGTGTGAGTCTAAAAAAGAAAACACTACAGAGACAGAAACCTAATCAATGGTTGCCAGGGGTTGGAAGTGAGGAAGGGATGGATTGCATGGGACATGAGAGTATTTTTCAGGCGGTGTAGCTCTTACAATTTGAGAGTTGTGATATTTATGCAACTACATGAGTTTGTTAAACTGCTGTAGTTAAAGGGTATATACTTAGGGTGAATTTTACTGTATGTAAATCATACCTCAATTATAAATAAATGTTACAAAACAAAAAAGAAAATCAGAGGTTAAGACTCTCCTACTGGTACCCTGTAAACACTGACAATTCTTACTTCCAAGTATCACATTTCACATGTAATTGCTGTCTCAAGAAAACTTCCTCAATAAAGTTCTGTAGGACTAAATTTTTAATGTTATTAAAGAGACAGCGAATACCTAAGATGGCAAAAGATATGAAACTCTTGATCAGACCAACTCAAATCAACGGGAAATGGCCCAATGTCACAAAATGAATAGGAAGTTAAAAACAAAAACTGAGAAGTTTTTTACTTACTTTTCATGAATTAGTTTTTTGGTATCATCCCAGGTGACCTCTAAGCGGTTTATCTCCTTGTCAACCTCAGGTGCAAAGGCTACATCTTTCTGAGCAATTTGCTTAGCTTTATCTTTCAACCAACATAATTCATGCTCATGAGAATTCAATTCATCTTCTAACTGATTGAAGACTCTCAACCTGTGAATTAAATGTTAATTTACTATTAGTTTACTACAAGTGTTGAACTACTATTTCCTTTCTATAAGTAAGGGCTTCCCTGGTGGTTCAGACAGTAAAGAATCCGCCTGCAGTGTGGGGGACCTGGGTTTCATCCCTGGCTTGGGAAGACTCCCTGGAGAAGGGATAGGCTACCCACTCCAGCATTCTGGCCTGGAAAATTTCAAGGACAGAGGAGCCTCGTGGGCTACAGTCCACAGAGTCACAGAGACTTGGACACAGCTGAGTGACTTTCACTCCCATAAATAAAGCATGCATATCAATAGCTAGAAAAGCTTTTAACACAGAAATTTATGTATATCAATGAATAAAGATGCTTTTACAGTTAATGTTGCATAATTCAGACTGTACCTTAGAAAACATTTGAAGTCATTTTTACCAGTGACCTTCAAACTTCTACTAAGTTTGTGTTCCTTCTCTATTTTCTTTTGATGATATAAAAATTTCAAGACTAGGGCCAACATTTGAGGTAAAGTAGTTGAGTACTTATCGCAAGGTCACCGGTAAGAAATTATTTCATGCTATGAGGTTCAATTCATATTTAAAAATCACAGTCATTTCATTCAGAATAAAAATAGCTTTACTAAGCTCTACAATAAGTATGCTTTTAAAACTTTATCTATTTTTTAAAAAATATTACCACTAGAAAGGTTTTTTTGGTCCTTAATCGTAATATTTGAGTATTTGTAAAAAGTGGCCACAGAGAGGCAGCCATTGACTCTTTTAGTTTTTGCAGTTTGGTATGGTGCTGACTGTGTGCATTATCCCATTTAATTCTCCAAACAAAGTGGCTAGGAACAGGTATTATCAGTAGCTCCATTTCATAAGAAGAGAACTGATTTGTTCAAGGTCACCCAATAACACCTAGGCATGGTATGACTGGTATTTAACAAACAATCTAGTCCAGCAGCATTTTCCATAGCCTCTGTACAACTTTGGTGAGTTTAGCGTTGTGTGTACTAAGGTGGCCCTTGAGCCCAACCCAGGGCGACTCCAGCAGTTTTAGGATCTCCTGGTCATCTTGGCCGAGCAGGTTAGGCAGGGCCAGGCAGGGCCAGGCAGCGCCAATCCTATTGTGCATTTCCTGGGCGAACTCTTTGCTTCTTTGTGACACTGGGCTCTTCCTTCTGTCTCTACTCTGGAGGCCATTTTTCCTTCCCAAATCTTATTTCCTTTTGTAAATTTGTTGCTAAACTAGTCAGATAGCTTACCGCCCATGAGGAATATAGCCTCAGGAGTCATTATCACCTAACCAACGCCTTTAGCTTAATGTTTGATTCTGGTTAAAAGGAAGCAAATGGCAATGATCTTGACAGGGTCAATTTAATCCTTATCAATTATGGATGCCTTGGTATGATGCATCCCTGCTGTTTCCTTGCCCCCCGAAAAACTGGAAGAGAAAGTGATGCTGCGATGAGTGGGGAAAGGTCTAGTAAGAAGAAAAATAGGATTGCAAGGAAGGCTACAGTAAAATATCACTTAGAAAATTTACTGTAAAAAAATACCTTTGACCTCTTAGCTTCTCTATTAAACTTTGCTGACAAAACAACCCACTTTGCTTAAACCTACTTCTCTACCTTCTCCACACTTCCAAGCAAACCGTTCAAAGTAGTTGGGGAGATCCACTCTGCCAGGCTGATTGGTTCCACTTTAAGTGAACGAATATAAATCTCAAGCGGCAGCACATCACTTACCAAGTGCCAGAGGCTTCCTTTCCATTTCTCGCTGCGTTTTCTACCCACAGTTTCCTATCACTCACTGTCAACTAATGAACTCGCTCCAGTACTTTCTCAGAGGCTAGAAGCCACTGGGAAAAATTCCCTCATATTTTACCACCAGAAATACAAATCCATTTCACTTCCTTTCTCCTCAGCTTGTCATTCTTGCTAAAGAAGACGAGTCCCTTCTTCTATCAGCTAAAAGCTGCCTAAAAATAGATAATATCATCAATATACTTTATTGTAAATAAGATCTCAAAATGGCTTATCTATAACTCTTAGGAAAGTCCTTAAGGAAAACAAAGAAATTTTAGTATTTCTTAGGTGTTAAATAGTCATTAATTTTATCCTATGGTGGCTAAGCCAGTAAAGAATCTGCAAGCAATTTGAGAGACCTGGGTTTGATCCCTGAGTTGGGAAGATCCTCTCGGGAAAGCAATGGCTACCCACTCCAGTATTCTTGCCTGGAGAATTCCATGGACAGAGGAGCCTGGCAGGCTACAGTCCATAGGGTTGCAAAGAGTCAGACATGACTGAGTGACTTTCATTCACTCATTCACATATATGCAAGCCCTGTGGCATGTGGGAATCTTAGTTCCCTGACCAGGGATCAAACCTGTGCCCCCTGCAGTGGAAGTGTGGAGTCTTAACCAGGGAAGTCCCCTCAAAATATTTTAAAAACAAGTAACTAAACATGGTACTATTATAGTTTTGCACAAGAGTTAACTCCAGAACAAATGAAAAGCAAAGGAATTAACTCTTGGCAACTGACTTCCTGGAAGTTGCTGTTCACCTCTGTTGAAGTGCTTGTCGGGTTAGATCTTTCAGCCGCTCTTTGTCAGTCCTTTCTTCAATGTCCTCGATGCTTTTCAGCAGCTCCTCTTTCTGATCTCGGAAGGCCTTCTTCAATACCGCCAGGGCATCTGCCTCACTCTGCTTGGTTCCCAAAAGGTTCTGGATCCTCTCTAATTCCACGCTGAGGTGATCCGCAGTGGCTCTGCAGGACGTTCTCTGCTCAGAACCTCTGCCTTTGAGATGGTACTGGGCTTTGGTAAGAAGGCCGTCAAGACTGATGGCAGCAGATTCTAGGGTTTTCACACTTTGAACAGCATCGTTTAGGTCGCTTTTTAATAAGTCGGACTGTTTCTTATTCATACTGTGGGTTGCCTCCACTGTTTCCCTCAGTTGGTGGAGACTCTCTGACAGAGAGGCGTGGCTCTGGAGGAATTTGGCCAGCTGGGACAGGGCCTGCTGCCGCCTCTCCACGACCTGGCTGGCCTCTTCAAACAGCTGCAGGCAGTCCTCCGCCTTGCCCTGGAGGAGGTGAAGGTCCTCGGCGCGGCCCAGAGCACCCAGCTTCACCAGGTGACTCTGCAGACTCTGCAGTTCTCCCTTTTTGCTCTCTACTTCCGCCGCATGGTCCTGAAAGAGCAGAGAGAGTTAGTGATTTCCCAGATGCAGTGTGCTTAACTCATACAGATTCAGATTTGTGAGGTCAAGATATATTTTAAACGCAACGGATGGCACAGTACTTAAAGGTCAACTGCAATGAATCTTGTAGAAACATTCTTAAAATTTCTCCTGTTTTGTTTATCTATAGATTTCACATAAAACACAACTCTCATTTGGAAATAATTCATTCCACAGAAAATAATTACTCCATGGACAGAAACAGTTAAAAAAAAATTATATATGGGTTTCCCAGGTAGATCAGTGGTAAAGAATCTGCCTGTCAATGCAGGAGTCATGGGTTCAATCCCAGAGTAGGGAAGATCCCCTGGAGAAAGAAATGGCAACCCTCTCCAGTATCCTTGCCTGGGAAATACCATGAACAAAGGAGCCTGGTGGGCTACAGTCTATGGGGTCACAAAAGAGTCCTACATGACTGAGCGACTAAACAACGACAAAAAATATATGTGTGTATATGTATATAAATACATCATACATATATACTTTTAAAATCATCCAAATTTTCAATTTTTTTAACTATACGTGCATACCACATGCTAAATCACTTCAGCCGTATCTGATGCTTTGCGACCCCATGGACTGTAGCCTGCCAGATTTCTCTGTTCATGGGATTCTTCAGATAAGAATACCAGAGTGGTTGCCATGCCCTCCTCCATGGGATCTTCCTGACCCAGGGATTGAACCCACGCCTCTTAGGTCTCCTGCATTGGCAGGTGGGTTCTTTACCACTATCACCACCTGGGAAACTATTTACCTATACATATATGCAGAATATAACTAAAATATTTACAGAATTAGTTTTACTTTAGAATTAATTCATTAGATTTTATTTAGAATTACTAATTTATGGAATTAGCTCCATGATCTATGATTCATATTATATTAGGCTGGCCAAAAAGTTCATTCAGGTTTTTCTATAATGAATGTTTTGGCCAACACTTTAAATTTACATTTTATATATTATAATAATTCATGTACATGCAAATTATAATATTTATATATTAGAGCTAAGCTTTATTATATATAACACATGTATTTACATTTTACATATTATAGTAATATATTTATGTACAAATTATAGTATTTATAATTATAATTAGAGCTACTATCAACAATTTATTGGGAAGGAGTATAGGAATAGATGAACATTAATGCCTGTTCTCCTTAGCTTGACTGCTAAACTTTCCAGGGCTTCTTTGAGCATTTACACTAGAAAATGTACAAATTCCATCTCTGCCCCTTTGTGAGATAAATATTTTGAAAGCCTCTGGCCAATTTTACAACTCAGAATATCTTTCTCAGGGACTGGGGGAGTCATTTCTTTGAAATGTAAATCATTAAGGAAGATAGCACCCCTGTCTTGTAACAGGAAAGTACTTTTCCTTCAGGTAAAATCAATTAGCAAATTCAGCATAGAGTGAGTGAGCACTCAACAAATATTAAATGTTTTATTACTAAGTGTTGTTATAAACTTATATAGTTTATGTCCAACTATCCCAATGCTTGATGGCCAGAATCTTATTAAATATTTTATTTTTTGATGCCTCGACAGCTGTTTTACATAAATTATAAATAAGGAAAATAAATCATGAATTTTAAATAACTTTCAAGCTAAAGGGTAATTCAGAAAAACTCGATCATTAAAGCATCAGAATTCAGTATTAGCTTTCAGCACTGTAACAAAGCAAACTAGAAGCTTAAAAATGAACATTCTCACATCATTCACTCTAGAAACCATTTGGTCTACTTTGAAGGACCAGTCTCTTAAATGGTTGCCTATTTTATCTGAAGTGGTTTTATGTGTTTAGTTTGTCTGCATAACACGTTGCCTGGACCCATACACTCAATTATTAAAACATTTGCACATTAATAAGAAGTTAAATGGTTGCTAAGTGTTCTTTAATGTTGCATCCTTTTACAATTCAAGAACTCTATTTTATGAATAAATTCTTCTTCAGTCTTAACACACTTTACCTTGTGCCGTGTAAGAGCTGCTTGATGGTCCATTATGCTTATCTCAGAAGTAGTTTGTAATTTGCTGAGGAACAGCTTAATCCAGACAGAAAAGGAAAGCAGCAGTTCATCAAATTGTTGGTGTTCGGCCACCACAGACTGAAGGAAGTTAATCCTATGTACAGGAAAGTGGTAACGTTAAAATGTTCTGTATCTGGACAGAAAAAATTAAAGACATGTTCTAATCAAGGGCAAAAGCAATGCTGTCCTACATGGCCAGACCAGAACTCTTGATGTTTTCTACTTCTCAAGCCCCATTTCTCTCCCAATTTACCCCATCTCAGTTAACGTCCCCACCATCCACCCAGATGATTCTGCGAGTCTCTCTTCATCTTCATGTCTCTTGACCACCACGTCTGATCTGTGTTGATCTTGCCAGCACCCCGTCATGGTATGTTCTGTGCTCTTCTCTCCATTTCTACTCCTTGGCCTAAATCTCTTCATCTCTTGCTTCTACCAGCCTCCCACATCAGCCTCCTTCCTGCCACCATGGTCTCCTTACAATCAGAAATTATCTTAATATAATCAGAACATCCTCTGCCAAGCTTAAACATGGGGGTGATTTCCTGTTGCACACAAGAAGGCAAAACTCCGAGGCTCCTTACTGTGGTCTACAAGGGATCCCAGGTAATCAACTTCTTTGACCTCATCTGATACAGCGCTGCCCATGCTTCACACATCTCTGTTTCCTCAATATCCCAGCTCATTACTGTCTAAGAGCCTCTGCCCTTTTTGCTCCCTCTGCCTGCACGCTTTGTCCCCAAAGTACCATGAACGTGTTTTGTATATAGTATTCAGATCTTAATCTGACATCAAGACCCGTGAAAGGCTTTGCTTGGCCACCCAGTCTACAGCCCCTTCCGTGTCATCCTGTTTTGTTGTCTTCATATTACTGAACACCACTTGAAATGGTCTTGTTCATTTTTTTGATTAATGATCTATTTACCATCCCCCTTACCCAATAAGACATAGGTCTTGCTTACTTCTATAAACTCAGTACCTAGAAAAGTACCTGGAATAGGGTCAAGGATCAGTCATTGCTTGTGTAATGAATGAATCAGATTGACAAACAATAGGTGATCTGAGTTCAGAGCCCAAGGCTGGCATTAAGGATAACCCCTTAGGACTTCCATAGTGGTACAGTGGATAAGAATTTGCCTGCTGATGCAGGGGACATGCTTTCGATCCCTGGTCCGAGACAATTCCACTTGCTGTGAAGCAACTAAGTCTGTGCACCGCAACTACTGAGCCTGAGCTCAAGAGCCCAAGAGCCACAAGAGAAGCCGCTGCAAAGAGAAGACTGCACACCGCGTGTAGAGAATAGCCCCGGCTCACAGCAACTAGAGAAACACCCTCGGTGAACACCCAGCGCAACCAAAATTAAGCAATTAACTAATTAAAAAAGAATAACACTTTAATAAAACATATGTTACAATGGTTCATATCCAAAGTTCAGCTTTTTAAATAGACTTTCTTGCTTTAATCCTTATAAAATCTTCTATGTGTTACCTTTACACACATAGATTATATTTTGATTGCTTTCATACATTTGTATCATTTTTAAAATCCTTTACTTTTTCTCTGGGAGGAAGGTGGAGGGCAGATCCTCCTCTATTTTGTAGAAAGTTACTCATCTTTCAAGAGTTTGGCACCAAAAACCTTTCGTCAGCCTTTCACGAACCCATTCAAATGTCATTTCTCTTGGCTTCCGTAATATCCTGTGCTCCCCTCTCACTGGGTTTCTTGTTATTCCCACGCTCATCTATAAAATACTTGCCCTCAGGTTTTACTTATTTTTACAGTTTCAGTGTCTGATGTCACATACTCAACAGGTACCCAATAAACATCTGCTAATTGAATATATGAATGAACAGACAATGGGGCAAACATAAGCTCCATGGAGGTAAAGAGTGGAACTCTGTTCACACTGCTAACCTCAGCACATAGAGGAGTGTGCTACTCATTAAGACTCAGTAAATATTTGCTGAAAAAAATAAATTGAAAATTGACTAAAAATTGACTAAAAAGGTAAGCTGCTTTTTTCAAGATTACATGGGTAATCAATACAATTTAAGACAAAAACTTGTTTTCCAACATACTAGAAATATAAAGATGTCAATTGTTAACCAACCAGTCAATTAAGATTTAATCCTTGCTTGTCTCTTTTTAGTATGATAATAATAATTTTCCTGTTCTCCATAGTACTGGAATGAAATGGGAAAAATACATATCCTCTGTTGAGAAATATCATTCAAGGTAAAATTTTATTTACCATTTTTTCCCATATATAAACAACTTGAGCAATAATAATTAAAACATGAGTAACCCTACACTCTTTGATATCATTCAACTAGTTCAATCATTTGCCTTGATTGCAAGACTAAAAGTTTGAATTGAGGGTCATCTGAATTACTAGTTTTAGGCACTTTGATTTATAAATGATGATTAGTTTTCTTCTCTTTATGCTCAAATAATGGGGTTAAGTAAAAGTAAACAAAACTAAGTTTCTTAATTTATATGGTCACTGTTTTTAAAAATGAGCAATACTAGAAGTTTTTTTTGAAACCCAACCTTTTGCTAATTATCTGGGGCAAATCTCTCCATCTCTCATCCAACTGCTCCAATTGTAGTTTCATCATTTTCACATCATCTTTGGAAGCCACTGAGAAGAGGGATTCCTTTAGCTGCAATAGGTTGCTGTAGATGGAAGCCTGGGATACAACTTCATTTTGCAGCACCTGAGAAAAAAAGAATGGATTAGAGATCTCATCCTAACAAGACTGACTGGGAAAGTCATGACACAAGACATGACGCAGGGAGTTGCTGTCCAGAGGCTTTGTGTTCTTGCAAAATGGAGGTCATTAGGACCAGGCTAAGAAGAGTTTTTATCCTTTAATTTAGAATTGGATCCACTTAACCTCTAATGCAAGGCTTCCCAGGTGGCTCAGGGGTAAAGAATCTATGTATCAATACAAGAGACACCAGAGACAGGGGTTTGATTCCTGGGTTGGGAAAAATCCCCTGGAGAAGGATATGGCAACCCACACCAGTATTCTTGCCTGGAAAATCCCAGGGACAGAGGAGCCTGGCGGGCCACAGCCCATGGGGTCCCAAAGAGTCGGACAGGACTCAGCGACTGCACACACACAGCACAACCTCTAATACAATGTTAAAAATGCTTCTGAAACCTGAATTAGTTTTCCAACAGTGTGAGTTATATTAAGTTAGGCAAATTTAGAAGGTGTAGAATTTCTTTCAGAATAAAGAAAGTGAGTAGGTGAAAAGAATCAAAGAATAACTACTGCTGAAGAGAAACAATGCATAGCTAACAATGATAGAGGTGCAATTCTAGGAACTGGGAACACAGTGAGTCTCTGTGTTTAGAGGTGACATTAGGCCAAAGCAGGGAGCTTAAAGGCTCTTCGTTTTACTTTCATACAACAGAACAGGAGGCACTATATAGACAGCTATAGCATGGCACGTAGACGATGCTCTTTCCCCTTTGTAGGGAGGTCACATGTGTGATAAAAGCAAAATTGCAACACGATAATATAAAGAAAACAATTAATTAAGTAATTTTTTTTAAAAAAAGCAAAATTGCTAAAGGTGTCAGAGGAAGGACTGTCTATGGAAGCCAGGAAAGATAACAAAGCAGAATCTGAGTAAGATGAAGGACACGAGGCCAGGAGGTGGGAACGTACAAGAAAGGTTCAGACTGGGGTAGGGAGCAGCTTAGTTGACACGGTTCCTGAATGTGGGCCTGCAGCCCTCTTTGTGGCTCTCTAACTTGAATAAACCTGTTTTCTATTTAAAGACAAGTAAGAATACATTTTGATATGGGCAGATAATTTTATGAACAAGAGTAATGGCTTTCCCTCTTAGAACTCCCCACACTCTATTTATAAGAAGATAAACACCAGTTTGTGGATTGCAGATTGCCTTTTATCTGCAGTCAGGACAGTCACCGGAGATTTCCAAGCCGGGACTTTTGGGGAGATTAATGCAGAACTACTGCATTAATAAACTGTGTTTAATAACCTAGAAAGGCAGGAGAACCAAGAACATGGGAAACCCTCAAAGTCAAAGTAGGAGAACATCTGAAGTTGGGGGAATAGCACCAGAAGCTACAGATGTGCACCGATGGAGCTTTTAGACAAGAAATTATGAAAAGTAAAAGAATCCATTTTTCTCTCAAGTGTTTTATAAAAGAGGAAAGGAGAAAGTTGGGGTGCAGATGGGTTACATAATAAATCTCTTTGTTAAAACAATTTTGCTTGTCGAATTTTCTGGCACAGATAGCATCCCTTAAAGCAAGTCATTAATCTCCAGAAATCAGTAGCACTGTCTGTGGTTTCAATAATACTGAGAGATTTTTTTTAAAGTTTAAAAAGTTGGCTTTTTCAAGGATGTAATAAGCCAGAATTCTTTATCTTTCCATCTCCTGTACTTTGCTTATTCACTTTTTGGTGTCTTGCTTGGAAATAATCACTACTGTGACTTCTTCCTACATTGTATTTATTCTCTCTTTTTTAAAAAAAAAACTTATTTCAAGTTTATACAAATACAAAAGTAGAAAGAACATAGCTATTATTCAACTTCAAAAACTATTCACTGAGGGATTTCCCTGGCACTCCTGTGGTTAAGACTCTGTGTTTCCACTGCAGGGGACATGGGTTTGATCCCTGGCTGGGGAACTAAGATCCCACATGCTGTTCAGTGTAGACAAAAAAAAAAAATTACTCACTGAGAGTCAACCTTTTTTCATCTATGTTTCCACCCATTTCTCCTTCAACTCCCCTGCCAGATAATTTACATTCAAGTGCCAGACATCATGCTACAGGAATTTCTAATATAGTGTGGAAACTGATCATCACAAATTTCACCATGACTTTGTCTTCCAGGTCAGGGCTGTTCTCTTCAGGATCACGAAATGAAAAGAAGAAGCTCAGTTGGAGAGGGGTTGGTTCTTAATTCTGTTTTTACAATGCAACCATGACAAAGAGCATCTCATTCTCCTCACATGTCCTTGAACTTGCCTGTATTGACTGAAGTTCATTCTCCACCTTGACTCTGTCTGCAGAAATGTCCGCTTCTGGTGAACTGACTATAGCTTCACATCGCTCTAACCAAGTCAAAAAGGTCGACAGTTCTTTCTCTAGCCTACGGAAAGCAGAGATAAGAAACAAAGTCTTGCAAAATGATCATACTTGAAAACTAAACTTTTCTGAAGTCGGGGAGTTCAATAGTAGCTGTGATAAATTCCAGTGTTGGTTGTCTTTTTCTGGGTGTGAAAGTCCAAAAACCCCTCCTTTTGTATTTGCATATGAACTTGCCCATGGGCTTAGATCCGTGTCGTGTGTAAAGACAGACACGCATTCTTTCTACAATTAGGGGACTTCATCTTATAATGAAGACTGGTGTCTTCCCATGGCAGGCACATGAAGTTGAGGAGTTTTATGTGTGGGATGATGGCTTCTCATTTCCTCAAAGTTCAAGATTTTCCACTAAAGAGTAGCTATTGATACCCTGGCTGCCAACGGGAGAAGGAAGGCTGCTCACCTCTGCCAGCAGGCCAGCAGCTTCTCCAGCTCTGTCTGTCTCTCCTTCGCCCGACCCAGCAAACCCTCAAAGCTCCGTTGCATGGCTGCAGCCTCCTGGATGGAGGAGTCTCTGTTGGTTACCTTCCGGGCGCTGGCTGACAGGGCAGCCACCGTGCTGGTCAGCGATTCCAGGGCCTGATAGAGATCCTGACGCGAGGGCCAAAGAGTGCCATAAAGTCCCAGCATCAAGGAAGGAGACTCACATTTTCCCTTGAGACCAGTTGTCACCAAACATTTCCCCAATGTCACAATAAACAGTTGTGGTATGAAAATATGTCTCTGTGTGTGATTTTCAGCAAGACAGAGTGACAATTACTTCATAAACGCAGAAGTCAAAGATGAGAGTGGAAACTATGCCCCAAATAAGAAATTGTCCCTGCCTATTGGAATAATTTCAATTTTCCCTTAAGGATTCAGGTAATGTGTGAAAATTGTTATTCATGTTAGAGCAAATGTATTTTAAAGAGCGATTCCCGATTTACAAGAGCTACATGCAACACGCTATAATTTTATTTAAAAATATCTATGGGAAGTTATGACTGACATAGCTGATATCAAAAATCCATGATAATAACAATTAGAGCACCTGAGAATGTGGCAGCCACATAATGCATGTTACATGCATTTAACTCGTTTACTCTTCATAAGAAGAGCAAATTTGTTCTTCATAAAAACCCTAAGAGGTATGCTCTTTCATTAGCCCCCATTTTATAGGTGAAAAAGTCAAGACAGAGAAAAACAACTTGGTTTAGGAAATCCAAATGTTAAAAAAAATACATTATTCTCTCTGGTACTCAACTGTTACCTTAGTTGTCTATTAAAACAATTTCATCAAATCCAATTTTCCTACTTTTCCTCATTTGGGGGTTATTTCTTTAAAAAAAATTGTATAAGTAACACAACAATGCATTCTTACTATAAAAATTCAAAGGATATAAATTCCACTTGCCCTTCCAGTTGTACTTTTGTCAATTGTTTGTTACTACTGCATTCCCTTCTCTGCGTTTATAGGTACGTTTTCAAGCATGCACACATGATAGGCATTATATATATATAAGTGTATATATATGTTACATATATATATTGTGTTGGACATGAATTTGAGCAAAGTCTGAAAGACAGTGAAGGACAGAAGAGCCAGGCGTGCTGCAGTCCATGAGGTCACAAAGACTGAGACACGACTTAGTGACTGAACAACAACATCATATTTTGTGTATTAATTAACACACTTCTTTTGAGTATTTCTTCTCCCTTGCTTTGCTCCTTCCTCTAAACTCTGCCAGAAGCATCTGTTGCTTTGCAACATATCTCACAGTGGTTGGGATGCCCTGGTGGCTCAGACTATAAAGAGTCTGCCTGCAATGCAGGAGACCCAGGTTTGATCTCTGGGTTGGGAAGATTCTCCTGGTGAAGGAAGTGGCAATCCACTCCAGTTTATTCTTGCCTACATAATCCCATGAATGGAGAAGCCTGGAAGTCTATAGTCCATGGGGTCTCAAAGAGTCGGACATGACTGAACGACTTCACTTTCACAGTGGTTACCAGTTCAGGGATCAGACCAAAAAAGCTAGCCATTGAGGAAAAGATCAGTGAGTACATGACCTTTGCACATCGGAGTGTAGTGGGTTAAAATCTGAAATCCAGGGATCAGACCAAAAAAGCTAGCCACTGAGGAAAAGATCAGTGAGTACATAATCTTTGCACATCGGAGTGTAGTGGGTTAAAATCTGAAATCTGCTATGCAAATATATGCATATTTTTCTGCACATTTCATTTTTTTAATGTTGGCAAGAGGTAACAGGATTTATTAAAGCTATAAATCTGAAGAAACTACATGTTTTAATTATGAGAGAAACTTATCTTAAATGACTACTTTTTAATAAACATTTTTAATGAAAACTTATTTGTATAGTTATATTTCTTGTGGTATATGAAGTGAATATATTTGATCATATTATTCCTCAAGTAACATACAATTTTTTTTTCAAATTTAACCATCATAGAAATATTTACTGTTTTCTTTTCAAACAGGAATTATCACATTTCTGAGCAGATGAATAAGAAAAAATGTTGAAACATGCTATTACCATATGTTCTTGGAGAACTTTGTATGTTTCTGTAGCTGAAGAACATATTTTAACTGGATCAGCAAGTTTATCTTCAAATTCAGACACAGACTGCTGGATCTAAAACATTTGTAAAATATGAAAATATGGTGGGGAAGACATACATCAAGGCAGAAAAGGTTACTGGGGAAATGGCATGCTTATCTTTTTTGGGTAACTTTCAATGTGATGATAAAATAAATTTTTTTAAAAACCCAAAATCAATGTATCCCACTATTTGAAAGAAATGTAATTAAGCCATAATATCTTTCTGAACACAATATATAATGACATTTTTATATTCCCCCCAAAAAGGTTTCATATAAATTATAAACTCAATCATCATTGACAACTTGTGTTTTATTCCCTCATTCCATTATTTCTGGGTGATGTATAAAATGCAATGTGAAATAGGTAACTTTAGCATGCATGGGCCAATTCTAACCTTTTTAAGATGCTCTTCAAACTTCTGCTGCTGAGATAAATGCCCCAGGATTATTCCTTGCAGACTCTGTGCATGTTCTCGGAGCTCTTCCCAGTATCTTCTTATTTGCGTTAACTTAGCTTTGATGCGAGCAGATTCTCCAGTGGTAATAAACTGAGCAAAAGACTGAGCTTCTTCTTCTAGTCCTGTAATGCTGCTGATCTTACTTTCTATTTCCTTAATCATGACCTAATATTTAAAACAAGAAAAATGACAAGGTAGGCTGAGCAAGCTTGCCTTCCTGAAATGATACAATCATCTGCAGAGAGAAAATCAGCAGAATTTTCCTTAGCTGGCATTTCAACATATTTGCACCGCTGCAGAGCAGCTACAGACACACACCATGGGTTTCCTGACCTCGGTGGGGAAGGATAGGTACACACTGATCGTGGCCATGCTCGCGGGATGGAGAGTTGGAAATCTCCACCCTGCTTGAAGTGAAGGAAGCAGGAGCATGTCCCAGGAACTCTCACTGTCTGTTTGAAGATACGGAGAGTTCTCTTCTTATCTTGTGAGTCACGAGTTTTGACCCACTGGCCTGGGAAGCAGTATGTTCCCAAACTCATAGGAATGCTAATATTGACATACATTTAATTTTCCTAGAATGTAGTTTAGTTTTTCATATTTTACCAAACTAAAATATTTGCTGATTCTGCTCCTGCTTAAACCCAGTTCTCTAAAGTTTTGCCAACTAATCTTTATGCCAATGATGTCCAAATTCGGAATATATTAGGGGCACCGGCCCGTCCTCAGGGACTCAGACTCATTAGGTCTAGGGTGGGGCCCACTTTGCAGCTGTACAACTTCTGGGGTGATACACTGCTGCTGACCCAGGGAATCCACTTGGGGAACCACTGCTTTATTCACTAGCTATGGACTTGACAATTAAGAACCTACAGACTATTTCTGTTTGGGGCAGGAGGATTTTTATCTATCAGTCAGCAAAGGAAAAGTACTGAAAACTGCTAAAGAACAGTGTGTGTGTGTGTGTGTGTGTGTTTGTGTGTATGTGTGCACGCACACACATGCGTGTGTGTGTGTGTGTGTGTTTGTGTGTTGGGGACAGAGGTTTCTTATACACATAGATGTTTATTTATATATAAGAGAAAAAACAAAAATCCAGACAAGTATCAGCTCCAAATAATTTAAATAGAAAATACTGTTACCCTAGAAAAATATATGACTTCTGTCTAGGTGAAGCAACAGAGTAAGAAATAACTTCTGTCTAGATAAGACAGTCAGAAATAACTGGCATCAGATTAGTGCCAAGGATTTGTTTGTATTTTTGTTTGTGACTAAAGTGATTTAGCTAATGGATGCTGGTTGTTTGAGCATTGATACAATCTTTCTTTGTTTTGCTGTCTTTTCAGATGATTTTTCTGGAAAAGTTACTCAAAAATTCAACAAATATATTTTGAGTTTTTTATGTGCTAATAGTTGTACTAGGCTCTTCCAACACCTCAGTGAAATAATCTTAGTTAAGATCAAAATTTTTAGTTTTCTGCATAATACATGCCATTAACAAATTCATTGTATAGATGCTAACTATACAATTATATTGCTGGGTTGTGGCAGGAAAAACTCCGGTTCAAGAAGAGAAGATGGAAGATGAACCCAATGAATGTTCTTATCATTTTTGAGTTATCAATTAGGAATGAATAAGGAATTAGTTAATCTGGAACAGCATGTAATAAAGAACAAAAGTGAGATTATAGATATCTTCATGGTAACATGCAAATGCATTATTAATTTTAACCCTAAAACTGTTTTAAAGTGAAAATACTATGACAAGTGTTAACATATTTTGAACACTTCCTATAACCCAGTCTTCTGTTTGGAAATAAAACATGAACTTACGAGCCCCAATTCCACTGTACAATGAATTCAACTCTATCTTTGCTTATTTCTAGCAAATATATTTTTCCTGTTATTCGTATTCATTTTTAGACAGTTTTCAAAGTGCCATATCAGAATATTAAAATGTATTTCTAGCTTGATGGCATGGTAATCCACAATTGAATGCTTATACACCTAAAACTAAAATACATGATTATTTTCTTTCTTAAAGAGTAACAATGTGATACTTTTAATTACTGATGTATTTTAGAAGTTGCGAAATTAAGGTTTAAAAAATAGAAGAGTGAATTTAGAGAAAGGATAAACAAGTTAAAAGGGTTTATGTCAAACTTTTTTGAAAGAAAAATTTTGAGATGAAACTATTTAAATGGACTATTGTTTGTTTTCTTAGAATTTAGTGGAAATGATTAAATGGCATCTTCACAAACAGTTTTAAAAATTAAACATATTTCTTGGATATTCCTTAATGGCTGGATACCTGTTTTCTTAGTGTATCACACAGGACATAAGCTAGACTACAGACACCAAACTCCATGTACCCTTGACTGCAGATGTTTGATAGGCAATCTGTCCGGCATGTAATCTTAGCCAAACCATATTGCACCTCCCACCGTGCACATGGCAATGACTTCTTCTGAGTCATAACGTGGAACGTTCCCTCACCTTGTTATTCATTTTACTATATTTAATCAAATGAAATGGCAGAGGGTTTTCCCATTCCAAAAAAATGAGCTGAGACAGAAAAAGAAGTGGCTGGAGTTTGAAAATGTGTTGTGTAAAAATAGCACAGAAGAAAGAGAAATGAACACTCAGAATTCATTTCTTTCAGCTCATTTTTTTCTTATGCTATTTGAATGAAGTTGATGACGATAGTCTGTACACGTGATTATCTGAGAACTGTGGGATAGCATATCAGAACATCTCGGTCCACGCCCCCAAAGGCGGCATAAATGCCAGCGTTAAAGCAATGGAATCTGATTGCCTCACCTAAAGAAAGCAATTTCTTGAACCCTTCTTTGTGGTTGGTGAGGGTAAATGCTACTCATACTTAAGCTAGACATTTAGACTAGTTCTTACTAAGTAAGGTTGTAGATGATGAATATATTTCATGGCATATAAATCCATCAGCAGGGGACTCTAATGGCGTTAATTCAAAATCAAGGAAAAGAATAATGTAACCATAAAAACATTTTAATGATATTGCACACAAGAATGACTTTGAATGCAGACGTCAGTCAGTATTAACACATAATTCCATCTATTAAGCGTTGCCCAGTGTCAGTCAAGACCTCTTAGCTCAGCGTTTTGTGTGAATTTAATTTTAACAGAGTCACATAGCAACGAAAGATTTGTCCTGGGGTCAGATAGCATTTGATGAAACGTAAGGAAGGTGCTCTTAAAAGCTAGAGATGGATTATAAATGTAACTTGTGAGCAGGTCACCTTAATTTGGTTGATTTGTGTGTCCATGGCAGATGACGACGTCTCCAAGGCACTGAGTTCTTTTTCTTTCTCAGTTATCCAGGCGGACAGGGTCTCAAAGTTAGTGCCAAAATGATCCCACTTGTTTTTCACCATTTCCATGGTTTTAATACTAAAATTAACCAAATTAAGTAAATAAAATGCAGTATTTTAATAGAGAAAAATACATCTCCCTTTAAATCACCAAGTGAAAGGATAGTGAAGACACGTGTGACCACATCGAAGCTGAAACTATCAGAACAGGGGAAACAATGCACCTTTGACCTGAATTAGTCAGTCCTCAAGTCTTCCTGTCTCCTCTGAGAATGAGGTAGGACTACTCTATATTCTGAACGGAACTGTGCTTTAAAGAAAACACTGCTGGGTTCAAACGGTTTGAATCCAGGTATAATCTAGTTAAACACTGCATGTGATCAGTGGTTGCCAAGGCTTATTTTAGTAAACTGCCCACCTTGATTACAGAGCACATAACGTTTTTAACAGTCCCACTTTTGTCATTATGGTCCTTTTGCTCTTAGAGGAGAGATGCTTAGTGATGCTTTATACTCAAAGATCTTTCTAAAATACATCTCTGTGACTCAAGATAGAGCTTGTGGTCTGAATCCCATGCTGTCATGCAGGAACTGTTTCTATTATTAGACTGAAGCCTGCTATCTATTATCTATCACAATTTCAGCTATTCTTAGCGTCTGGATGATCTTGATTCCAAAAGACTTTATAAATTCTTGTACATGAGCACCCTAACTGCTTTTAGACAACTTGGGCTTTATTTGTAATAAATCTGGTGAATAAAATTTCAGCTATAGGTTCCCAGTTTGTATTAATTATGTATATAACCATGTGGCAGTTATCCATATCTAAGCAAGAAATTATGGCTTTCAGTTTAGAAAAAGACTAGGAAACTAAGAGGATATCATTGAACTATTAAGTCCTTGGGTTAAAAAAAAGAACCACACTGTTTACCAAAAGGCACTTGAAGACATCAAGTAAAATACAATGGCATCAATGATTGTCAAATTCAATAATATTGCAATCTCAAACGTATACCCTGGATATACCTATGTTCTCATCAGCACAGGTAATGCAAGCTATATTATATTGCAACTTTTTAATGAAATACAGATTCAAAAGGATATTTCTAATATAGATAGATGTAGCTTCCTTTCTAATAAACTGTTTTACTATTTCTACCCAATAGATAATATTTAAAGTTTTAAGTCATAATTTGTTTTAAATAAATTATTTAACAAATTTTAAAGTTTAGATAAATGTACAACATTAATTTTAAGATATTCATAGTATTAAAAACAAATTTTGCATTTTAAAGCGTATCCTAGAAATTATGCCCTATACCTTAAAAACAATACATGTTGGTGATATGCCACTAAATCACCTTTCAAATAGAACTGTTAAGCCATATTATTTTGATTACTGGCCATATGTTTATCCCTCCAAATTTGAGTGTGTGTCTGTTTTGTACATAACAGGATACCACAGGCCAAACTATAATTTCTTTCTTTTTAGGTATTTAAACATTAAATGTTTAAAAATAAAATATAATTTTGAAGTGAATTTTTGGAAATAGTATACAATCAGTGACAATTTAAATACTGAGGCACTGTAAGTAAGCTCTGTGAGCTTCCTGGAGTTGGAGACGCTTTTAGACCTAGAATATACACAACCAAAAATCTACCCTTCCCTCTAACTGGTGACAGCAGAATAACACAGTAAAAAAAAAATTATTTTAAATATTGGTTCTTCTTTGAGATTCTCCTTTCCAGTGTATGAAGGCCACTTGAATTTTATAGATATGGCTTTCTCATGAACAGAATCAGTTTACAATGCAAAAACCATGTCCCTCGCTTATAGATGTGGGATTCTCTATTGCCGATGCTTTCTTTTGAATTGCAAGTTGCTTCCTCAAAACATGCTGAAATACACAAACACTTTGATTTTAAAAGAATGCTTTGAATACAATATACAGGAAAGAGCATTATGAAACAATCTCAGAGAAGAAAGTCTAGGACTTGTCAAGCACATACTCTTCTTCAAGGGTGTCTTCTAGTTTTTTAACTTGCTCCTTGATTGACTTGGCCTGCTGCTGAAGCAGCTGCTTATTCTTGGGCCCGAGTGGGATCTCTGAAGCTTCCTTCACAAGATTCTCAGCCTGGACTGCAATACCTTCTGTTCGTTTAGAAAACTCCTAAAAAAAGATATTATAATTGTAAAGGCAGCCTCTTCTGTTAAACTCTGCCCTCAAAAAAACTGAACATATAGTCTCATCAGAATAGATGGAGAGATTAATAGATAGATTCAAACATCTATGAATACTGGCATATGATACTTTTAGCAATAAAACAGACATTTTCATCATGGCCAAAATAGACACTTTGTTAAATTATTTTCCTTTTATATAAGTGAAACCACAACTAGACCTTCATAGTTGGAGAACTACTTTTATATTTATCTAACAATTCCCCAAAAAACATTGACTCAATGGTCACCTGGTTTGTGTTTACTGTTTAAAATTCTTAGCTGCATGATAATAATTAACTTGTGCATGCCTATATCAACTTACTGCAGGCTAGTTAGGCAATGGTCAACAGTGATTGCTTTTTTTTTTTTCAGTCATAAAGATAACAGACTTCTAGACCAATGCCTATAAATTCTTGTTTATTTAACTGAAGGATATTTTGGTCAATACAGAGTATCACTGATCTTTAAAGAAACCTTTTGTTAACTAGCTTTCTGGAAAGAGCTATAAACTGATCTTGATGCTGTTAAATCTTATCTACCATATATCCATATACTACACAAGGGAAAGAAGAAAAATTTTGAACCACTCAAACCTGAACTAGGATTCTGGATTTGCTAATTACTGGTTGTTTGACTTTAGCAAATTATTTTTCAGGCTCTTTTATATAAAATGCAGATAGTAAAACTGTTCTCACTAAGGTCACTGTTAGCATTTCACTAGTAATTTCATTTTAAGTACCTGGCACTCGGACAGGTACCTATTATCATTTTTTTTATGTCCATCACATAAAGTTGAGGACAAAATCACTTATGAATTTCACACACTGATTTTCAATAACAGTGAAATACCTTAATTCAAAAATTAACAATATATTTGAGGTATCAGTAAATTTTAGTTGTCTCAATTTTTCCAGGTAAATTTATTGAATACTGAATTAGGAAAGGTAAACCCAGAGACAATTTTGAGTAACTTAGCATCTCATTTCTTCTCCTGGATTATATCAGAGAAGGTTTACATTTTGATCATAAACTCCTCTCTCTTAAATAGGTAATGCAAATAATTTTGAAAAATCAAACTTTTGATAGCTGCCTTTTCTTACATAGCATCTCTCAGAATTATTACATAATACAATATAAGATATTTACTACATAATACTATTGCATCTTCATGTTTGAAAGATTTAACGTCCTCATAGAAATTATCAACATTACTTCAGAGAAGTACCCTGCAAATTGAAAGAATAAAAAATCAATAAGTACAGCTTCCTTATGGCAGAGAGATTTATAATATCCTAAAATACAGTATGTACTGTCATAACATTAAATTCTGTGGTTATAAACATCTATTAAATTATTAAATGCTATCACTATATGTGAACTCAGACTCATTGCAGATTCAACTGTGAAACTGTGAATAACAGCAGAACCCCATGAATAAAATCAGAAGTGTAAAATAGTGTTTTTTCCCCTTAGTGTTTTTCAGAACCCAGAAAGAAATGGAGAAAGCAGAGTTATGTTTGAAAATGCTTATATACATTCCAAAGAATTGATGCTTTCAACTTGTGGTACTGAAGGCTTTTGAGAGTCCCTTGAACTGTAAGGAGATCAAACCAGTCAATCCTAAAGAAAAGCAGCTCTGAATATTCACTGGAAGGACTGATGCTGAAGCTGATGCTCCAATATTTTGGCCACCTGATGCAAAGATCTGACTCATTGGAAAAGACCGTGATGTTGGGAAAGACTGAAGGCAAAAGGAGAAGAGAGTGGCAAAGGATGAGACGGTTAGACAGGATCATGAACTCAGTAGACATGAATTTGAGCAAATTCCGGGAGACCGTAAAGGACAGAGGAGACTGGCATGCTGCAGTCCATGGGGTTTCAAAGAGTCAGATAGGGCTTAGCAACTGAACAACAACAAAAATACACATTCAATCTAAGAGCATTTTGTGGGAGCTACATATGGGGAAAGCACAATGCAGAGGAATCCAAAGAACAGAATGATGCTGATAAAAACCAAATTAAATAAAACTAGAATACTGGTTTAGAATAAGGCTTTATCTCTAAATCCTAAGAAGACATGAGTGGTGGCAGGAAGCAGCAGGAGAGAATGGATTGTGACATCAGCTAGGTCTTCAGCCACATAACTCTAAGGTGTTTGAGCCACATAACTCTGAATTCCTATTTCCTCATCAGTAAAATCTTGCTATAAAGACTAAACATGATATGCTATAAACACTCAGTGGCAGACAGAAAACCCTCAAGTTCCGAAGCAGAGCCACTCTAGGATTACAACAGGCATGAAAGCTGCATTAACAATAAGTAAACAAAGAAATAGAGAACAATTATTCCAGGTGTCATACGCTTGTGCAGCAGCATATATAAACAACCAGTAAAGTAGCTCAGTTTTTTTGATGAAAATATAATACAGTTATAATATGAGGTTATGGACTCTAGACTCAAAGCTCTTGAGTTTGAATCCCAGTCTTACCAATTAGTAATTCCAAGATCTAGGATAAATTCTGTAACAATTTTGTACTCTGTATCTTCTCATTTATACAATTTGATTAATAATGGTACCTATCTCTAAGGACTGTCTTGGTGATTAAAGAAATGATAGCCATCAACTAATTAGATCAGCAAATAGTATATGTGACTTGTTCATCTTCCTCTACTAATAGCTAATCCAATTTCCTGTCTCGCTACCATTCTCCCTGTCAGGCTCAGAGCCTTGGGTATCATCTTCTCTTCCTTCACTCTTCCCCTTTTACATCTGTCCTTATATATCCATTGCCATCCCCATTACCCTAACTCATGTTCCTATTCACGTACACCAGCAATGAATGACTTTATAATTAGAACCCATAACTCTAGACCTCTACTCTTTCAAAGTTCTACACCAGCTTAAAAACTCATCTCCCTAAAGTACAGCTCTTCTGGCCGTGTGACTCCCATTTTTACAAACCTTTAAGGGTAGAGAGTAATGCTAGAGACCTTCATCCTTGTGATGTAGTCCAAGTTTCCTTTAAAACTTCACTTCCCTGTTTCTGCTTTACAACAGCGAATTCCCACTTCTCACACTTTAATATTTCATGGTGTTTTCTGTTATAGGAATGCTGGTTTTCTGCCCCAAACTCTGCTTTTCTGCCCTTCAAAGTTCAGTTAAAAATATCACTGCCTTCAGAAAGAGGTTTTAGAACTTTCCCCATCTACTAGGAAACTAATCATTTTCCACTTTAACGAAAACTTGTTCTTACATCTTGATGTTTAAATTTTATTTATGTTTTCATTCCCCAAAGTGACTTGACCAATGTATTGAAAAGTGAACCATAAACAATACAAATTGACTAAATGAATAATTACAATAATTAAGGACAAGATGAAGTAGAAACAGCTTTTCATGAGAATTAAGAGTACCAAAGGATTATATGGTCTTGTCAATATACCTTTGTCTGTTCCAATTCTGAAGATAAGCTTTCCAAACTGCTAAAACTCAAGAAGCGCTCATGGCTGGAACCTGTTTGAAAAAGGTATCTGACCACTGTCTCTTTGTTTGTTTCAAATCTCTCCCATTTTCTTAATGTGACCTGAATTTGAAAAAATAAACAACATATCATGTTATGAATTATCAGAATGCCTCACAAAATACTGTCACATGTTCATTCATTTGTTAGGCTGCAAACTTCCAGTTAACTCTCAGTTCCAATGTCAAATGCCTACATTGATCATCCTTACATCTTCTATAAGAATTTCCCTTTTTGAGTCGCAGTTCACCTGCAAAAAGAGGAAATGTGGCCTAGGACTCGAAATTTTCTATCTGCTACAATGTCCTATGAATCCAAGGATATTACTTAACTGTAGGTATGGGGCAAAGGAAAGAAACTCTTCAATGCGTCTCAAGAAAAATAAAGGATTAAAGGGAAGATAGGAGAAAGGAGAGACAGAAGGAAGAAGGGAGAGAGAGAGACACGGGAAAAGGAGTGGGCAGTCAGTAGGTGGAAATAAAAATCCAAGAACACGTTAACTCATATGTGTTAAGGGTACAATAAATCATAAAGATATGACTGTTGGACTGTCCAGAAAAGTGAAATTACCCTGCAGCAAATTTCTGGATTCAGACAAAAGTGGATTCAAACCCTACTGATTGCTACTCTGTCATTTCAGGGAAGATCCTCAAACTCTCTATTTTTGAGCATCCACTCTTGGGAAATGTGCTAATTACAGTACCTATGATTAAAAGAGATCACTTGTGGAAGTGTTTACCAGAACGTTGGCACCTCAGAGGCAGGAATAATCAATGTTTGCTCCCGCTAGTATGAGAGGTAATTGTGACCCGGAAGTTAATGCAGCCTAGGATGTAACTCCCCGTCTCCTACCTGGATGCGGCGCTCCTGTTTCTCCCGACTGTGCTCCACACTGTCCAGGGTGCTCTCCAGCTTCTGCAGCTCCTCTTGGACTTGCCCAGGCAGCCCACCTTCTCCCTGCTGAGCCTGCAAGATCTGCTGCTGCATGTCCTTCTTCTTTGCACTGATCCTCTTTGTCTTTTGCTGGGAGCATTTGTTCAACAGATGGATAGAAATGTTAACTCTCCTAAGCAACTAAGTAGGGACATAAACACCCACGCTATAATGGAGGTACAGAAAGGTAAAATCTCCTGAGCAGGGAACTAAACTGCATTTTAAACTTAAGATGGATAGTTAAGACAGTAATGAAGGCTCTGTGATAGTCAAAGATGGGCATTATTTATAAATATTTTATGTTTTTTAATGGGAAACAACATAATTAATTTGGCCTGAGTGTTTTAATTATGTGCAGATTTAGACAACATGTAATCTTTTGTGCAATACTCCAGATGGAATCTGGCAAAACTATTCATTTGACACAATTCTCCTTGAAGAACTATATTCTGCCTAAAAACACAAAGCCCCAATTCCAATTTTTAAAAATCAATCATGCTATAAAAATGCTAATATGAAGAGATTTAAGTCCAGGGTATATTCAGTATTATTAATATGCTAAGATATCTGAGGAAAGGTGTGTTTTAAAATAAATATTTTATTAAAGTATGATGTACAAACCAAAACAGTACATAAATCTCAAAATACAACTTATGATTTTCACAAAGTAAACACACCGTATCACCAAGCAGTTGGCTCAAGAAATGAAGAGTTTTAATATTAATATATTACTGTGAGTATCTATAATTTCATATTTCTCTGATTTAAAATAAACTGAAAGCCAAACAACACTTTACCAGTGATTGAGAATATAGCACTAAGCATTTTTTTGAAATCTAAACGCTGCTCTTTTACAACTACTTCAATGCAACTTTCATTTTGATATATTATTACATAGACAATTACTTAACATTTTCCTATACATTAAGTTAGCTAAAATCCTGCCATTAATTTGAATCATACTTTCACTTTCGTTGAATTTGACAAGTAAAGCTGACTAAAATTATTAATTATCAATACATGTACCAGAACTTCTTTAATTCCAGTTTTAATCCTTTGTGGGAGCACACTCTTTAGAAAGGACTGGTACTTCATGTTAGTTATAAATTTCCCAAACCAGGTTGTATTCAAAGTTGTAAATTGAAGATCAAAGATTGTAACATAATAAAAGAATTGTCATCTCAAATATGAGATGGTTTGTATATGCTTTCCTTCTCTATTAAGAAAAGGATAATTTCGTGTTTTATGAAGGTTTTCATAGCTAAATCAATTTTCCTTCCACAGTATTCCTTGAACATTTTGGTATCATCAAATCACACTGGCTAAGAATTTTTCTTGCAAGATATTCTGAAATATTTAATATTTAATAAAGAGAACAGAAGTGCCAAGTTCTTTTAACTATTTGACTGAGTTCCTTCCCAAGCTCCCCATCTTCCCTGCTCAAGTCAGTGGAGAGCCTTACTCTTCATCTGTCTGGTACTCAGTAACTATTCAACTTTGCAAAAATGCCCCAGAGTAAAGAGGCATTCTACCTGGTGATGAAGGAGGAGTTGTTGTGCTTCAAACAAATTTTCAGTGTCCAAGATCTTCTCGGCTTCTTCCTGGATTTCTTTAGAGCCAGTGATTAACTCTTCCAGGGAACTTTGGACTATTTCTTTGTACTGGACACAGTCTCCGAAGTTGCTTAACATCTTTTCGACCTAGATTTTCATGAAAATCAATCAAACTGTTAGATTAGGAACATCTATAGAGAATTTCAGATCTTTCAGGATCAGGGAACTATAAGTCATCCAAATGATTATTTTTTTCTATGCAAGTTTATAAGTGATTTCAAGAAATTCTGATAACTATTTGCTGTACTTTACATTCTTACATTATCTTCCCAGATACAAAGTCATCAGATTCATAGGACAATTTGGTCAGTAAAAATATTTTTGCCAAGGGTAAATGTGGCCTTGTGCGTGCATGACAAGTTGCTTCGGTCGTGTCTAACTCCTTGTGACCCTATGGATTGTACCCTGCCAGGCTCCACTGTACAAGGGATTTTCCAGGGAAGAATACTGGACTGGGTTGTTATGCCCTCCTCCAGAAAAACTCCCTGACTCAGGGATCAAACCCGCATCTTCCAAAGCTTCTGCACTGCCGGCGGATTCTTTACCGCTGAGCCACCAAGGAAGCCAAATGTGGCCTTACTAGAAGTGAAATAGATGGGCTTGTATGGTACACAAAGTACTATAAACATTGAAATGTATACAAAGAAGTTTAAAGTGAGTAGATCTTGCATAAAAGAGATTTTACTAGCCTGCTGGCTCAACATGAATGTGTTGCTATTATTAGCTATCAGTTATTTGGGCTTCCCAGGTGGCTCAGTGGTTAAGAATCCTCCTGCCAATGCAGGTGATGCAAGAGATGCAGTTTCAATCCCTGGGACAAGAAGATTCCTTGCAGTAGGAAATGGCAACCTACTCAAATATTCTTGTCTGGAAAATTCCCTGGACAGAGGAGCCTGGCAGGCTACAGTCCATGGGGTCACAAAGAGTCAGAGACGACTGAGCAAACCACAGCATCAGTTATTTACTCTGTTCCAGGCACTGTACAGGCTTCCCTTGTGGCTCAGCTGGTAAGGAATCCGCTGCAATCAGGAGACCCGGGTTCGATCCCTGGGATGGGAAGATCCCCTGGAGAAGGGAAAGGCTACCCCAGACTCCAGCATTCTGGCCTGGAGAATTCCAGGGACTATATAATCCACAGGGTTGCAAAGAGTTGGACATGACTGAGCGACTTTCACTTCACTTTAGGCACTATACTAAGTGCTTTACATACAGTATTGCGTTCCATTCTTGAAATTAACTTTTGGGGTATTTTTATCCATTTGAAGCTCATGGTAATGTAGGAAATGGGGTATCAGAGTTAAACTCTACCATTGGGCTTGTCTGACTCTCAAAGCTGAGTTCTTAACCTCTGTAATTTACCTGAAACTGACCATGAAATAATGCTTCTAGGAAAAGTATGGATTTAGAAGCTTTGCACTTTAAATATAGATGGTGAACCTGAACTATTAATAACATATCCACTAATGGTACAGACCACAAAGCAAAGATTCTGCTCATCTTCCCCACCAATCTTCATATACATAAGTGTCTGTTATAACTAGTTGGTTTAAACTATTAATACTCATTTTAAATAAAATTATTTGCTAAACTGAAACCCAAAGGAACCTTCCAGACTCTTCAGCCAGAGCTTCCGTTTAGAGTGTTAATAAATAGTTTACCTCTGACAACAAAGTCCCGAGAGCCTTGAAAGAACTAGATAATTTTGCCAGCTCATCTCCTTGCTTTTGGGCTTCATCTTCAGAAGAAACTTCAATCAGAATTTTAAGCCTGGATTTAAGCCAGCTGAGAGTCTCCCCTTTTTTGGTAATACCACTTCTGATCTCCTGGAATTAAAGAACACATTTGGTGAGCAAAATACAACTGTGAATCATAACTTTCCAGCAAGAAAGAACTCAACCTAAGAAGGTTTGTAACACGGAGGTAGAGGAGCCAGATATTCATTCACCAACACAGCACCTACTTATTTCACTTTTTGTTCACGTCTTTAACCAAAGTCTATGAATGCTAGAAGGAACTGCTTCCCCAATGCCAAAACCCAATGTGTAAAATCAGTGTTCTCTATACCAAAAAATTCCCTCTGTAACTAGATATCTACATATTTACAGATATTTCATTGATCACAACAAAGATGCTTCCAAAAGTACTGTAGAATATGTGACACCAGAACTGGGAATTATAACATATACTTTTTCACCTTATTTTCTGTGAGCTGGAAGGAACACTGTAGTTTTCTCAAAAAAAAAAAAAAAAAAACCGACAGAGTCCTTTTTTAAATTAGTGGGTTTCTTTTATTGAAGAATTTACTTGGTGAATATTATTATGGATGCTCTAAAGATTTATGGTGCTAGTGGTAAAGAATCCACTTGCCAGTGCAGGAGACACAAGAGATGCGGGTTCGATCCCTGGGTCAGAAAGACTCCCTGGAGTAGAAAATGGGACCCCACTCCAGTATTCTTGCCTGAAAAGTGCCATGGACTGAGAACCCTGGTGGGATACAGTCCATGGGGCCGCAGAGTCAGACACGGCTGAGCGGCTGAGCACAAAGATCTATTTTAACTTCATTAGCTCATATTTTATGTTTCACTTTGGTTGGTTTTTGGCAGTCAATACCTCAGAGAGTAAGGTGCACAAACAGGAGCTCAGTTCTAATCCAGGAAAAGAAGGTTGACTGGTTAAGACAATACCAGAAAGACCCCAGGCATCAGCCCTTGTAGGAGTGGGGACCGGAGGAATGGTGCCTGGGGCTGCCTCTCCCTCCTGCACCTGCTTTGGGTAGCTGAGAGCTGTGGCCTCTGAGTGCCTGTGCTGCTACAAGAGGGTCTAACGGGCCAATACCTACAGAGGAAATAGCTGGTTTCAGAAGCAAGTGGTTTCTTTATTCCAAGATGTGAGCTTTCTGGCACTATAACAGCAGCCAAGAGCAAATACAGACGCCTGTCTACAGACAGACACGGTATCATTGAGTACCTTTAGCATGTCAAGGGATTATAAATTTAACAGGGAAGAAATGAAAATCAGAGGATGGGAATAGAAAGGAAATGCATTCTTCCCTGGTGGCTCAGCAGTAAAGAACCCACCTGCCAACACAGGAGACTAAGATTCAGTTCCTGGGTGAGGAAGATTCCCTGGAGAAGGAAATGGCAACCCACTCCAGCATTCTTGCCTGGGAAATCCCATGGACAGAGGAGCCTGGTGGTCTAAGGTCCATGGGGTCGCAAAAGAGTCAGACACGACTTAGCGACTAAACAACAAAACATATTCTCATCAACAATTCTGTGACTTGCAGTGGTTCAAAATACTCAAAGATAAATAATGTTCACAACAGCGTGTGTCTACAAAGCCGAGAGCCAAGATAAGAGGGAGAGGGTTGCTGGGTGCCATTCCCAGACTGCAAACTGGATTCAGGCCTGAGGTTCTGTCGCCCTGGCTGGGTTTATCAGGTGGAACCCATGCTCACAGGGACTGATCCAATCCAAGCTGCACGTGACATAGAAACAATGCTTAGAGACTGTGCCCAATTCCCTCACCTTCTGTAACTCAGCTTTTGAGGGGCTGAAAATGTACAAAAACCTGCAGTGTTCCTGTTTTCCATGACTATTCTTGATCTCCACTGTGTCGTACGCCCATGCATACAATTTTCCTTGCAAGATTCCCCATTAGCTAAAGAGGCATTAGAGGCACCACTGAACATGACTAAATCTCAGAGCTAACAATGATTTCACAGAGAACACGCCTGCAGTTCTCCACAGAAACAGGGGGAGACTTATTTTAAGACAATTTTCAGGAAGTCAATTTTTTTTATAGAAAGAAAACAAGACATCAGGTGGACTGTTGTCATTATTATTTTTATTAATGGATATTTTCTAGCAACAAAAAAAGTGGCCCAGAACTTACCTCTACAGCACGTTTAACTTCTCCTTGATTAGCAGTGTCAATGGTCTCATTCTTAATCCCCTTTAACTGAGCCTCCTTTGCAGATATCCAAGAGGAGAGGTCAGAAATTCTGAAATAACACAGGTATTTTCTATTAAAGGGAGAAAATATCCCCAGGGTTAAAATATATTTTCCATTTTGAATTTATGCATGGGAATTTGATAATCAACTGATGAGAAAATGGATTCACACATCTCAGTCAACTCAGTAGCAAACTGATTAACAAATTTCCCAGCAATGGTTCCATCCACATGAAGCTCAAGGCAGGAGTGGCTGACCCTGGGCTCAGTCACTTGAACCAAAGGGAAAGCAGAGCAGATGAAGCTCAGCAGTAGAGGAAGATGCATCTCAGAGTCTGGGCACATTGAAGTGAGGAAGGTACACCTGAGGTCTGTCCTCATGTGTCTCCACCAGAGACAGAAACCCAAAGAGCCAGAAGTCCCTTTTGCGAGGACATGAAGAAATCAGAGAGAAAGAGATTGCCTAATTCTGATTCGAAGAAACAACATCTGGGTCACCTGGAAGCAACATGCTTCACTCTTGTTTCTGACTGAAAGTGAAAGTCACTCAGTCGTGCCCGACTCTCTGGGACCCCATGGACTATACAGTCAATGGAATTCTCCAGGCCAGAATACTAGAGTGGGTAGCTGTTCCCTTCTCCAGGGGAACTTCCTGAGCCAGGAATCAAAATGGGGTCTCTTGCATTACAGGTGGATTCTTTACCAGCTGAGCGACCAGGGAAGCCCAGTTTCAGTTTTCTGACTGAAACTCATTCTTTAAATTCAATGAAGCATCTTTGTACAAGAGCATGTACACAATCATACCATCTGATTTTCTTCCTTGCATAAGATGAAACATATTTCATGACTTGTTTCGCAACGATGTCGGAATGAAAAGAATTATGAAAGACCATGTCCTTCTCCGGGGGCCACCCACAGCTACCTGCTCGTGTAGTCCTTCCACTTGTCGGGGTCTCCCACCAGCTTCACGTAGGTGCAGTCAATAGCAGCTCTGAGTTCCTTGAGGGTCACGTGACAGGCCTCGGGTGTGTTCCGGACTGTGTCCCGGACTGGAAGTTTCAGGCACAGTTCTTCAATGAGCTGTAACCTTTTCTCACAGAGGTGGTGAGGGCCCTTGTCACTGAAGAAGATCTAGTGAGCAATAAACATTCATATAATCTCTGTGAGAATCCACACAAGACTGCCATATGTTCGTGGCCAATTCCCATCTACTCTAGCAGTATAAAGTAATTAAGCTATTGAGTGTTTTCAGACTCAAAGGCAAGCATCAGTTACATACTTGAGGGGACACTGGGACTTCCTGGGACGTACCCTGTGCTCTTTGATGACCTTTTCGCTGCCTTCCTGGGGCACCAGCTTGGTCTCTCGGTCCAGCTCAGCTCTGCACTCTTCCACAGAAGCTAAGAACCTGTTCTTCTCCACCTCAATCTTCAGATGAAGCAAATGATATGGAGCTTCTGCTTGAAGATCCTGCATGCCATAGGAAGAGTCCAGAAAATAGGATACCATTCCTGATCATGTACATTTCTCACTGAAGTGGCAGAAAATATGAGATAGTTCCTCTTCCAGGGGATCTTCCCAACCCAGGCATTGAACCTGTTTCCCTAACCTTTCCTGTATTGACAGGCATATTCTTAACCACTGAGCCACTGGACAGCTTAGCCCAAATGTGACTTAATCCCTTATCATCAGCATTGAGACTCTGTGCTTTGTACTTTTCCAAGTACCAGGACCACAGCCAATCTTTTCAGCCTGCTGTGAGTTGGGTGTTTCCACGGTGATTATCCTATTTAACTTTTACAATAGCCCTATACAGTATTAATATTTCTATTTTAAAGATCAGACCCTTGAGACTCAAGGTTAAGTAGAAAAGCTGGATTTGATTCTAAATCACACACTGTTTTCATATACCCTCTCCCTGGCATGTGTCCTTTTAAATTTTGTCAACAGCCCTATGAGGTAGGAAGGACAGATTTTATGCTCACCACACAGGGGTTGAGGGGGTGCTCAAGGAAACCTTATTAGTGAAAAAGCCAGGATTAAGCAGCCCACGGCTCTGACCACCTGCCATGTCCTCTTTTCCTCGGAGCATACACTAAGAAAACAAGCAAGCCAGCACACGGACAATGGCACCCTGACAATGGGAAACTTTTTACATTCTCCTTTGATACAAGTATAAGCTTCATCATTCCCTTTAGTTGTACAATTTATTTTTAGCCTACTTGTCTCCAGTGGCATTTAAAAGATTACCTTTAAAATAAAACACTGAGATTAAATAATGAGAAAAATGAGTTAAGGCTTTGAAAAGACTAGGACAGATTATATCCCAGAGAGCTGAATGTATGTGTGTGTGTGTATGCAAAATAAAATACAGCCTTCAATTACAGTCTCTATTCCACAGTACATTTTTGATAATGTTAAACCTAAAAGACATCTTTAAAAGCTTGGATTTCTTTAGGCATCTTTTTTTTAAAAAATTCAAATTTAGCAAGTAAAAATGCATTTCTTTTTTATTTTTATTAAAGCATAACTGATTTACAATGTCAGGTGTACAGCAAAGTGATTCAGTTATACATATATATAAATATATACATATATATATATTCAGATTATTTTCCCTTATAGGTTATTATAATATATTGATTATAGTTCCTTGTACTATACAGCAGGTTCTTGTTGGTTATCTATTTTAAAAAGTGTTTCTTTAATTGTGTTTTTCTTATGCAAAGGGCTGAATTTTTTAGCCTATGTTACTGAGGTTAGAAAAACAAAATCCAGAAAGTGACACAACCTGATGGAGAGCATTCCAGCTGCCTAATTTCTGGATCTCATGATGCCTTCAGCTAACGCATATGAAATTCACCTCTCAGTACTCCCTCAGAGCATCACTTGTGAGTCTGCTGCTAGAGTAGCTTCTTCCAGTCTGCCCTGAGTACGACACCTTCAAACGGCCCCATCACCTACCGCTGCTTCACCTGACATGCAGATTCTGAAGTCGGCTTCCATGCGACAAGCCCACGTAATACACTCCAGTCTAAGTTAAACCAGATGGCAAAATCCTTGAAAACCTCAAATATATAGGTGTATATATATATATATATACACACATCTATATGTATATATACCTATACATATATGTATATACCTATCTCTCTCTATATAATACATAATTGCATGCTTTATATACAAATATATATTATATATGGGACTTTACTGGTGGCTCAGATTGTAAAGAATCTGCCTGCATTGCAGGAGATGTGGGTTCTATCCCTGGGTCAGGAAAATCCACTGGAGAAGGAAGTGGCTACCCACTCCAGTATTCTTGCCTGGAGAATTCCATGGACAGAGGAGCCTGGTGGGCTACAGTCTATAGGGTCACCAAGCGTCAGACACAAGTGAGCAACTAAACACTTTCACACACAAAATATATATATATATATATATATATATATATATATATATATATATATATGATGCTTTCATATATATTCATATGATGTATGAATACAGGGTATATATTTCATATATATGATGTATTTCACACATCATGCTACTGAAATTATAAGAAACATTTCTTGTCATTTCAATAGCATACCTAAGATAACTAAGATGGGAAGAGTTTATGAAATGTCACTGAAAAAGTTAAATGCCTTGATGTTCCCATCCCCCAAAATAATCAGGAAAGTAAAGCATACTCTTAATATAATGAAACGGACGCTACTTAAAAATAGGAAAAGCAGGACTTCCCTGGTGGTCTGGTGGTTAGACTTTGCCTGCCAGTGCAGAGGATATGGGTTCAGTCCCTGGTCCAGAGGATCCCACGTGTTGCTAGGCAACGAAGCTCGCGTGCCGTCGTTACCGAGCCAGAGTGCCCTCGTGCCCGAGTACTGTGGCAAGGGAGGCCGCTGCAGTGAGACACCCGAGCGCTGCCAACTAGAGTAGCCCCTGCTCACCGCCACTGGAGGAAGCCCCCAGGCAGCAAGGGAGACAGTGTAACCACACGTAAAATAAATCCCCCCAAAAATCTGTAAGAAGCAAAATTCTATCATATTTTACCCTGTTTTATTCAAGTTCTGCTTTTTTCAATGGGAAACGTATGAAACACTGTGATACCTTGCCCTGGTTTCTAAATTTCTCTGACCATTGAAACCTCACACCCTCATGTTCTCTCCCCTCATCCATGACACACGACCTTCCGTGTGGTCCTGACTCACCTTCCACTGTTTGTGGAGCTTTCTGACGGCTTCCTGCAGACCCCGCTGCTCCTGCTCAGGGAGAATGTCAGTGAGCTCGTCACACGCTTTCAGGAAAGCATTGAGCACCCTCTGGTCCAGCTGACTGAAAAACTCCTGGCATGGAGAAGGGGGAGAGTGGTCACGAGTGTCAGGCAGAATACAAGGCAGCATCAGATACCCGACAGTGAAGTAGTCACGCCTCTAAACAAGCCTCTTAGCCAGCTGCCGCCCTCTTCAAACCTTCTGGGTGACTACCATTTTGTTTTCAGAAACGAACCCTAATTATCCATAGTGATGAATCAAAAGCCGTTGAGTCTGAAATTTAACTAGGACATTTTTATTTTTTAGAAAAAAAATCTTTGCCGTTTTCAAATTTGATAGAATATTCTAGAAAGCCAACCAGAGTTCCTAAAAACTTGATCCCACAAGGATAGAGTTTTAGTTCCTCTTTGATAAAAGTCAGAAGAGCTGAGTGGAAGCCAGGACTAAAACCTCACAATCCCTCGCTCCCTAACTGCAGTCTCTTCCAGGCCTTGCTGGTTCATTTTAAGCCATTTCTGCATTCACACCAAGCACACAAACTGTGGACTGAATTGTGTTGCCCCTCCCCACCATCCCATCCCACCAAAGTCATATGTTGAAGCCCTAACCTGCAGTGTGATGATATCTGAGGGTGGGCCTCTCATGAAGGAATTAGTGCCCTTCTTCAAGGAGAGACATTGAAGATTTTCTCCTCTGCCTATCTCTGCCATGTGAGGACACAGCAAGCTAACCATCTGCATATCAGGAGTCCTTGCCGGAACCCAGCCAGGCGAGTCCCCTAATCTCAGACTTTTAGTTTTCAGAACTGAGAAAATGAATTCCTACTGCTTAAGCCACTCAACCTGTGTTTTTTTTTTTTCTTTTCTTTATTTCTTTCTTTTTTTTTTTTTTTTTATGGTAGCCTGGGCAGATGAATACATCTCATGCACGGATATACATGGCTAAGTCTCACAAAGTCTTAGGATTATGTATGCTGGGAAGCCACAGGGTCAAAAGAAAGAACAGCAGAGTAGGGGTGTATAAATTTCAACAAGATGTTGGATGGTCATGCATATCAAACCTAAATCCATCAGCTGCATCACAAATGTATTGCATTCATCATTTGAGAGTGTGACTTACATAAATATCCACTGAAATTTCAGGAAAAAAGTGTACATTGTCAGAGGGAATCATCTCCACATACCATTTAAGAGATTATTCATATTCTCAATATTGAAATAATTTAAATAAGTTTGATTAGGCAGGAGATGGCTTCACAATACTGGATCAAGTTGTAGATCAGCTACCAAACTTCAAGTGACATGGCACCTATGCCATGTGTGATATGGCAGAGCTATGATATAAGCACAAAGACTTAGCCATCCCCCTAAACTTCTCTCTTAGAAAGGATATGTTGGTCATGAAAGAGTGTTTCAGCTAAATAATGAATCAGTAGTTTGGAGAGTCTGAATTATCTCTCCTATGGTTCTCTGCTACTCCAGGGGCTCAAGAATGGCCAACTATAGCGCAGCTTATCAACTGCTTCTGAGGTTCTTTTTGCTGTCATTTCTTGGGGTCTCGTATCTGACAAGTTCCTGCTCTGCTGACTCATTTCTCCCTTTTCCCTCTCACCTCCCTTTCTCCTCTTCTCCTTTCCCCCTCCTTCTTCCCTCCCACCTCCTCCCCCTCCATTTTCCTCTTCTTCCCTCTCGCTCTGTCTCTCTTCCTGTCTCTCTCTCCTTCTCTGTATTAGGTCATTGTGCTCTTTTTATTTTTCATCCGAGCTGGCTTGCTCATGCCCTCTCATCCTCGAGGTCCACATGGGATGCACTCACAGTGTGTCTCTTCAGCAGGTCTTCCGGGTCCCCCTTTTCCTCCAGGCCCTCCTGAGCGACCCTCAGCACCTTCTCCAACTCGGCGCGAGACTCCTCAAACTTCTTCATCAAGCGGCTGTTGGTTTCCACGTGCTTCTTCCAATCTCCAGTTTTCTTTACCATATTCTTGATTTAAAAAAAAAAATAATCATAATGGGATATCGATCTCCAGTCATTGCAAATGTCATTTGTTAACGAATAGTGTTTCTTTCAAAAAATACTTGGAAGGAATACATGTCATTATGATGAGAATAATCAATCCTTTTAAATATTAATCAGTATCAGGGGAAAAAAAAGTTAGTCACACAGTCGTGTCCAGCTCTTAGCGATCCCATGGACTGTAGCCCACTGTCCATGGGATTCTCAAGGCAAGAGGTCGGGAGTGGGTTGCCATTTCCTTCTCCAGAGTACTTCCCAACCCAGGGATTGAACCTAGGTCTCCTGCATTGCAGGCGGATTCTTTATCAACTGAGCTACTCAGAAGTACAATATCAGAGAAAGAAGAAGTAAAATGATTGGTTTCCAAACACCAGTAAATGAGCCATTTGTCAAGAGTGAAGACATGAAATGCGGTAATTACAAGTCTTTCTTCTTGGAATTTTCCTCAATCACATCTCTAAAGCAGGCAGAGAACTTACCTGAAAAGCAACATGCATATCTGCAATCTTTCTCTGTAGCTTCGTCTGATCAAAATGCTTTAACACGTTGCTCAAGGTCACAAACTTTTGAACACTCTGACTGCCTTTCTCAATTTGAGTCATGGCTTTCTTACAGCTTTCTTGACAAGCTAATAGTTCCTACAAAAAAAGCGAACCCATAACAATAGTATTTAAAAGGGCAAGGAAGAATGAGAGTAACAATTACAAAACATTGGCAGCATTATATAGCTTTTAGGCTTTTAATCAGCAGTAAGTAAAACCAAAAGTATGGAGAGTTAGGCTTTTCAGAAGAGCACAATTTTAAGCAATCACTGAAGTCAGTGCCTTTTATATAAGGCATTTAAATGTCACACTGAGGTTTCTGAAATCTTTTACATTTCATGCCTACCTTATTAATATCAAGAGAAGGACAGAGCATCAACATTGTTATCTTTCTGGTGCATGCCTTCCTCCCACCAACTAACAGGTCCATAATTTATTGGGAAAAAAATAATGAAATCAATCTACATATCAGGCTATAATTTGCCTCAATAAATTTAATACCAGTGCATATTATACTTTACTGAGTTAGTTAAAGCAGATTATATATAATTTGTATATCCTAAAATATACAACATTTTGAATTCTTAAGGTTCACAAGCTAGCAGCCTCATTAATAAAATGGTGAACTCCTGGTTGGTTGGTGGATTAGTTGCTAAATTATGTCTGACTCTTGCAAGGACTGTAGCCTGCCAGGCTCCTCTGTCCATGGGATTACCCAGGCAAGAATACTGGAGTGGGTTGCCGTTTCCTTCTCCAGGGCATCTTCGCAATCCAGGGGTCGAACCCAGGTCTCCTGCATTGTAGGCAGATTCTTGCATTACAGGTGGGTTCTTGCATTACAGAATCACAGTTCTTGTGACCTTGGTACCAACTGAGCTACCAAATGGACCCCAGACTCTAACACAGGAGGCAGCAGAGTAGTGGGCCTGGGAATACTTGGCAGTTGTCATGCATTTGCAGGTGAGAAGCAATGGCCACTCGCAGGCCTTTTATGCCTGACTGTATCCTGGGCTCCTGGCAGTTTCTGCCTTAGACAGCATGGAAATTATTCAGCTACATGGCAAGCAGTCATTTTTTTGACCTGAATCCACACCATTTGCACTTCAGCATCCTTGATTACTTTGAAAAAATATTTCAAATTGGCAATGTGGATACCAGTTTGGGTAACTTGGATGCAAATATTAAGAGCAAGATTTCTGTTTTATATGGGGAAGACAGAGTAAGGATATACTTGTTCTTTTTGAACGTTTAGGAAGTAAGAGAGTAACGTGTTAGAAAAATCTTGAAAGTGAAAGTCATTCAGTTGTGTTTGACTCTTTTCCACCCCATGGACTATACAGTCCATGGAATTCTCCAGGCAAGAATACTGGAGTGGGTAGCCTTTCCCTTCTCCAGGGGATTTTCCCAACCCAGGGATCGAACCCAGGTCTCCCACATTGCAGACAGATTCTTTACCAGCTGAACCACCAGGGAAGCCCAAGAATACTGGAGTGGGTGACTATCCCTTCTCTAGCAGATCTTTCCTACGCAGGAATCGAACCAGGGTCTCCCACATTGCAGACAGATTCTTTACCAGCTGAACCACCAGGGAAGCCCAAGAATACTGGAGTGGGTGACTATCCCTTCTCTAGCGGATCTTTCCTACGCAGGAATCGAACCAGGGTCTCCTGCATTACAGGTGGATTTTTTTTTAACCAACTGAGCTATCAGGGAAGCCCTAGAAAAATCTTACTCATATTTTATCATTAAAAATAGTAAATACAATTTTAATTGTGAAAGGATTTTTTGATGGAGACACATAGCAATTTGGGAACATAGGAAATGGCACTATGATTTCAAAATGAAAGACAATCTTTAACCAATATGATGAGAACCCATTAGACTAGGGTTTGGTGGTATAATCATTGTGTGTGTGCTCAGTCGCTCAGTCGTGTCCGACTCTGCAACCCCATAGAATGCAGCCCACCAGGCTTCTCTTTCCATGTAATTTTCCAGGCAAGAACACTGGAGTGGGTTGTCATTTCCATCTCCAGGGGATCTTCCTGGATCAAGGATTGAACCTACGTCTCTTGCATCTCCTGCACTGGCATCATTATTGAGGCTTATCATTAATAATAATAATAATGTTAATTGCTACCAGTTATAGAGTATATATGCCCTAATGCGTTGGTCATATTATAGAATATTTAATGTAATCTCTACAACAAGTTCTCAACTTAAGTACCACCACCCTCATTTCAACATGAGAAAATAAAGCTAATCAAGGCTTTGTAATTTGCTGTATCAGATCTGAATCCCTGTCTGACTCACTTCAGATGTTCTCTGCTCTTTCTGCTAAGTGACGCTGCCGTCCTTCCATGAATCTATTTTGATGAATACAGAGGCAAACCTTTTGCCCATCAGTTTTACCCTCTGTTGCTTAAGTTCATTTCTAATAAATCAACTAAATAAGCCAATTAACTCTCACACTCAGTAGGAGGCTGTTCTGCATACAGATTTGCTTACTAAAACTGAGACAAAGAAGGATTCTCACTCCAAATATATTTCCAGAATGCTATGGTCATGTCGATCCATCTAATCCTAGAGGCGTGAAAAGATCTCATAAGACAGACGATCGACACTGGACAGAATAGGATGCAATTATTTATTTCTGTACATAGCTAAATATATACAATTTAAAATTTATCTATACAATTTTTATCCACATAAATATGCAGGTATGCCTAAGTCGCTTCAGTCGTGTCCAACCCTGTGCGACCCATGGACTGTAGCCTGCTAGGCTCCCCTGTCCATGGAATTCTCCAGGCAAGAATGCTGGAGTGGGTTGCCATGCCCTCCTCCAGGGGATCTTCCCAACCCAGGGATCGAACCCACATCTCCTTCGCTTCTGTATTTGGCAGGTGGATTCTTTACCACAGAGCCACCAGGGAACCGCTATGTAAATATACCTATATATAAATATAGAGAGAGATATAACATTTTTTATTCTATCTATAGTGCATAGGGTTTTCATCTTTGGCCATGCGTTTTTGTTTTGAGTTGCCAGTACTATTCTATCAAAAGTTTTCTTCTCCTATCACTGAATTTCTATCAGTATATGCACCTCAGTGTGACTGCCTATGCATTCAATTAACTAGGTCTCCTGCAAGAAAATTTTCCTTACCTGATGTTTCTGTTTAAAAAGAGGACTAGATTGTGCCTCATGTTCAAGAACTGTCATAATTTCATCGATTTTCCCAAGTGAGTCATAAAAGGCCGTCATCTGCTTTTCTAATTCCTCCAACGGTACCAACAGCTGCTGAGACTCAGAAAGGAGTGGGGAGTAACAGTCTCTGACCTTTAAAAAAACAAAGACACAAATTCCATCGAAGGCCATGAAAGACCATAAGCTCAGGGCACTATCCATAGGTCTCAAGAATGTTTTCTTCATTATAGGGTCATTTTGTGCTTACAGAGGTCCAGAGATACTCTTTAATGATATTTCCTGTGCATTGTTAAATTTTGATGCAAAAAAAAAGCACTACTATTGTACCACTGAGACAAGTAAATGCTACAGAGCTTTCTCCTGAAGCTACATCTAAATCATCCAATTGGATAGGCCTTGCTCATCTAAATGATGTCAGTGAGCCAGATGGCATCAAACTCCATTTTATGAACTCTGCAACCCATCTTCACATTACTGGACTTCCCAACTTTATTTCTAAGAACTCCACTGTTTGACCCCTTAACTCTAGAAAAAATTACAAACTTGTTGAACACGCTCCTCCCAGGGAGGTCCTCTGCCTCTCCTAACCTCCTAAGCTCCATGCCTAACCCCTCTTTCCCCCCCAGCATCCCACTCACACCAAGCACTCATGTCATATACCAATTTATTCACAAAGGTTCCCATGCTGGTTCTCCCTCATCTGAATTGGCCCAGCTCTCATCTGTTACTTCTCTTTTTAAAAGATGTTATTAATTCATACACCTGCGTTGTCTTTCTCTTCATGATGAGCTCGTAAAGATGAAGATCTCCATCAAGTGTCTGCTTTGTCATATTTGTTGGAATCCAGGAACTTATAAAATCTTGTAAGAACTTCCTGCCTCCCTCATTTTATTTAGAGTTGCTCCCAAAGTATTATGGGTTGACCAAAATATCCATTTATATCTTCCCTAAGAAGGTATGAAAAAAACCCAAATGGACTCTTTGGCTAACCCAATGCTTTTGGAAACCAAGGAAAGGAAATTAAGTATCTGTTAGTAGATTATTTATTTTTTTCTTTACGTTGTAATTATCCTCATTCTTGGATATACCGACTGAAGGAGAAACTCATCTAAAGAAAGCCACTGTCCTGTTGCCACAGGGCTCTGTTAAAATCACTGAACAAAATAAAGAGAATCTGCTGACATGTGTAATAATTGGTATGCTTTCTAAATCTTCTCTGGACACAAGAGGAAACTTACCAAGATGCTATGTCTAACACAGCAGTTAAGAAAGTGTGATGACTTACCTGTGTCTAAAGGAGCAATTTGCTTTCTCAGAAGTTGCCCTAAAATCACTAAACTCAACCCAGGCTGAGATGCGCCAGCCCAAGACACAGCTCTAAAGGCTTCTTGAAGGTTATCTAATTGATAATGTTGATCCAAGTTGTACCAAATCCTTATAAATAATTGTAAATATTTGAAAGGATTTAAAATTAGCACTCTCATATATACCAGTTTGACAAAATTTCCTCTTCTTTCCATGGCCTTGATTCTTCCTATTTTTCCCTGTCTCATTTATTCCTTATTTAAATGAATTCTCCACAGTTGATTTCATATTTTCATATTGGTCTTTCTCTTTCTAAATTTCCTTTCCTAATTAACAAGGCTTTCTGTTTTATTGCCCTTTGTTTTCCAATTCTTCATTACAAAATTTTCTCTTCCCTAACATAATCACTTCTTTTTTTTTTTTTTAAACAAACCAACAAACAGGTGTTAATTACTCAGTTTAAATGGACTTTGAAAGCAATATCATCTTTATAAAATGTAACTTTAGATAGATAAAACATCCTAGTGAAACTTCCAAAGATGTTAAGGAAAACCCCTCAATAGAACAGAAATGACTTATGGGTCAATTGGTATTCTTTGTTTCCTGCACAGAAGTGGCATAAATGTATGTATCTTAAGTCCAAAGTGAGCTCTCTGAGATGAAGAGGGCAGAATTTCACCATTTTGTGGTTGTGCAAATGAAAAGAAATGGTGTAATAAAGAGCATGTAAGTGTGTCCAATATCAATACACCCCAATACTGGTTGTTTCTCACTTAAATATATGATGTCTTCCTCCTCCTCTTCTTCTCCCGTTGCTTCCCATTTCATCACGTCTAACTGGTCCTCTGTTCTTCCAGAGGAGGCTTATCTTCCTATTAAAATACACCTACCAGTACTCCTACACTAAAGAGGCAAAGCTTTAGTTGTCAGCTCCATAGTTTCATTTTTTAAAGCTCACGACAAAGTTACTAGATGAAGAATCCCAATAAGAAATAAACGCAGGATCTGCTAACAAGTGAATGAGTTGCCTGCGGTGACAGCATAGTGAGATGAGCTGAAAGTGATGTTGGTCCTGAATGGAGTTTCATGCTTTAAAAATATTTTCCCACCTTGGTTAGTCTCTCTTTGAGCCCAGACATGGTTGCAAACATTTCATTGGCTTCTTCTTGGGAGATCTCTTTGGTAATGAGGTGCGCTGTCTTTGTAATCATCTTATACTGAGCATCCATCACAGGCACCCTCTGCTCAATATCCTATATGAATCATTGACACAGCTATGTTAATACATGATATGTTTACTCTTAATTTCAAGATTCCACAAATGGATACAAATCTGTATGTACTGAATAAAACTCTATACTTGTAATAATCTTTTGGAGAGTCCAATGACTACTTTCCTTCATTACTAATATATGACATATTGATATAAGAAAATAAATAGAAATAAATATAAGAAAATAAATGAATAGAATTTAAAAAATAAATTTCCTTAAGTATCACCATAAATCCTTAGGTTTACATAAAGATAAGCAGAAGCAATCTTTACACTTTCAAAATATATATTAATGTAATCTGTAAACATTATATCAGGTAAATGCATGTTAACAATTTGGGGCAATTCTGATTTTAAAAATGAAACAACTTACTTCTTTAAAATAAGTAACACATTGTCATTGCAGAAATTTATAAATTAGAGATAATAATGAAAATTTAATACAGTCTTCTCACACCAGAGCCAACACCCCTACCACCACAAGGCTCTGCTGAAATTACTTAAACAAAATTAATATTTTTCCTGTGTGTACTTATACCTATTTTTTATTTTTACAAAAAAAGGATGATGTTTTGTTTTGCTTTTCTTACTTAATGATGTATTGGAAAAGTCTTTCCATATCATAAAATATTCTTCCACTGCTTCATTTTTGAGAGCTGCAGAGTATTCGAAATATGTAAATAGCACAATTTATTTAGTAAATCCTTTATTGTTGGAGGCATTTATGTAGAGGTATCTCCAGACATCTGTTTTTCCCTAGTACTTTATAATTCGGTTGTAGAAAATGAAAATTTCTTTTAAAAAACTTGTTTTGAAGTCACCCTATGGTCAATACACATCTTAAAAAATTTAGATGGCTTTCTTATGAGAGGCAGAAATCAGGATATGCATACATGTCACAGTGATGCCAAGGAGACAGAGAAGCAGTTCTTGAAATGACCTAAGTAACTTCACTGATCTTTCTTTACACAACAGAACAGGTTTTTCACTTTGTGTTCCCAGAAAACCAGCTCACCTCCAAGTCTTGAGTTAATAACTTGACATTAATAACAGAGACTTCTAAGGGCTCTGAAAGTTTCCTATGGGCTTCAGTTGCAAAATCAGACAAGATAGTAACACAGTCGTTGTATTCTTTCTTCATTCTGTCCAACTCATCAGCTCGAGCATACTGTTGAGAAAAGGGAGTGGGGCAACACAGAAAACCATTAAGCCAAGACTCAGGAAGCTTCTAACTTTCACTTCTACATACTATCTGGAATTGTTAGGTGGTAGGAAAGACTGATTCCTGATGCTTATTTTAGATACACTTGAAGTTAGTCAAATTACTGTGAAAAGAAGAAAGCAGCTAGCATAGAAGCAAAGAATTATGATTTAAAGCATGAATCATTCCATGTAAGTAAGCTCCATATGTCAAGATTATCCTTAATCAAACTACACATTTTTGTTATGTTCCTCCATTCCAAATGGAAAGAATAAAGGACCAAATAGAAACATAACAGTTCTAAACACATCTGTACTCTGCCTTAATAAGCCCGAGCTATAACAATAAAGAGTCTCTAAACAGACTATCACAACATTTATGACACACCCACGTTCTAGGCATAAACATATTCGAAAAACATACTTGCTTGACTTCCATAAACAACTCCCTCCATCGCCCATTTAGCAACAGTAATTGCTGTTTGAGATCACGGGAAACCATCTCATCACAGGTTTCGATTAAAAAATTGCCAGCATCATTCATGGCAGTGTGCTGCTGTATCCAATGAGGCAAATTTCGGAAAAAATCCTAAACAAGAAACAATGCATACTATTGTAAACCATAAATCAAAAGTTAATAAGTGATAGGAAAGTAACCAGACCATGAGAAATACCTTGGTTATAAAATTTGTGCAAATTTTAAGGTGAATTTTAACTCTCTTTCAAAATGGAAATTTTTGTTAAAAAATGTGAACTAGAAATTGTGTCTTTTCATAAGAACATGTACACCATATCTTTTGCTGAAGACAAAAAACACATGATGAGCATATTCTATTATTCCTATTTTGCAGATTAAAAAGCTGAATTTCTGTGAATGTAAGGAACTTGTGCCTCTATCCTTCAGGCTAGTAAGTACCAGTGCCAGAGTCATATAAAAGGTATAATATTTTATGGAATATGTAGTTTTAGGGAATATTTATATATATCTTTCTTAAGAAACTTTTTACTGATTACTTTTGATACTAAAATCAAATTTTAAAACCTGAATACAGTCCATGAAGATAATTAACAATCATGAAGATAAACTCTCCAAGGAAAAGTTAAAATAAATAATTATCTGGGGCAAGAATACATAATACAGTGACATCCTTCCTTATTTAAGGTTACACGTTTGATGACGGAGCAGCTTCCACTGGATTTCAAATTGCGTGCATGCACACACACACACGTATGCACCATGGTAAAAACCGAGAACATCATAATTCAAAATCGATTTCACAAGTCATGTGCGGGAGGACTTCCTACATAAACTGGTGAGAACACTTCTGTTTCTGGTGGCTCTATCTCCTTGGATGAAATGAACACATATGATATCTGCTAGGGCACTGCCAGTCTAATCAGAAAAGCCAAAATCTGTGTGGGTTACAGTTGCTCAGGTACACGGAAGTACCTAATCTACATTAAATATAGAATGGGAAACATGAAAATTATATATCTACTTGTATAACACAATAATCGAAGAACCAATCTAAGCAGTAATTCTAATATAAGTGCTATACCTCTTAACATAAATTTGGCATTTTAAAGTTTTACATGTAAGTTGTTTTTCCATGAGAAAATACCGGACTCCCATTGAGAAGTATATACACAGAAATCAGGCCATTTCATATGATCTTTTAATGTAAGTGATATTAAAGTAAGATAGCAATTCTGGCAAACACACACACACACACACCTGTAACTGGAGGAAAAAGAGTCACACCTACCCAGAAGAAAACCCTGACTGACAGCTGGTAAAATCCAAAAACAAACTTCCAGAGAGACAAACATGTGAGGACCCATCTGTTGAATCTGTATAATGCCATCACACAGACTTAGTGCCACGTTAGCCAAAGCTGTTTTAACTGATCAGCATTCAGTCGCTCAGCAGCATCCAACTCTTTGCGACCCCATGGACTGTAGCCCACCAGGCTCCTCTGTCCATGGAGTTTTCCAGGAAAAGAGTACTGGACTGGGTTGCCATTTCCTTCTCTAGAGGATCTTCCTGACTCAGGGATTGAACCCGAGTCTCCTGCGTATCCTGCGTTAGCAGGTGGATTCCTGGGAAGCCCAAAGTTGTTTTCATCCTCTTAAATCAGGAAATCCACAGCGGCTGCGCCCTCTAAGACACAGACCTTATTGTGTGTATAGCGCCCTCTGCTGCCCACTGCGTTTGGCTCTCCCTCCATCAGTTACGGATCTTCTGAATGCAGAAGTTAAATACTGTCTTAACGTTAAGCTTTAAAAAGCAGAACATTTCTTGGTCTAAAATAATGTACTAACCTGAAAGTGCAACGTTTAAGGCAAAGTCAGGAGTTGTGTGACACACATGCAAACACATGACACTCCCTAGAGAACTCTGCTGTGAGAGTCTCCCATTTCCAAATTCGCCGGTGGTTGTTTCCTTTTGTAAGAAGCGGTCTTACCTTTTTGGCATGTTCTGACTGATTTAGCATTTTCTCAGCATCCTCGAGCCAAGCCTGAAGACTAGCCACGGTATTGCCATATCGGTCCCAGTTGGCGATGACTTCCTCCAGCATGCTCCGCACGCTCCTGACTTCCACCGAGAGGTTCCTCCACTGGGCAGTGGTTTCATTCATGAATTTCATCACATTCTCAGCTTCTTCCACTGAAACAGATAAGTTATAATCCCTATTTTATATTTTAAATCCACCACACCTTTTTTTCTAGGGTCTACTGGAGGGTTTTCATAATTCTTCTTAGGATTTTATTTTATTTTTTTTAGGATTTTAAATTTAACAGATGTAATGTTAGAATCACATTCAGCTAATGTTGGAGATACATTATATCTTATTCATAGGTATTTATAAAGATTAAAGCCAATGAATATTTAAAATTTCTGATAAATGGTATATATTAATAATAGATGGCATATATTTGTTTGCATTTTATATGCATTCAGATAGACACATATATAGTACAATCATAAATGCTATAATTCATTTTCAGCAAATATGAGAAATATATCTGTAAAATGAAACAGACATATTTTACAATTGTGTCTTTCCACAAACTTAAGTTTTCATTTATTTTATTATAATATTTAGGTTGGTCCAATTTTGCCTTTAACCATTGGAATTTAAAATGGGTTTGAACATTACAATTTAGAAAATGAAAACTTATTTTCCTTTCTGTTAGACAATCACACACACACACACACAGGAGAGGCATAACACAAAGTCAAGGGAACTGAATCCAATGTGACTTTTCATGCCAATGACATGGTCACACAAAGATTCTGCAGAGAAAAACTGATTTAATCATACAGAAATGTGTAGGTTCTAAATTATGCTGCATTCAATACTACAACAAATTCTGCATGGTGTTTTACCTGAACCATCAGCTTTGACATACATCTCCGCTGTCTGTTTCAAGATCTGGTATGTCACTTCATATTGTTCAAAGAACTTGCTGTTTTCTATAAAAGACTAGAAAAAAGAGGGAATGGTTAGAAAATAACTAATATAGGCTTATGCAGACATGGCAAAGTCAATCTTGTGCAGTGCAGCTGTGTGGATACGCTACCCCAATTTATCAACCTCACTCTTCTTCAAAACATTGAATTAATTCAACTGCCATAAATAATAACCTGATCATTTCTGAGAATAAAACTTTACTCCTGACTTTTGCTTCTAATTCACCCCTAGATTGAGAAAATATTACACTTCTTCTCCACCCAAGGGTTTGTTTTTAGAAAAGACAGAAGCTTCTCCAGAGTATGTGGGGCTAACATTTAGAAAGTTCTAAATTTGGAACAACATTTGAAAGTGTCCCACTGGGTCTTAGCTGTGGGATTCTGTTGCTCTTTGAACAATAATTCTGGTGGATGATGACTCTGAGGTACTTCAGAGTATAAATAACTGGCACAAGGCACACTTTCTTAAAAGGTAAATACAAAAATATTTCCAAGTAGAAAATTGCTAAATAATCATACATTCTATCCATGTTTTCCATGTTCTCATATATCTATTAACCTAGTATAAAGCTTAAAGATAAGACACATCTATATCTAATACAGTGGTGGTTTAGTTGTTATGTTCAACTCTTGTAACCCTGTGGATTCTAGCCGGCTAGTCTCCTCTGTCCATGGGATTCTCCAGGCAAGAATCCTGGAGTGGGTTGTCATTTTCTTCTCCGGGGATCTTCCCAACCCAGGGACTGAACCCACATCTCCTGCATCACAGGTGGATTCTTTACCGCTGAGCTACCAGGGAGCCCCTATATCTGTTTGTATGAAATTTATGTATGCATTAGAGTTACTATAAGCAAATAGAGACTAATATGGAGGACACACAGGTGATTTTTATTATTGCTACCTCCAGGAAATATGAAATAATTCCTGTTTCAAAAAGTATTCCTACTTTTCTAAAAGTAGAAAATTAAAGCAATTACAGATAACAACATATTACCAAAGGCTTCTTAATTCCTTTTAATAGTGTAATTAGTTCCTATGATTTAAACTCAGTAAAATACTTTGTGTCACTATTATAAAATATAAAATTGGTCTTCAAAAACTAGCTGAAATTCTGAATAGGATGTTGATGAGTGCTTAATATGGAGATGCAAGATGCTTGTGTGCAGATGCAAAACTATTCATACAACAATTTCATAGACGTCCCTAGATTTTATTAATAGAAATTTATAGCATTTCATGACTATATTTAAAAAGTTACATGTAATAGATTTCATACCATTTTATGCTTGCATTTACTACATAGTAACTATTCTTCATGAATATATTGACTAAAGCTGTGAATTATCTGGAATGAGTTGTTCCCTGATGAATATCTTACCCAATAAGTGAAATAGGCTTCATTATTTTTGATGAGAATTGGTTAGCTCATTATTTAGCCACATGTCCCATTCCCTTAACCTCTGCCTGCTCCCCAAATAGACAAAGAGTAATTTAATAGAATGTAAATTTTGAAAAATTTAAAAAATAAGAAGGTCCTGATTTGATCAAACATGGGTGATTACACCTAATTTTCAATACCTTGTAAGTAATTGAAGAAACATATATTCAGCAAAGTTTTTAAAAATAGTGTCCATTTAGTTTTTGGACACAATTTCAAGGAGCTAATGGGAAAACAATTGCTCAAAGTGTCAAATAAATGGGAAACAGTGCCTACATCGGACATTAAAACATACACATGCTTTTGCTAGAGTGATTTACAAATTCACTATAAAGGAATAAGAGAGAAAAGTTATTTCCAGTTTCATTTATGGTATGCATGGGGAGAAGAATTAAGAATATTATAAATGTAGAAATTCATTAAAGTACTTTTGAGTTTTCCTATGAGAACAAAGACATCACTTTACTGACAAAGGTCTGTATGGTCAAAGCTATGGTCTTTCCAGTAGTCATGTACGGATGTGAGAATTTGACCACAAACAAGGCTGAGCAGTGACGAATTAATGCTTTCAAAGACTCTTGAGAATCCCCTGGACAGCAAGGAAATCACACCATTCACTCCTAAAAGAAATCAACCCTGAATATTCATTGGAAGGACTGACGCTGAACTTGAAGCGCCAACACTTTGGCCACCTGATGCGAAGAGTCAACTCACTGGAAAATACCCTAATGCTGGGAAAGATTGAAGGCAGGAGGATAAGGGGGCAGCAGAGGATGAGATGGTTAGACAGCATCACCGACTCAATGGACATGAGTTTGAGCAAGCCCTGGGAGACAGTGAAGGACAGGGAAGCCTGGGGTTGCAAAGAGCTGGACATGCCTTAGCAACTGAACAACTACGGGGAAAACTAAATAATAAGTTTTTGAAGGAAGAAGCCTTATTTGTTATTTTAGTTTTAAAATTATTTCATTTACTTCTGCCCTTTCATTCTGAGTCCTGAGTAACTCCACTTGTCTGTTAGAATCACTTCAGCAGGAGGACTGCTAACTCTCTTTTTCACTGTGAGCCATCTAGACAAAGTCTTTCAGAAGAATGCTAAATCAAGCACAAATGTGTGTTTAAAATACCAGTGATGGGGTTAGTTTATTTCTTTTAAAATATAGCTTACATTTGGAAATCAAGTTCAATAAATAAGCTGTGTTGGTCAAGAGACTTTTAAAGTTGATGGCACTTCAAGAAAAGGAAGCTATTTATGCTACAAAATTCAAAGTATTGGAAGGGAGTAAATTTCTACTTTGAAAAGAGAAATATAATAAATACAAAGCTCATCAATTTCTCTCAAAGAGAGCTAAACTAGACAATTTAAGAATTAAAAAATCAACTGAGATGTGAGAAGTACGTTCATTAGAACTGCCTATTGACTTTAATAAAATCATTTCAAATATTAGACTAAATATTCATATTACATATACTGTATTCACTTTATCTACATACCCAAGAGCTTTTCTTCTATGTGAAAGAGCAAAATACTGTCTTATTTCTTCCACTGTAAAATTGGAGCATGTGTTAAGTAACATGGTTTTGTCACGAACAATTCTGACATCAAGAACCAAACCAACCATCTTCTGATTTACATTACAGTATATAATCTCTTACCAAGATCCCGTGGCCTAATTAAATCAACAAGCATTCATGAACTATTCATATTTTCTAAGAATTCCTTGAGCACTTAGGGGCTGTATACCTAAGTGCCTCTAAAAGGTAAGGAGGAAACACATTCTTTAGTTTCCCAACTCTTAAAAAAAGTATCTTTTTTTTCTTGCAGATGAATAGAATTGACTTGAGAATTCAGATGAAGGAAAAGATAATTATGGAACTCTCATATCCCAAATATTACTTTGCTTATTTGATGATATAGCAGCATATGGCTCATTACAATAATGTCTTTTTAGAAACCAAGTAAAGGATTATATTTAAGAAACTGATTTTATGATTTTTTAAAAAATCTTCATGCACTTTGAAACAGTCTCTTCTAAAGAGAATGATTTTCCCGAAAACTCCATAAGAATGAGAGAAGCTCTGTGGCATGTGAGATAGCAGGAAAACAATGAAGTGTCAGTCTTTGTTACTTAGAAAAATTCTTCTTATTATTAAAATTTTGGAAAAGATTATGTCTTCTAAACATTGAGTTATGTATAAGGTCACACAGGTAGTGAGGAGCTGAGTCCTGATTCAACACATTCCTATGTCATTGGTGGCCACAGAGAATAATCTATAGTGTCCCCAAAATCTTCCCAAGAATCCAACCAAACCCTGCCCCAATACCATGTTGCCTATAATAACATAAGAGTAACTCATAGGCTGTATGGAAATGTAAAATATTATCAATTATGGACCAACATTAAATGGGACTGATGTTTATGTGAACAACATTCTTTAGTTCACTGAGCTACAGAATATCATTTCAATTATTTGGGCTTTTCAGTTTAAAAAAAAACAACAACTTTTTTTCCCAGCCAATTTTGTTAGAGAGTCAAGTTCAGTGCATGCAAACTCACTTCAGTCATGTCTGACTCTTTGTGACCCTAAGGACTGTAGTCAACCAGGCTCTTCTGTCTGTGGGATTCTCCAGGCAAGACTACTAGAGTGGGTTGCCATGCCCTCCTCCAGGGGACCTTCCTAACTCAGGGCTTGAACCCACACCTCTTATGTCTCTTGCATTGGCAGGTGCATTCTTTACCACTAGTGTCACCTGGGAATTCCCATAAAATTCCTAAACACAAAGGCTTTTGATGCAGAAAGATGTGGATTCTAATCCAGATTCCACTTCTTATTAACTATGCCACTTGGAACATGTGACTTGAACATTCAAAAGTCCCATTTCATCAATGAAACAATGTGAAAATACCCAGCCCATAGGGTCATCATTGAGATGGAAAATGACAGATGTAAAACATTTGGCACATGAAAATATCCAACATCCTCTAATTATTAAAACTATTGAACTATAAGCATCTTAAACCTCTTTTGGAATAGAAGTTTAGGTGATAAATACATATCTTTCATCAGGGAACAAGAATATCAGGAAATATTCATTAAAGCCTGCTGTATTTATAGAGTTATTAGCAATCTTACAAATAATTTTGCAAGTCACATTATAAAACAGTTTAAAATTAGCAGCTCAGTGAATGTCTATTTATGAAGTAGGTAGAAAGTACTGATTTTTTTATCATTAATAATAATTCTTTAGCTACATATGCTTTATGTGAGAAGTTCAAAGAGAATTATTAACATCTTTGTGTTGGAACATTAACCTGGTGAAACAGTCTCATTAGGCATCTCAATCTAATTGGCTGTCCTTAAATAGCGAGAACAAAGACGGATCCTGAATAATTACCTACTGAGCTCAGAGTGTATCATTTGACATGACTAAACCTGAAAATACACATGCATATCTGTATTTAATATTTGTAGGACTAATGCAAATGCTCAAAGTTAAAAAATAAATCAGATTTCTCATTACTTTCCAAAATCATTCAAAATGAATAAAGGAACATATTGCCACATATTTCACATTTTTGGACAAATGTTTCCTAGAAAATTATAGTAAATCTACAGAAATATTTTTATTGCAAACTTGTTAAATTTTTTTCAATGCATGTTTTTCACTTAGCATGTAGAAAATAACATTAAAATGTAGCAAAATATATTATGGTTCTAGGATGCTTCGGTAAAAATGTGACTTCAATAAATATTCAGTCATGTTGGTAACAGAACCACTGAGACCAGTCAGGTTTAGAAATGGGCTTATATTTTAAATGCATTAATTTATTGGTTAGAACTTCTGAATAAATACAAATGAAACAAAGGATTGAGATGTTCTATTAATTTTGTGGGCATATCTGTGTTGCTAATTAACTGAGGAGCATGTTTAGCTAAGAGAAATGAACTACTTTTAATAATTACAATTCTTTGATTACATGTAAATGGAAACTGTTAGTTACAGTAGGACCTACTTCCCTAATTAATGCAGGGCTACTAGTCTATGTACATATAGGATTATCTATAATGATAGCCCAAAGTAGAAAACACTCTTCAAAAATTAAGTTCATACAGGTTCACAGACAAAATTTTACTTTTCCTAGGTGCACACAGGAAGTAAAGAAACTCACAGAATGGCCATAAACAAGCCATGCTTGAACTAATCTAAAAAAAAGAAATTAGTTCCCACTGAACAATTTAGAATTGTCCTATTCATGATTGGATTTTAGAAAGCTTAAAATAATGTTTAAGTATTTTAAGTTAGTTTCAGTGGTGAGCTCACAATCAGTTGTATGCAATACAAAAACTTTCTTTTTTAAGCAAGAAAGCTCATCAGAATTGGTTCAATATGATTAATGCTACAAAACATTTTATACTCCAAAGAATACAGGTGTGTATTTCAGATTGCTATGAAAAGCTCACAGATTTACATTGAACCCATTTTACACATTGGTAACGTAAGGTTTAAATTCAAGATAAAAGTAACAATGTCCAATAAACTGGAAGGTATTAGATACTAAACCCAGGGGTCCTCTGACCTCTGTCGGAGCGGCAGGGAGACTTACAATGTAGTTTTGCAGAAGTTGCTCCACTGAATCTCTCCCCCCATACTTGATGATCCAAGACTTCAGCTTTGACTCTGCAAGAACCAGCAGGGAGAGCAGACGGTACTTTAATTCTAGAAATTCCATTTTCATTAAGTGTAGCTCTGATGTGGAGGAAACAAAATGAAACCTAGAAACAAAACACGGAGAATTTACAGAATGTAACTAATAGTAACAGAACGGGGCTTACTTAACCTGTTACACGTCCTTATTAAATAAAATGCAGGTACAAGGTCTTCTAAACTCTGGCTGATCAATCACTCTCAGGAAAGCTGGTTCGGTTTCTAGCTCTGGGTTTAAAGGCAAATCACGATTGATTGAAGTCTTTGATTTAGTTCTTTCCCCTGCCAAGATCGCTCTCATCTGTTTCTTTTAGAAGCTGTTTTTGCAATATTACATAATGTTCCTCACAGTACTGAATAAAAATACAGCCTCTGAAGAAACCATTTCTGTGATTTTCAGGCTGTGGGTACATGCAGGTTTACTCTTTCCAACTAATTATGTATTAGAACATTGGCATTAGCATATGCTAGGGGAACCCAGCTTTTATGTACCAAGTGCAAGCATTTACGTAAAAAAAAAAAATCAATTCAGAAAGAAAAGACATGGGAAAAAAGCATCCACCGAGCCTTTTAACTACACTTCATTCAAAATCAGACATTCTCTTACCTCTCGGCCATGTCCTCCAATTGATCAGGCGGCACTGGGATCCCGTTCACAGACCTGGTTCGGTAGATTTCATGGAATGCTCTTTTGTGGGCATCTGTGTTTTGAAGCAGATCCTAAGATACAATTTTTTAAAAAAATAAAAAATGAGGAAACATGTTCACAGGAAGCTAAGAAGCATAATTTTCAGCCTGCACAGATGAGTCAATGTATTCAACAATTTGATGGTACTGCCACAGCCATACGCGACTTGGTGCCGAGCACAGGCTTTTACCTTGTACAGGAGCCAGGGTGCTTGTCCATGAGGCCCTGTGCTAGAGCCGTAGCTAATAATTATGGCATCTTTTAAACACACATGACACTTGCACAGCAATGCATTCAGACATTTTAAAGGCACATGGTCCAAAGGAAGATGTAGTTAGTGCTGTAAATGATAAATGGTAGCATTTTTCTCTTTCCCTGATTTTGAATCTATTGATTTCCCAGAGCTTAACACTAGGTACCCACTAGTTTAACCCTTTAAAGGTAAAACTAAAAATATTAAATTCTCTATTTTATTCTGAGTGTGTGCAGGCTACCCTAAAGTCATGTTTGCTTGCCATCTTAAAGTAAGTCAATTACATTACAACATATTATGAAAATACCTTTATGGTTAGAAGATTTCAAACAAGCACAAGGAATGCCCCATAGATATCACAGTGGGAAGAGTAAATGTGATGTTTATAAAGATTTTTTCTAGATTGTACAGAACTCCAAAAATTTTTAATAGTTTGGATTTGTTTTCTGAGTTTTTCATTGTCAAAAAACATCCTTCACAATTCCTAGCTAATTTCTCACATAAAAGCAAAGAAGGAGAGAGATGAGAGCAGATTCATGGCGTATTTTCTAGAGCTTAGGTGGTTTCTCAATAGCAGAGTAAAGAGCCAAGAGACCTACCAGAATGAATTAGAAAAATCAACAATCTTTTGGGACTTCCTGCTGGTCCAATACTAACACTCCGCACACTCAATCAATGCAGGGGGCCTGGGTTCAATCCCTGGTCAGAGAACTAGATCCCACATGCCACAACTAAAGGTCCTGCATATCACACCAAAGACCAAAGAGCCTACATGCTGCAACTAAGACCCGGTGTGGCCAATATATATATATATATATATATATATATATATATATATATAATTAATTAATTAACAGTGTTTCACACTAAGATTTAGTAGATTAATTGGAAAAAACAGAAGCAAGAAAACAGCCTAAAACATAAGAAAGACACTTGATAGACAGGTACAAATGAACGCTTTCGTATGTAAATTAAGATGCTAAAGTCATATGTGTTTGTTAACATAAGGGATTAATTTTCTTTTAGTTCAGAGGATGTTATTTGTTACACTGTAGAAAAAAAAATTCCAGCCCCAGACTATTTCTATCTTGACATGTATTTGCTGTTATCATCTTCTCATCTGCTTGGAGTCTGTAGGTAATGGCACAGGTATTCACAAGTTCGCCGTTCCCAGTGGGAGGGCACCACAGGCATCTCAGAGCTGATCACAGAGAACAGAGGACCACCCCAGAGTAGCTATTGCCTTGAGTATTTCAGTCACCGTCCGTCTCCTCCTTAACCTGTAGACACGGTTCTATAACTCATCTCTTGACTGAAACTCCCCCAAATGACTCCAGGGCAAGTTTAGAGGAACCACCACTGCCACCTCTCATTTGCTCTGAGTGACTACATGGTAATGTATGGGTGGGAGTCTGTGACTCTCCTGGGTTTTCCAAATGCCCAGCTGTCTTCCAAGAAGCTTTCCCTGTTGTAGTGTTCTATATCTAATGACTTGAAAAACATCTGGACAAGAAATTAAAACAAACAAAAACATTTTCAAACATGACAAAAGAATTCAGATGGCGTGATGCTGCTGGGTCCTCTGAAAGGCTGTCTCATCTGAAAGCAACCAGATGCTGAGCACAGTGTATGACTTTAGTTCACTAGTGGGCTCACAAGAAGGAAGTAAAACCATTAAGTCTCCCATTTTCAGTAAAACATGACCCCAAACTGAATCATAGACCTATGAACAAAAACACTGAAAAAGCTAATTGTCCCAGGAAAATATCAATACCATTGCAGCAAGTCTTGGAACTTGAATAATGTGAGGAATATTGAAAGTGAGGACTCAACATTTAGCCAGAACCTTCAAAAAGGGATGATGTGTCCTTGGTTGACAGCAAATGTAAACACAAAAGGAAGAATGCAAATATCGCCAAACACAGGAGACATGCTACCATGAGTAAAGAAACCAGCAGAAACAATACATTCAGTGTTAAAAAATGTAAGTAATTTAATACTTGACAAGAATGGTTTGCAAGCTGGAAGAGTAGGGCCTGGTTAAAGTGTTCTTAATTCCTTATGTTGATTAAGAGGAGGTCAAGACATTGATTTTCAATTTCATTAAGTATCCATGGTAAAATTTCAAGGACTATCACATTACACAACTTCAGTTTATAACCTGAAGACAGTTTAAGGGAAAACATGGAATAAGAAAAATAGGCAAGCAAATCACAACAAAACCCCTCAAACAAATATTTTAAAGCAATTTTCCTCCAATTAAAAAATTTAAAAAAAACCTTCAATCAACTTATAAACAGGAAGAATGCAGGGGAAAAATAAAGGAAGAAAAAGTGGGGCAAACGGAAACAAATGTAGAAACAAAATCAGATATATCAGTAATTATAAATAAACATGAATGGAATATATATTTCCTTATCAAAAGGCAGAGATTGTCAGATTAGACAAATAAAATAGAACTATCTGCTTTTTAAAAGTGATATTCCTAAACATTAAGAACAAGGATAGGTTGAAATTAATAGAATAGAAAACAACAAGCCAGGTAAATTCTAATAAAAGAAATCTCATATGTGTGCATCAATATTAGACAAATAGACTCCAGAACAGAAGTCTTTACAAGTTATTAACTGCTTAATTATTGCTTTCTTGGACTCCAAAATCACTGTGGATGGTGACTGCAGCCATGAAATTAAAAGATGCTTGCTACTTGGAAGAAAAGCTATGACAAACCTAGACAGCATATTAAAAAGCAGAGCCAACAATTCTGCTCTTAAATTAATTGTATATCCTGGAATTTTCTTCAAAATTAATTGTATATCCTAACATGTATCTGTTGAATGGAATTGGACTTCCCATAAATCTATTGAAAATTTGAGCATCCCACTCAGTTCAGTTCAATTCAGTTGCTCAGTTATGTCTGACTCTTTGCGACCCCATGGACTTCAGCACACCAGGCCTCCCTGTCCACCAATTCCAAGAGTTTACTCAAACTCATGTTCATTGAGTCGGTGATGCCATCCAACCATCTCATCCTCTGCCATCCCTTACTCCTACCGCCTTCAACCTTTCCCAGCATCAGCGTCTTTTCAAATGAGTCAGTTCTTCCCATCAGGTGGCCAAAGTATTGGAGTTTCAGCTTCAGCATCAGTCCTTCCAAGGAATATTCAGGACTGATCTCCTATAGGATGGACTGGTTGGATCTCCTTGCAGTCCAAGGGACTCTCAAGAGTCTTCTCCAATACCACATTTCAAAAGCATCAATTCTTTGGCACTCAGCTTTTTTTATAGTCCAACCCTCATATCCATACATGACTACTGGAAAAACCATAGCTTTGACTAGATGGACATTTGTTGGCAAAGTAATGTCTCTGCTTTATAATGAGCTGTCTAGGTTGGTCATAGTTTTTTTCCAAGGAGCAAGCATCTTTTAATTTCATGGCTACAGTCACCATCTGCAGTGATTTTGGAGCCCAAAAAATAAAGTCTGTCACTGTTTCCACTGTTCCTCCAGCTATCTGCCATGAAGTGATGGGACCAGATGCCATGATCTTCGTTTTCTGAATGTTGAGTTTTAAGCCAACTTTTTCATTCTCCTCTTTCACTTTCAACAGGAGGCTCTTTAGCTCTTCTTTGCTTTCTTCCATAAGGGTGGTGTCATCTGCATATCTGAGGTTATTGATATTTCTCCCAGCAATCTTCATTCCAGCTCGTGCTTCATCCAGCCCAGTATTTCTCATGATGTACTCTGCATATACCCTGTTAAACAAGCAGGGTGACAATATACAGGCTTGATGTACTCCTTTCCTGATTTGGAACTAGTCTGTAATTCCATGTTCAGTTCTAACTGTTGCTTCTTGACTTGCATACAGATTTCTCAGGAGGCAGGTCAGGTGGTCTGGTATTCCCATCTCTTTCAGAATTTTCCAGTTTGTTGTGATGCACACAGTCAAAGGTTTTGTCATAGTCAGTAAGGAGAAGTAGATGTTTTACTGGAACTCTTTCGCTTTTTCTATGATACAACAGATGTTGGCAATGTGATCTCTGGTTCCTCTGCCTTTTCTAAAACTAGCTTGAACATCTGGAAGTTCACAGTTCACGTATTGTTGAAGCCTGGCTTGGAGAATTTTGAGCATGACTTTGCTACCATATGAGATGAGTGCAATTGTGTGGTAGTTTGAGCATTCTTTGGTATTGCCTTTCTTTGGAATTGGAATGAAAGCTAACCTTTTCCAGTTCTGCGGCCAATTGCTGAGTTTTCCAAATTTTCTGGCATATTGAGTGCAGCACTTTCAGCATCATCTTTTAGGATTTGAAATAGTTCAACTGGAATCCCATCACCTCCACTAGCTTTGTTCGTAATGATGCTTCCTAAGGCCCACTTGACTTCGAATTTGAGGATGTCTGGCTCTAGGTGAGTGATCACGCCATTGTGTTTATCTGGGTCATGAAGATCTTTTTTGTACAGTCCTTCTGTGTATTCTTGCCACCTCTTCTTAATATCTTCTGCTTCTGTTAGGTCCATACCATTTCTGTCCTTTATTGAGTCCATCTTTGCATGAAATGTTCTCTTGGTATCTCTAATTTTATTGAAGAGATCTCTAGTCTTTCCCATTATTGCTTTCTGCTATTTCTTTGCATTGATCACTGAGAAAGGCTTTCTTATCTCTCCTTGTTATTCTTTGGAACTCTACATTCAAATGGATATATCTTTCCTTTTTGCCTTTGCCTTTTGCTTTTCTTCTTTCAGAGCTGTTTGTAAGGCCTCCTCAGACAATCAGTTTGCCTTTTTGCATTTCTTTTTCTTTGGGATGGTCTTGATCACTACCTCCTGTACAATGTCATGGACCTCCATCCATAGTTCTTCAGGCATTCTATCAGATTTAATCTCTTGAATCTATTTGCCACTTCCGCTATATAGATATAAGCGATTTGATTTAGATCATACGTGAATGGTCTAGTGGTTTTCCCTACTTTCTTCAATTTAAGTCTGAATTTGGCAATAAGGGTTCATGATCTGAGCCACCATCAGCTCCTGGTCTTGTTTTTGTCTTGTTTTTGCTGACTGTATAGAGTTTCTCCATCTCTGGCTGCAAAGAATATAATCAATCTGATTATGGTGTTGACCATCTGGTGATGTCCATGTGTAGAGTCTTCTCTTGTGTTGTTGGAAGAGAGCATTTGCTATGACCAGTGCAATCTCTTAGCAAAATTCTTTTAGCCTTTGCTCTGCTTTATTCTGTACTCCAAGGCCAAATTTTCCCACTACTCCAGGTATTTCTTGACTTCCTACTTTTGCATTCCAGTCCCCTATAATGAAAGGGACATATTTTTTGGGTGTTAGTTCTAGAAGGTCTTGTAGGTCTTCACAGAACCATTCAACTTCAGCATCTTCAGCATTATTGGTCAGGGCATAGACTTGGATTACTGTGATATCGAATGGTTTGCCTTGGAAATGAACAGAGATCATTCCCACAGAGAAGCATCCCACTATGCTTCTCTATATTGCTAACCTAGATACTGTTATGTATCCCATCACTTCTTAGCAAATAGATGGGGAATAGTGGAAACTGTGACAAGTTTTATTTTCTTGGGCTCCAAAAATCACTGCAGATGGTGACTGCAGCCATGAAATCAAATGATGGAAGAAAAACTATGACAAACCTAAACAGTGTATTATCCTTTATTGACAAAGATCCATATAGTCAAATCTATGGTTTTTTCAGTACTTCTGTGTGGATATGAGAGCTGAACCATCAAGAAGGCTGAGAACCAAAGAACTGATGCTTTCCAACTGTGTTGCTAGATAAGAATCTTGACAGTCCCTAGGACTGCAAAGAGATCAAACCAGTCAATCCTAAAGGATATCAACGCTAAATATTCATTGGAAGGACTGATGCTGAAAGTGAAGCTCCAATACTTTGGCCACCTTATGCGAAGAGTCAATTTACTGGAAAAGACCCTGATGCTAGGAAAGATTAAGGGCAAGAGGAGATGGGGGCAACAGAGGGTAAGATAGCTGGATGGTATCACTGACTCAATGGACACGAGTTTGAGCAAACTCTGTGAGATAGTGATGGACAGGGAAGCCTGCCGTGTGGCAGTTTATGGGGTCACAGAGAGTCGGCTATGACTCGGTGACTGAAAAACAATAATAACTATAAGCGCTGAAGCTTACTTAATACTGGGTTCTCTCAGGGCTCAGCTCTTGACTAATTTTCTGTCTATACTTATTTATTTAATCTAAGTCTCTAAGCTTTTAACATCCTTTATTTACCAAGGACTCTGAATATTAGGCCCCCTCCTGTCTCTTATCTCCCTCTGCCCACTCCACATATTTGCTGGGGCAAGAAAAGAGTCTCATACTTACCTTCCCCCAGACTGAACTCCATCTTTCCTCCCAAATATGCTTCATTGCTTTACCGTCTCAACTGATGGAAACACCATTTTTCCAACTGCTTGGTTGAAAAATCATAGTGTCATTTATGACTCCCCTTCCTTCATAATCAACATCTAATGCAAACTCTTTGTTCTGAAATATACTCAGCATCTATTTCTTACCATCTCTGTAGCTACGGCCTTTGTTCAAGCCACTCTACCTGGATCACTGCAATAGTTTCTCTGCCTTCTACCCTTTATGACCAGTCCAGCCCTATCCTCACACAGCACCAGAATGAGGCTGTTAAGAGTGAGTCTGTCATTCCTCTGGTAAGAAAGTAGATGGGAAAAGATCATTAGGATATAACAGAGAAAATTAAGGATGCTAAATGTGCATTTAAGGAATGTGACAAAGTGCAAAGAAACAAAACTGGGGAAAAATGGAGATTTAACTACGGGCACAAGAATATTTTGAATTATGTCAATGATTTTGAAAACTTAGTCAAATGAACAAATTCTCAGAAAGTATGACTAGCATTATTGACCCAATTACAATTTCGGAAGCCTGAATATTTCTAACACTATTTTTAGAGGCTGTTTTTTTTTAACAAGCGTAAAAAACAGACAATAAGCATCGCTCTTACAGAGTTGAGATTACACTATAGGAGATCAAACAATAAAGAAGATAAATAAATTAGCATTTGAGATAAAGATAATGCTAAAGAGAAAACCTGAATAGGGAAGGGGAAAAGGATGTTGTCCATTCAAAGAGGTGGCCAAGAAAGGACTGACTAAAAGGTGACCTTTCAGTAAGGGCCCAAGGAGATGAGGAAGAATGCCTGGAAAATATTTCAGGCAAAGAGACAAGAACATCCCAGAAATGTTGGCAAGGGCAAAGGCCTTCGAGTAGGAACACGCTTGCATGTTTGAGGTTCTCTTTTCAGTGTGGTTTCACTGACTCCCCTGCTTAAAACTGCAACACTGCCTAATCTTCCTTTTCCTTCTATCTTCTATTCTAATATAAAATAATGATTTTATTTGTTATATTTATTATTTCTTAACTGCCTCCTCTTATGAAAAGGCAAGTTATATTAGGGTAGAGGTTTTGTCTGCTTTGCTTATGGGTATATCAGAAATGCCTAGAACACTACTTTGCACATACAAAGAGCTCAATAAATATTTGTTGAAAGAGAAGAAAAGACCATTTTAGGACCATATGGTCCTGTTCAAAATTACCATAAAATATCTGGTTTATGCCAAAAGGTCCTTGATACTTGGTCATATTTGGTCCTATCCAAAATGTCCATGGAGATATTTGATCCATATCAAAAGATCCTTGATAATTGGCCCTGTCCAAAACTATTTGTCCCATTAACCAAATATACTCATGGACATTTTGGACCAAATGTGGGCTAACTGGAAACAATGGAAACAACAGAAATAAAATTAAGAGACCAAATGGGTAAAGTAGTTCAGAGATGAAGGAATAAATGTCTAAAATTTTTCCAATAAAAGTAAAATGAGGACTGAGAATTGGCCATTGAGTGAGGAACAAAAAGCACCCTCATGAACCTGCCATGGATAGATGGGCAAGGGAAAACATGATTGGAATGGGTTATAGAAAGAATGGGACGAATATGAAACCAAAATGAGATTTCAGATAATTCTTTCAAAGAACTTTACTTTTGTAAAAGAAAGAAAAAAATGGACAGTAGCTTACTATGTACATTTCCAGGATATGGAAACAATCTAAATGTCCATCAACAGAGGAATAGATAAAGAAGATGTGGTACATATATATGATGGAATATTACTCTGCCTCTGCCATGAAAAGGAACAAAACTGGGTCATTTGTAGAGATGTGGAGGGACTTTAAGACTGTCATACAGAATGAAGAAAGCCAGAAAGAGAAAAACAAAGACTGTATATTAATGCATATATATGGAATCTGAAAAAAATTGGTATAGATGATCTTATCTACAAAGCAGAGAACAGAGATACAGATGTAGAGAGCAAACATATAGATACCAAGGGGGGAGGGAAGGAATGGGATGAATTGGGAGATTGTGATTGACATATATACACTATTGATGCTACGTATAAAATTGGTAACTAATGAGAACCTACTGTATACCACAAGGAACTCTACCCATTGGTTGTGATGACCCAAGAGGGAAGGAAATCCACAAAAGAGGGGATACATGCATATAAAGAGCAGATTCACTTTGCTGTGCAGAAACTAACTCAACATTGTAAAGCAACTATAGCCCAATAACATTTAAAAAAAAATGGCCAATAGCTGAGAGGAGGGGTAAGGTTAAGAAAGAGGCTATTAATCATAATAACAGTATGTTTTATGTGGGGTGGGGAAAATCCAGCAGAGAGAGAGAAAGAAAAAATAAAGAAGCAAAGTACTATAGGAATTATCTTCTGGAACAGAGCTGGGAGGATGGGATCCACTGTAAATGCGGAGGGGCTGGCCTTAGCTCGGAGCACAGATGGTTCATCCATAGTAACAGGAGAGGAGACAGAGTATTCGGTCACAGATGCGTGTAGGTGGGTCGATGTGGTCGTGGGAGCTTGCGGAAATTCTTTTTTGACTGCTTCTATTTTCTCAGAGAAATAGGAAGCAGTGTCATCAGCCAAGAGTAAGGATGAAGGAGGAGGTGTGGAAGGTTTGAGGAGAAAAGGTATAAAATAGTTGTCCCAGAAATGCAGAGGGAAGAGAGTCCAAAAATGCCTGTGGAGTGCTTGGGAGCACTAGGGGCCTACTTGGGTTAGTCAGCGTGCCTGGGGGTGTGTTTATCTCCAAGCACAGTCAACTGCATGAATGTGGGCAGGAGCTAGGCTGAGAGCTGGCTTTAACCGAAAAGTCACCTGGTGGATCAGATGGTAAAAAATCTGCCTGCAATGCAGAACCCAGGAGACCTGGGTTCAATCTCTGGCTCTGGATATCCCCTGGAGAAGGGAATGGCAACCCACTCCAATATTCTTGCCTGGAGAATTCCATGGACAGAGGAGCCTGATGGACTACAGTCCATGGGGTTGCAAAGAGCTGGACATGACTGAGCAACTAACACTTTAATTTTTTCTTGTTTAACCAGGAGAGTAGAACAAAGTGAGACCTGGTTGTTGGTTTATTTTCCACATATACAGTTAACCCCCACCATGACTCGGTAAATGAAATACACAAATTCAATGGAACAAAATGCAGGGTTGCATTAATGAGATGTTGATGAAAATAACAGCATTTTAAGTTAGGTCAGTACTATCACAAGACACAGAGAAAGTGTATTAGAACTCATGCAAAGCACAACAAAACGGGCAATGAGAAAATAAAGTTGCAAATGGCTAAGAGATCATCAAGGCCTAATCCCACCACTTTCTAAGGTCACTAGTAACCCTCTCCCCACCCCCATCCTCACTTCTTAAGCACCAGGACACAAGAATTTGGTGACTTGGTTTGCCTACCAAGAGAATGCAGGAGGAAAAGAGGTCTGGAGCCAATGGCCAGTCACACTATTATGTAAATACACACTGCCTATGGCCTTACATTTTCAAAGACAATACAGCAAGAGAAATAACAAAAGTAAATGCAGATGAAAAAATAACCCAGAGCTATTGGAAAACAACTCGGGAAATGAATCTACTAGTATTGTCATAACAAGTACAGAAGAGGGAAGTGCAAATTAAAGAATTTCTAGGAAAATGGGACATCTCCGAACCAGAATGAATGGGTGCCTGGGAGACCTGAGTCAGCGCAAGTTCCAGACTATACTAGTGAAACAAGGGTATTATCAGTTAGCTGTTAATAAACCATAAATTGTAACCTGCTGAAGGTCCAATACCTTGACCACCTGATGCAAAGAGCCAACTCACTGGAAAAGACCCTGGGAACGATTGAAGGCAAGGGAAGGGGGTGACAGAGGATAAGATGATTGGATGGCATCATTGATTTAATGCACATGAGTTTGAGCAAACTCCGGGAGATGGTGAAGGACAGGGAAGCCTGGCGTGCTGCAGTCTGTGGGGTCACAAAGAGTTGGACACGACTGAGCAACTGAGCAACAACCACCTACCTTCACTGATCAGGTTTGCTTTAATGAAAGTTTGCAGGTCCTCCAAGTATCACACAATCTTAACAAAAAGATGCTGGTCAAGCTGAATTTAGGAACTTGGAGTCAGCTGTGTCCAGTTTGAGCTCCAGCTGGTTAAGACTGGTTAGGTCCACTGACCATCCATCTGAGCATGGGTGAGTGTCCATATGGTGACATTTTGATATCAGAGGGCCCAAAACTCCACCCTCTGATCACACTAATGCCACATTTTCTGAACACGGAGCCCATGAAGAGGCCTGTGGCTTAGTTGCATCTGCACAGAACGAGGATCACCTCACCCGTTTCTTATCTCCAATGACATTTCCCATGCTCAACTTTATCCCGTAAATACTCAGAACCCCTCAGTTTCAGGGAGAGGGATCTGAAATTTGTTCTCCCATCTTCTCAGTTGGCTGCCTTGTGAATAAACCCTTTCTCTGCTGCAAACCTCAGTGTCTCAACCTTTGACTCGCTGAGTAATGGGCAAACAAACCTGATTTGGTAACATTAGCACCGTTACGCTGGAAGGTTTTCCAGCCAGTCTTTACCTTGTGTTGCTCACGTTTTCGTTGTATTGTATTGGCTGTTTCCTCGTGAACTTGCTGAATGGTTATTTCCTCTCTTAGGGCCACCTCTGCTCTGTATAACCAGGCCCCTATAGTGCCCAGAGGTGCAGGAAGAGACTTATCAAGTTGTATATGCCAATCAAAGAGCTGAAATACAAAGAGAAAGACAGTGTCTTAACACAATGGACAATTCCTAAAATTCCCCCAAATGGTTTTAAAGCCTACAAAATGCGTTAATAATTTTGGGTTAATTTAATAAGTACCAAGTAAGAAAATATCTGTGTTCTAATCTAATGCTTTGAAAAGTTCAGAACACAGGTACTGTCCTTCAAAATCTCCCACACAATGAGAACAGGTCGAGAAAAATCAGGGTCATCTAGACATCTCGGTGGGAAAATGATAATTCAGGATTCTTTCTATAATAATATAATTCTCATTTCTCCCACTTATCTGACTCTCAGTTACTGCTTCACAGCTTATTGGAATGATGGGGAGATGGGTTGGGGTCTAACTTATTCTTTAATAGAGCTTAATGGGAAAAGCTGTATTATAAAAATGAAAATAGAATAAGTACAAGGCAAATATTCCTATGAGTGATAGAAGTTTCAGAGGTTTTGAAATCTCGGACTTAATGTTTTGCAAAATATTAAAATGAAAGCTACAGATCAATTTTCTTTCAAGTTTAAGACCAGATGAGAAGATAAGCTTAAATTAAAGAATATAAAAATAAATGTGAATACAGGAAGATAATTAACTGTTGATGAAATCTGGTTACGGAATTTGGAGAAGCTGAGGCTTCATTCTTGGGAAGTCACTTCTAAACAATTTAACCCAGGGTTAAATAGTATAAAAGGAGAAGTAACCCAGGTAGTCTTTCAGGATTTCAATGGGTTATCTTGTCTATGGTGATATTACAATAAGGCAGGCAAAGCAGGAAGAGTTGTTAAACAGGCACTTTCACTAACTTCAAGGAAAACTTGACAAGAGAACAAAGACCATCCCACTGGTAAAACTTCTGACTGCAGACAGAGGCATGAGGATCTGATGTAACATCAGAAGAAAGAGATGATAGAAAATATTCTTGATTAACTTACATAGTGAAAAGTGAAGTTGCTCAATCGTGTCCGAGTCTTTGCGTTCCCATCGAATGTAGCCTACCAGGCTCCTCTGTCCACGGGATTCTCCAGGCAAGAATACTGGAGTGGGTTGCCATTTCCTTCTCCAGGAGATCTTCCCAACCCAGGGATTGAACCCAGGTCTCCCGCATTGTAGGCAGACGCTTTACCATCTGAGCCACCAGAGAAGTCAACTTACATAAATCCTAATGAAATGAATTATCAGAGGACTTACCCTGGAGGACACTCTATCCCAGGCCTGTTTTACCAATGCTTGGTCAAGTGACAATTTACCATCTCTATGTAATGGTTGTAACAAGTGTTCTATCTGTTTCCTTTTCATTTCATACTGAACTCTGAAGTGCTTAAATGACTAAAAGAGGAAAAACAGCAAGAACGTGGCAGTCAGTCAAAAAAAGCAAAAGCAAAGGAAACCATGTTTCCTAAATAACAATCCTTTATATTTGGATAACGTTCAGTAAATGTTGCTGATAATAATAATGACAATCATGGTCCAGTCAGCATTCAACAAGCCCTGTTGATGACCCTGGCCCCTTGCTAAGGGCCTTCTGCCCATTATCATCACTGGCTTCCCATCACGCTGCAGCCTAGCCAAGCCCCGTTATCACTACCACGGTAAGCCCAGAGGTGACTTGGCAAAGACGAGCAGTAAAAATGGCGCTCAAGGCTAGGATTTCCCATTACTAGGTAAATGATCTACAAGCTAGTCCCTGCTCATGATGAAATAAGGAACAAGAGTGTAAATCTATGTTCATAATCAAAATTGTTGTTTTAAAGTACCAGTTTACAAGTAGAAATTGCATACATCAAAAAAAATACAGCATTAGTGGTATCCTAATTTGTGTTTAAGTAAATTTGTATAAAGAGGTTTACTTTATGTAATAACCCTTTGCTTTAATTTTATGACGTTAAAATACTAAATATTATATCTTTCTTTTGTCACATTATGGTTAACATAAATTTGTAACATGTAGACTTAACTATAAGTCTAATATTAATATAACCTAAGAAAGGTTAGTGATTTTAATGAAAGCCCTACCTTTTACATTACATCAACCCACCCTAAAATATGTTTCAAAGTCTACATATGAATTGAAAATGTCACTGAATGTGCATTTAATATTGTGTCTTTAATATTAAAAATATTAAGGAACATGAGAATAGCCCCCGTAGAATCTAACAGATAGCACATTTGAAAGAACCTCTAAGTCACTAAGTAAACAAACGTGTAAATTCACATGAAGAACACTTGGGGGAGATGGTGAATAAATATTTTACCACAAATTTTACCTACTATTCACTATAACTTAATGTAATTTTAAAGTACCAAAATATATAATCAGTCTTCAATTTTATTCTACAGAATTTTACATACAGAAAAACTGGAAAACACACTATTAGATAAGTACAAACATTAGATTCTGATTACATAACAAACACACAAATGAAAAACAATATTCCCTATGTGGTCTAACCCTATTTAAGAGACTGATCTAAAAGGAATGCTTCTGTTTTGTACTTTTCTGATACTTAGATTTCCTCTTATAAATTAACTTCTGTACAATGGTAACTTTATAACTTGGAATTTATTTTTTGATAATTTATGCTAAAATTGGAACTCACTAATGGACTAAATAAGGACATTCATTCTGTTCTTGCATTTATAGCCTCAATTTACTGATTTAATCATTTTAATGTTCCCAGGAAATTATCTTTTCGGGGAAAAAATTATAATGAGCTTCAAAGCAAAAAGACCACACATATAAGAATGTATTTATTGCATTTTCAAGTCTATCAAATATAATACTGATGAAACCATCCACCTAAATTCAGGCACACTTTATAGATATGATTATATAAAATCACACACAAATTCCAACAGCTAAATCTTTTATCATCTGCTGTTTCACATCTCATATCATTCACTCTTATTTTGTAGCAAAAATTGTCAAAATATATTGTAGATTAGAATATACCATAGTTTTGCCACCAAAATGAATGATATTTTAAGCAAGAGAAAATGTCAGTGGTACATAGAGTAAGTCACAATTCAATGAAAAAAAAAGACTTGTTAAAGGATTTTGGAAGTGGAAATTGAAAGCTGAAATTTAATTAATGACAGTGTGATGAAACTGGGAGAAAGAGCCACCGTAACAGCAGCAACACTGGACTCAAGCTGAACGCAGTAGCGTTGAGTGAAGCAGGTGGCAGGAGAAACTCTTACTAACGGACCTACATCAACTCTTCATGTTGCAATTTTTATTTAATTCAGCTTATTCTATAGAAATCTTCAATTTGCCACTGAAATCACATTTTGGTGGCATTTCTTGTGAGGTCACATCTGTAAGGTCATGCGTTATATAAAAACAATGGCTAGATTTGTGTTTTGGGTCGTCTAAAAGACTGAGTTCTGGGAACGTTATGAAGCCTCAGAACGCTATGTAACGTGACACCAACTCCAGCTCTGGGTGTGTATCCAAAGGAAATGGAAGCAAAGTATCGAAGAGACACACGTGCACCCTCATGCTTATCGCAGAATGGTCACCACAGTCAATGACAGAAACAATCTAGGTGCCCATTAATGGAAGAACTGGCAAAGAAGATGCGGTGTATAGATGCAATGGCATATCATTCAGCCACGAGAGAAAAGGACAGCCTGCCGCATGTGACAGCATGGGTGAAACTTAAAGACGTTGTACTAAGCAAGATAAGGTAGAGAAAAACAAAGATTGTATAGTATCAGTTATATACGGAATCTAAAAAGTCAAACTCCTAAAAACAGAGAGCAAAATGATGGCTACCAGGGGATGGGGGGTGGAGGGGGCAGGATGGATATTGAAGTATACAAACTGGCAAGGGTTAGGGTATGTAAGTCCTAGACTCCAAAGGCACAGTGCAGTGAATGTGGACAATAGTATTGTATCACAATCATCAGAATCGCTAAGAGACTGGAACTTAAACACCTCACCCACTAAAAATAAATGCTAATAATAATGTCACATGATAGAGGTGCTAATTGTTGTTACAATGACAAACAAACATGTTACAATATATAAATGCACGAAATTTTAAAAACTGCCTATTGACATGATTAAATATATGTATTTAAACGTGATTAAAGTATATGTAAACTTAAGATACTATACATTATTTTTAAAAGACATTTCTCATTAACATCACTCGAAAGATTAAACATAGGTTAAATGACATATGTGGATCTCACTCATGAAAGGCTTTTAAGAAAAGTGAAATATCTCTTCCATACATTACCTGATATTTATCCTGCAAACTTGAGTCTGTCATCTGTGCCCTTGTCACATCTCTTTCAAACTGTTCTATCCAAACTTTCGTCTCCTTCAAAATTAGCCTGTCTTCTCTCTAGAAACCAGCAGACGTTACAATTTTATTAGTAACTGTGCATTTACTTGATTGCTGATTAATGCCTGACTGATCCTAGAATACACTGAATATTTAATAAGCTCCAAATATCTCTGAAAAACCTTCTCCTTCCCTGCCCTCACCTCTCCTGGAGAATAAGAAGCAAAAATTAATTCTATAAAAAATCTTAATTGTCATACTGAATACCGAAATTGTCTCCCTCCATTGTTCTTCTCAAGAAACATTAATTTAATTAAGAAAATATGCTCTGGAGGAAATGTGCTAAGTACAAAAATACTCAGAAAAGGTAGTGGCTGGAATGGGACTGGAAACAGGCCTGTGGTTGTGTCTTAACCCAAGGGCACTGGTAACCCAGAAAACTGACCAAGATAAGATTAATTTTGACTGAATTAGAAGAGCTACAGTCAGAGTAACATTGGTTTACTTGTGTATATTATGTTTAAAAACATTATGCAGTACTATAACATAAGCCCCATGAGGGCAGAAAGCACATTTATCTTGTTCAAGATGGTATTCCCAAACCCTGGCACCATGAAACCTACAAGGTATTTACCAGATCATCCGCTGAATGAATGCGTACAAGCTACCACTCACATCTCAAAAATGAATAACAACTGGAAAGTTACATGCTTGCTTCCACAAATAATAAGAGCTATTCTAGCAGTGGCGCAGTGAAAATATCCTAAACTGTCATCAAGACTTCTTATCAGGTAAGAATGTCAGAGTAATCACAGACATATTTAACATGATGTTTTGGCACTTAGCTTTCCATTGCAACATCTTATCTGATGATCACAGCCCTGTGACAGGTTGAAATGGCTGTCTGCTGATAGGGGAAACGGCAGAGGAGAAAGAGGACTGGCTATGGAGGCAGGCGAAATTGGTTTCAAACTTTGGTCGTGATGTGTATTAACTCTGAATTCAGATACAATTTTTAAAAATCCTCTCTTCTTTTGTACCATCATCTGGGCAGTCAAGGCACCCCCTTTACATGGTTTTGAGGAGAATTAGAGATTCTCTGTCAACACATCCAGAGCAGAGATCTGCATCCTCTTTCACTTCCTGGTGTTAAAGACAACCCTCTTCTGCCTGGAACAATTTCCCCTGGGTGATGACTGCCTCAGAGCTCAGCTCAGGTGCTCCCTTCTCTAAGACGCTTTTTTCTGATCCACAGATCTGAGTTATGAGTTTCTCTTTTGCCAATGGTGCTCAAACTTGAGTGAACACTAGAATCACCTGGAGAGCTTGTGAAAGAGATGACCAGGCACACCAGCAGGTTTTCTGGCTTAGTGTATCTTGAGAATGTATATTTATTACAAGGTTCCAGGTGAACCTGACGCTGCTGGCCTAGGAACCACACATTGAGAACATTTTTCTATGATCTTGCAACAACCTGAGCTCAAATAGTCACCCTAAATACATTATATTTTATTGTCCACTCATTGTCTCCCCTCCCTCCTCCATCCAGCATTCCAAACCACATATGTATCTTTTTTTTCCTCCAGACTAACACAGCAGTCTGGCATCTGCTGTCCCTCAATAGATAATTGCAGAATAAATGGTTGATTGGTAACATAGTTAGAGGACAAAATGGAACAGGAGGACTCCAAAGCCTCAGCACTTCCCACGATGGCGCTTCTGAATGAATAAGGGGATGGTATCAAGGCACGTGTTCTGTTATTGGTTGACTTCTATGCCCGCAACAGCACTAATGACATATTTGCTGAGCTCAGAGGAACACAGAGCTCTTGTTCTACCTTCAGAGAACCTGAGCTCAATACGACCACTGGTGGAGCTCACCAAATGAGCATGGCACTCTGACTCTCCAAAGACAGGCTCATCATAAGCTTTTCTTCACCAATTGAAATTATTTCACAAAATCATCTGAGAGAGAAAAATTATGTTCTTAAAATAACTTTATTAGACTATGTTCAACAAATGACTTTTTCTTCTGATTCGGAAGTGCAAATTGTAATAAGGTTCAAAAGGATGCACCTCTGTATACACTTAGTGTTCTCCTTTTAAAGGAAAATGAAATATTTAGATTTAGATTTCAAAACTCATTTAGTTTAGTGGTTTTTCTTCAACTGGTAACTTCCACACACAGTCAAAGACATGGAGGTCTATTTGTCTAGAGACCATCTAAATGCCAAAATAACCAGACTGTTGGCATTCTCACTACCTTTTTCTTTTCTCTCTCACTTACTCACTCAAATGCATGCATTATATGTTTTGTAGTGTATTTATATATACTTAAACTCATGCTTCATGAAGCGTGAAATAAAAATTTTTACTTCTAATTTTTTATCCCAGTTTGGCATAAAGTATATTGTATTGATAAATTCTTAACTTCAGGCCTAGATAGAAAAACAGAAGTAATTTGGATATGGGAAAGAATTCTTAATCATGAATTCCACAAATGTTTTTTGAGCACTTACCATGTTCCATAAACTTTACTAAATCATGTTACTCAATACTGAGCAGAAGAGTAGTGATGAAAATCAGGGTTACAAGCTAATTGAACACTTACCTTTTTCAATAAATTATTTCCTATTAATACTTTAAAATAAAAAAATAAAGCTTTAACTTAATTTTTATTTCCCATGTCACACATAAAGAAATAAGAGTTATTTTAATTTTTCCTTTTGTTAGTGCTATTATTATTAAAAAGAAATTAATTAATGCCATCCTATAATTAAAGATTAGTGGGAAAGTCCATGGGAGTAGCTTAGACTGTAACTAATATTTAAGAACACATATGTTATTTTTCTACTAGAAAAGAAAAGGAAATAACAGAATTAAGGTATCAAAATAAATGTATATATAAAGACAAATACATGCAAAGGGATGGCTAACAAGCTATAGAATGCAGAATGTTTGAAAGAAGTTACTAATTCAAGATAACTTAAATCTTACCTTAAGAATTTGGATAGAATTTGTAAAAGATGGGAAACTTGGAAGTATTTCCTAACGACATGAAAAGATAACATATACAAAAATAACATAAATCATGGACAAAAATTATATAGGAAACACAAAAAATGGAGAGGCATCTGTCTATAAATAAATAGGCAACAATTTGAAGGGTATAGTTATTTTAAGATATTTTCACAACTTTTGAAAGTATCAAACTATTTGAATCAAATAAGACAATGTAGAATTTTGGCATTTGATGGTTTTGCTTTAATTTTTAATAGTCATACGTAACTATATATATATTGTACATGTCTTAAAATAGTAAACATTTTGAAGGGAGAACAATGTAAAGAAAGGTATATGAATTCATATTTTTCTCTATACTGTCATGATTACATCTCTGTATTCCTATACAACTAAGACTGAGCTGTGGTTCTGAAGACAGTTGGTAAAATTTGATGAGACTGGAGAAGGAATGAGTGAATAAATAATTGAAAACTTGATAAATAAGAGTGATAAACCAGTGGGTCTATTGCATTTATTAATAATTTAGCACTAATTATCCAAGGAATACTTTTAAGGAAAAAGTTCTTTATCAATTTTACTGACTGAAGTAAGAAAAACATGGCACTATTTCCGATCAGGAAATCAGATTTAAAATAGTATCTATAAAATAACTAATTTAAATAAATTCATAAAGGGGATATAAGAATCAAAAAGAAGGAAAAATAAAAGCCCGATAGATATGCTGATGCCAGTATTTTTTAAAATGAATTTAAAAAACCATTTACCAAAACTTGAGTACAAAAGTAATGAGGACTTCAAGGGGATGACATCAACCCTTATGTGTATAGTCTATAAAATCTTCAAGGTTCGTTAGACAGAATGAAAGGGCCATTAAGTTGCATTAAACAAAAATAAGTCATACATCATAAAAAATAAAAAATCTTTTTTCTATTTAAAATATTCATATTTAGATGTTCATACTCTACATTACCTACCCATCGTTTAAAAAAGGGTAACACTTATAACATGCTTTCCTCAAAATTATTTTTTGAAACTCTCCTGAAGTATCCTTTAGGAAAGAGATAAAAGTTTTTAAAAGAAAAATCAGAACTTATCTTCTAGAGAATGTGATTAATTGCTTAACAATAAAGCTCCTTAGTCAAGTATATTAACAAGTTTAAAGCAGGAGTGTATTTCAAATCTCTAAGGACTTTTACATTAAATTGTTGCTCATGAGCATTAACATAAGTAACTCCCTTTATTTCTCAGACATTACCAGCCACTGTGCTTACTGATCTGGAGAGATGATTAATGTCAGAGAAATTAAAACAGTACAAGCTTAGACATCAGGTCAGAAATAAATCCAACTTGCAGATATAAGGACTTTAAACATGACAATCAGATAGAACACTGATTTTCTCTGTGCCCTATGAGGGAGTTCTAATAGACCTCCGTACAGAGTTTCTTATTCAGAGAGCACAATCCACGCCCAATCACATTCTCAAAACCCAGAAAACAGCAAATGAATTCCACGCACACGCCTCAGTTCACACTGGAGTTTGCAAGGAGAGTCTTTCGTGTTTAGTGGTGCTTCTTAGGAACATTATTTTGCCTATTGTAGAATAAGTTACTCTGGTGATCAATATTTGTTCCTTCCAAGCTTGGCAAGGAACAAATAAAATGGTTTCTTGAAACCACAGTTTTTAAAATAACTAACATAGTTCTATCAAATACCAGATTAACTTCATCCAAGTGACCTAGGAAACACCCGTTACTGCTGGTGTTTAATTCTTTTACAAAGATTTCTATTACTGCAAAACCTTTTCCTACTTGAAAATTTTGGGTTACGTTCCTCTGATCTTTTCCTTCCTTAGATCTGTTTCTAAGAAACACAGTGCATTTTTTCGTTTGTTTGTTTTTCTTGTTTATTTTCATTATAATCTTAAACCTCTCTGAAAACCCTAGCTAAGACTGGAACAGTGAATACTAGTTGAGACCTGAATGGTAAAGATTGCTTTTAACATGTCTTGAAAATTCATTTATTACTTTCCCTGATGCCATTTTGCATAATAATTAATTTTAAATTCAGTAGTAAATCCACCTCTCTCTCTAAAAACAAAAAACCCCAAAACCTAACAGAGTACTTTTAAAAAATAGGAGAATGTAACATCCATTGTTGTTAAAGACAGCATATAGGCCTCCTGGTGTGCTGGCTAGAGTGCAAAATGAGACATCCTCCTGAGAGGATTTGACAGAACTCTGCGCACTCTTTAGTCTAGGAATTCCTCTGTAAGAAAGAGTTGTAGAACAATTCTTATTACAAAATTGCTCATGGGAGTATTTTTATAATAGCAAAAAAATCAGAAATTTTCAACAATTAATATTGGCTAAATTACCATACATCTTTATGAAGTTCTAGAGATAATGGCATGAGAAAGGATTTGTGTAACAGAAAAAATAAAATTATATGTAGACGACGATTCTATGTTCTAAAATTTTATTTATTTATTACTTTTGGCTGTACTGGGTCTCCGTTGCTGTGCGGGCTTTTCCTTAGCTGTGGAGAGCAGGGACTACTCTCTAGCTGCGGTGTGGGGGCTTCTCATTGTGGCGACTTCTCTTGTTGTGGAGCACAGGCCCTAGAGGACCCGGCTTCAGCAGCTATGGCATGACGGCTCAGTAGTTTCAGTTTCCCAGACTCTTCAGCGCAGACTCGGTAAGTTGCTACTCATTGTAAACATATGGAAATCACACGTGGGATCTTCTCAGACCAGGGATCGAACCTGTGTCTCTTGCATTGGCTGGCAGATTCTTTATCACTGAGCTACCATGAAAGCCCCATGATTCCATTTTTATTAAAATATTTTATGTGTCTATATTTACAGGGAACTCACACCAAAGTATTTTTTTAAGAATAAATTCTCTACAGAGGGTCAAGTACAGATAATTTCTTTTTCTACCCCCCCCCAATTTTTGTTTTTCTTTATTTATGACAACAAACATATGCCATTTCAGCAGTATGAAGAATATGTTATTTAAGCTACTGAGTGGCTGAAATATCTAAGCACAGTGAATAATGAGAACTTTCATAAATCTGCCAGACTTATGAGCAGCCACTTACATGGTGGTGGTGATTTAGTCACTAAGTCCTGTCCGACTCTTTGTGCTCCCATGGACTGTAGCCCACCAGGCTCCTCTGCCCATGGAATTCTCCAGGCAAGAACACTGCAGTGGGTTGCCATTCCCTTCTCCAAGCAACTTACATAATACATTTAAAAGTCAAAATTGGGTTTTATCAGATTGAACTGAAGAAGGAAACTCAGAATCTAAATGCATAAATAATATGGATATAAAATTAATTCAGTGGTCAAATTGCTAAAATAAAGTTTCTCAATACTCTTATCTTTCCTAGATTTCAATTCATCACTAGCTGAGTGCCGAAGAATTGATGCTTTTGAACTGTGGTGTTGGAGAAGACTCTTGAGAGTCCCTTGGGCTGCGAGGAGATCCAACCAGTCCATCCTAAAGGAGATCAGTCCTGGGTGTTCATTGGAAGGACTGATGTTGAAGCTAAAACTCCAGTACTTTGGCCACCTCATGTGAAGAGTTGACTCATTGGAAAAGACACTGATGCTGGGAAGGATTGGGGGCAGGAGGAGAAGGGGACGACAGAGGATAAGATGGCTGGATGGCATCACCGACTCGATGCACATGGGTTTGGGTGGACTCCGGGAGTTGGTGATGGACAGGGAGGCCTGGCGTGCTGCGGTTCATGGGGTCGCAAAGAGTTAGACACGACTAAGTGACTGAACTGACTGATACTGATACATTCAGCAGTTATCATTAACAATGCTTTCTCTGATAAAGCCAACACACCTATCAGAGAAATTTTTCCCTCTAATTTCCTCCCAAGTGTGGGTGATACCGGTCTTCATTTAGTTGCACTCATATTGAAATGCATTCGGTTTAATTTTTTGAACACAGAATAATTAAAACTCTGACTCACTGTCACTGAGTGTGTTATTAATGCTCAAAGAAAAACAAATACTTACATCATTCTCTTGCCCATCAGAGCCTGTACTGTGGATGTCAGGATACTGCTTCAGAAACTGGGCTACATAGGTCATAATAGACTTCTCATCTGGTTTATCTACATCAACATCTGAAAAAATCAAATCCAAATATGAGAAATTAATAAGCATTTTAAAAGATTTTAATAATACAAACTTTGAAATCTAGATAATATACCAAAAGACAGTGTCCTAAATGCAGAAGAAAAAGAGAATACTATTTAGAGATGGAGAGAGGGAAAACCGTTTAGTCTGGATAATATACAGTGGAAATTTTATGACTCAGAAAGATGACACATTTTAGCCAAGAGCTGTTAGGAAAGTAGTATGTGTTTCATTTAAATAATTTCAACACTTATCAGAAATATGAGATATATATATATATAATTATTCTTATGTTTTGTCTAGTTACTAAAATACCAATAATATGTACATTACAGAATCAGAGTAAATGGGTAGTAAAACAAGTTACTAGCACAGCACTGAATGATAAATGACTATATAGTTTGTATACCATGTATGATCATTATTAATTTATTTCAGAAAAGGAGATGCCTTATGTCCAAGTCCTTATACAGTTTCTCCACTGTGAAGCCTTCTGTCTAAGCTGCTGTATGTTGAACAATTAAGTACTCTTTAAGTACTTAATTTGAGAGCCAAAAAGATCTCAATCACTGTCATTTTTGAGTATACAGATGTTTATCTAAAAAAATAAGTAAAAATCAAGCAAGGATATTTATACAAATTTAATAATTACAAAATCAGGGTAAGACTGGATACATTAAAAAAAAGTGCTGAATGTTTAAACAGGTCTTAAATATCTCCTTCAAAGGGGTTACATTTGGAGATTACAGATACGATATATACACTTATAGAGCAACAAAAGAAACTGAACAAACAGAAACCATGAAAATCAAAATATAAAACTGCCCTAATATTTTGTATTGTTTCTTGTGATTTAAAATATTTATAGGGATTGAAAAATTTTGAAAAATTTATAGGGATTATCAGCAAAGGATTTAAGAAGTGGTACAACTCAAAAGACTTAAAAAGATAATGTATTCTGGAATTCATGAGATGATTCAAACGGGATTTTAGAGATGATAAGATCACTGATGCAGAGAATGCATGTGAAGAGTAAAGCTTTCATAAAGTGTAAAAGTGGAAAGAAAAGAACATTTAATACATGATATACTACAGTACCTGCTTTTAGTATACACAGGACTAAATCATAAAACAATCATTATTGATTGCTTAATATTGATATTTGGTCTATTTAATCTGTATTCCTACAAATTTATACATTCAAATTGGCTAAAATTTTGGGAGGGGGGAGTTCTCATTAAGAAAATAATTACTTTATATCTGGGTTAGGCTTGCATTTGGGAAAACTCAGTTTCTGATCATCAAAGAAAATATTAAGATCCTCTGGTCTAGTGACTATGAAAGAACCATTTCTATCCTTCTCCTATTCTACGGTAGAAAAAGTTCAGCTCTGATGTATTCTCTGAAGCTGAGGGCTGGGATATTTGTGGTCTTTCCCTTTGAACTGAGTTGTGTCCTGGATACTAGTGACTTGTGCATGTGTGTGTGTGTGTATGTGTGTGTGTGTGTGTGTGTACACAAACAAGGTGGAAAGCCCTTGGTTACCCTAGTGAAACTGGGTAGGGGGGTAGGGGAAGAGGGGAAACAAGGTCACTAAAATGGCACGGGATCTCCATGCTGGCCATCATCACATGGAAGCCAACCAGGCAGACAGTGTTCTGAGAGCTAGAAATGTTCATTCTGAAATCTCATCAGATAGCCACCCTGGTGGCTCAGTGGTAAAGAATCTGCCTGCCAATGGAGGAGGACTCAGTTCGATCCCTGGGTCAGGAAGATCCCCTGGAGAAGGCAATGGCAACCCACTCCAGCATTAATGTCCAGGAAATCCCATGGACAGAGGAGCCTGGCAGGCTATAGTCCATGGGGTCGCAAAGAGCTGGACACAACAACATAGCAGCACATACTTCTCCAAGAGAAAATCTGTGCAGGAAGATACTTAAGCTTCCTGAGCTCTCGGATGCATCTGTGATTCCTGGTTTAAGATACAGCCCTCCTGAGCTGAGGGACACAAGCGCCAGCCAGTCACTCTACGTGCCTTCAGGGTCCAGGAGCCGTGGGATCCCTAGCTCGGTTTCAGCAATGGTGAAAGCCTCCTCCAGGTTTTCTCGGTTAGGCCTTCCTTTCACCTTCTCCAAGTCCACTAGTTCCGGCCGAATAGCGTGGATGACAGAATGAAAGGCCACTCCACTTCTCCAACTCCGCCCGAAGTCTTTTACTTCTATTCCACTCTGCCTTAAAAAAAGAAAAAATGATAATGTCACTTTCTGAACAGGTAATGCACGCTTCCTCAAAGACACAGGCCAACCTCCTCCACAATGGATGATGTGCAGTTAGCTATAGCAGTCAACTGGTCTTGACAAAAAATAAGCAAAACAAAACTTTTAGCTGGAAATTCTGGTTCCATATTTAAGAGTTTTCTGATTTCCAATATAGCTTTATATCAGTTAACTGGTTTTGAGAAAAAATAAGCAAAACTTTTAGTGGGTAACAAGATGTGTGTGTGTTCAGTCGCTAACGTGTCCAACTCTTTGCAACCCCGTGGACTGCTGCATCGGAAACAAGATGAGACGGTAGAAATCCTGGTTCCATACTTAAGTTTTCGGATTAGAGCCTTCAGGTGTTTGAAAGACTCAACGTAAAGCACATTTGTAAACTGAGAGAAAAAAATACCTAACAAAGTGAAAAAAGGAACATTTTAAAAACACCCAATTGATAATAATTCACCACTCTGTATTTTTTAAGAAGTCTCTAACACATTTCTAATGACAATGACAAGCAGCCTGTGTTTATATGCACAGATCATATCAAATATAATGCGGCTGAACCACATCAAATGTGGTAGAATGAACAAAATGCAGATGGATGTGGTCATCTCTCTGAATTAGTCACAAAAAAGCCTATACTCCACACAAGTACTGGCAAGATTAATTTACCCTCCTAATCAAACTGTTTGATCAAATTGTTTTATAAATTCTTCTTTTTAGAATTGCCTTGAGGGCAAAGCACTGGTGACAAATCTTTGATCTTTTATAGTAGATTTAATTCAAAGTCAGTTATTATAATTAAGAAGAGATTCAAGTCGGTGGTAGTATTTTGTTTTTGAAACCAGAAGTGAGGCAAGCTCATGATGAATAATTTTTTCTACATGTAACCTATCAACTATAAAGACAATTTCAAAAAGTGTTGCAAATATGTCTTTGAACAACATTTTTTATTAAGTCTAGAGCCTTTAAAGGTGATCAGTGAATTAGGAAACATTCAGTAGATTAAATACTCTGGTAATTTCTTTTTAGAAAATTAGTGTCATTATAGTTGTTTCTAAATAAGGCAGAAATAATACCACTCAGTTTTTCTTGTTTACTATATTCTCAAAATTTCCACAAACTGTAAGATACCATATATCTTACTGAAACATTGATTAATATAAAAAGTTGGTAAATGCCTTTCTCTGCAAACTTTAAAGTTCACTTAAAATCTTGTCCTACCGTTGCACACTCAGTTTGCATAATTAAATGCCATGTGGAGCAACAGATAACAGACTATCACATTGACATTACTGCAAAGTTTTATCGTGATAGCATCGTGATATATATCACAGCATATATGTGATCAATATCCTCTCCTACGCAGCACATTTCTTCTCCCTGCTCCATTAAGCTTAAAATAGATCAGCGATGCCCACTGTGGATGGAATGTAGAGAGCAGGCCAGCAATGTAGGAAGGGCTTTTCATTTCATCCCTACTAGAGTCCCAAGAGCCACAATGCCTTGCTTTCAGAAATATTTTTGATTGCAACTTGAATCGCCAAAATATACCCCAATTAGAAAACAACCAACATACTTGAAAAGTTAAACAAAACTATATAAATTAGTAACGCTAATTACGTCTTCTCTATGTTTATTTTTTTCACTCCTTATTTTTGCTCTTCAAATGCCTTAAAAATAGAACTCCCTATGTTTAGTGCCTCAGTGTTTCATAATGATAAGTACTTGTTTACAACTATTTTCCAGAAGTAGAGCATTAAATTTAGATTAGATTTAGGCATGCAAAGCAAAATAGAAAGTGAGTTAACTTTACATTTCATTAGGGAAATCTTACAAAAACACAGCTTCTATGTGAATAGATCTTATTACTGACCACATCTGACTGCAAAATGTTGGTATGATCAATCAAAAACTCTACTGAAACTGCTATGAGAAGGTACTTTGTGAGAGTAGGAATTTTATATCCAGTATTAATGCATATGGCCTTCCTGGTAACTCAGCAGAAAAGAATCTTCCTGCAATGCAGAAGATGCAGGTTTGATCCCTGGAGAAGGAAATGGCTACTCACACTACTATCCTTGCCTGGGAAATCCCATGGACAGAGGAGGCTGGTGGGCTGCAGTCCATGGGATCACCAAAGAGCTGGACACAGCTTAGTGACTGAACAATAACAACATTATCACATATATGCACACACATCTAAATTTACTATGCTCTGAGGCAAACAAAACTAGAAGGAAATTCCCAGTCCATAAGCTGGAGTTGACAAAATAATCTACATTCCAGACAAAAGATGAGATCAAAGGAAACACTGAAAAATAAAATTGCTGGCAAGTTTCAGAATATAAAAACAAATTATAATTATTTCAGAATGTGGATCTTAGTTCATAATATTATTGAAGAGATAATCTTGTTTCATGAAGAGATAATCACATTTAAACCTCTAATTTATTTGTGGAAAGCTTATTTAATAGCAGCAGAAAATCCAAACAATGACTTAAATAGAATTAGTCTTTATGCTAATCAGAGTGTAGGGATTAAACAACTTAATCGGGTCCCATCACACTAGTGAAGAAGGAATTCGTTTTATTAGAGCATTTTTCTAGAGTATCAGGGGTGCTTTCTGTCTACATTTTAACTCAAGACAAGGGTGAAAGGAGACCCGAAGCAAAGCCATTCACTTATATGCCTCCACAAATTTTGCAACCACTGGAATGAGTACTCAGTCATAAGCTAACTTCAATTTTTCAAGGGTTTCTTTAAACAAACTCCTGCTAGGAACTTACTTGGTGACTGTGTACTGGACCCACTTCAATAGCGCCTTCTTAGCGTTTCCTTGGATCTTGGTGGCCACCTTCCGTTTGCTTGGGGGGCTGGCGGTCTCAGAGCTGACCATGCTGTCCACGGAGGATGTGCTGCTGGACAGAGCCTGCAGCTGAGGCAGGTTGCTGGTCAACTCCTCGATCTGTGTGTGCATCAAGTCAGCAAACACATCAGCATTATCCTGGTTCTCTCATCAGATGTTTTACTTGTCCAGCTTGATTGATCTTAACACCCTTAACACCCCCTGACCATGTAGGCTCTTCAAGGACACAATTGATGTCTTTCTCCTCTGTCCACTTCCTACCACGTCTAAAATGGGACCTTGGACCCAGTAATGAACACTTGCCAAATACACGCATGAAGGAATAAAAACAAAACTTAATGGTTTTCCAAATTCATAGAATGTACACGTAAGAGTGAACTCTGCTGTTTGAGACTGACGTTTATGCAGTGTTAAGTGCAAAATAGCTAGCTAGTGGGAAGCTGCTGTGTAGTGCAGGGAGCTCAGTTCGGAGCTCTGTGATGCCTGGGTGGGTGGGATATGGGAGTGAGAGGAAAGCACAAAAGGGAGGGGACATATGTCTACAAATGGCTGAGTCACCTTATTGTGCAGCAAAACTAACACAACGTTGTAAAGCAACTATACTCCAATTCTTAAGGAAAGAGTGAACCCTCATGTAAACTATGAACCTCAAAATGATAATGATGCTTCCCAGGGGTTCATTAATTGTAACCAAAGTATTATACCACTCTGAAGAGGGGTGTTTGTTAACGGGGAGGCTATGCATGTTGTGGGCGCAGGGGGTACAAGGGAAATCTCTGTCCTCTTTGCTCAATTTTTCTGTGAACCTAAAACTACTCTAAAAAGTAAAGTATTTTTCTTTAAAAATTAACCTATTGGCTAAAAGAATGATCCTGGATAGATTAGCAAGTTAATTTCTTCCCTTAATATTTAAAAGGAGTATAGACCTTCTTCCTTCCAAAGGACAAAGTAAAATTTCCTAAAGTCTTTCTACACCAATATTTCTTCTCCATCATGTCCTGACCACTTTTCAGATTGGGTATCTAGGCCAGAATTCTTTGGGGACTTCCATATATAACACTTTAACAGAGGATAAAGGATCTCTTCCTGCTCACACACAAAAAAAATAATATACATGTGAAGGTCACATTTCTGCTAACTTGAGGATTAACCACAGAAGTATGGAAAATGAGGCCATCTTCATTATGGACATGCACCACTATCTCCATCCATGACATTATATCAACTGAAAAGGGAGCTGAAGTACAGTACCTGGAAATACAGGATAATAGTCCACATCAATCCGAGAACAATGGAGGGTCGACCATCAGCTATATCAGTGGAGTTAATGTTGACTAATTTAATCTGTTCAAAAAGAAACACTGTACTAGTAATGTACTAGAAGATTGCAGACCATTTCATTACACAATGAGGAGCACTTGATTAGACACCAATAACACCTGGTCATGCCTGTGCAGTCATACACAAGAGTGAGCAAGGTGAGCCATAAAGAACAAACAAGCACGCGGTTTCAGTGGAAATTCCAGGGGCATTCATTAGGTGCACACAATCAACACAACTACAGAATGAATTTCAAAAACTAGCTTGAAGTTGAAAAAAAATAGGACATCATGCAAGCAATTACTAACAAAATGCCAGACGGGAAAAAAATGGGGGGCTTATTCTTTACATTCAGAGGTTGACTAGAACGTAAAGCAAACTATGAGGGGTATTTTAAGAAGATGCACTTACTTTGAAGTTTGTTACCAAATAGCATGAAACTTATGTTCTCTTTTACCTATAAAAGTCAGGAGTTAAAAATTCTAAAATTTGTACTAACCGGTGATCCTCTGTACATGGACTGACATGAAAAACAAAGGAAGAAGATGACACATGTACAGAAACAGTCTTTCAAAATCCACGTTATTTATTCAAAGGGGATAAAAAATGCAGGTGGTGAATGTAGAGCATAAGTTGCAGATTACATTTTAAAGACAAAGGAAAGCCAGGAAAGAGTCAAGCAGAAAGTGATTGTGGGGTTCAGTTCCCTACTTTGGGGCCCTAACAGCTGAAAGGCATTCGGGATTAATCTGCCTACAGTTATCCTCACTTATTCATTTCAATGACTTTCCAACTATGAGATATGTGACTTCCTAAGTCTCAGGAAAATGGACTAGTATGGTAGGCCAGCTTAGTCAGTCTCTACAGAATACAATTAACAACTGCTCCTCGTCCTCTTCACAACCACTGAACAAATTAGAAAATGGGTACAGTACTCCTTAGATTCCAGTTCAATAATTCTCAGCAGGATTTAATAAGGTGTGCTATTAACAATAAGTTCAGGAGTTTGTAAAGGGCTTACTTTTTTAAATTATCAGAAGCAAAAATATCCCACAAATACCTTATTCTTGAGTAATTAAAGCTACTAGTTAGAAGAATAAGGTAAAAGCTTGCACAAAAGTCACTGTAAATAATTTGAGACATACCCATGGGATTTTATTTCACTAGTGAAGTTCATTCGTCAAGTTCAGAAACAAAACAAAACAAAAAAGGAGAATTCCCATAGATTAAAAGCTTAGGTGTTTATTTCTTTAAAACCTAGCACATGAGATATGTAATACTTTTTTGTTGTATTAATAATAATAAAAGATTAAAGTATAAATCATATTTCTTTAATCTTTTATGGCAGAACCTATTGCAATCTCTTACATTCATTTTAATTGTTCTGTTTTACACCCTCTCCAGAATTTTCTCCACATTCATTTTAGTATCTGTGGGCCACAAATTTATAATATATGCTAATAACCACAAGATTAATGCATTTAATAGAAGACAAATTTTTTCTCTTTCCTTACATATCATTCTTTTAAAAATGCGATTGAATACATAAGTTGTATTTCCTACCTCAGTCCAGTTCCAGTTATACTATGAAGTTTACATGTTCAGCTTACTGTAGAATCTAAAGATCTTTTGCTCAACTTGTGAAGAAAAAAATGTTTTCAAAATTATTTTCTCTCTTAAAAACTGTCCCATAATGGGTTTGAGGAACACAGGTTTTATTTTGTTTTACCTCCTCTACTTTGCAAAATCCTATGAAATGTACAATAAGCTTAATAATCTAAGATTGTAGGATGGGCAACAGAGACACATCCAAAGAGACTAAAGAATCCCAGAGACCAGAAAGGATGAATCACACAAATGACCCCTCAATGGAGAAAAACTCATGAAAAGTAGTGATGAATCTATTCATCTGTCATACAAGTCTTATTAAATACTAACATACTCCTTTTTATGTAAACAAGTGGAAAATAAACAGAATGGGAGGGTTTTCTTGAGTAAAACTTGAAGAGTGTCTTTGTTATTCTGAAAATCAAGCTAGAACCCAAGTACTAAACAAATCGATCATGTAAGGGAAAAATCTAAATGAGGGACAAAGCAAATATAAACATTAAAGAAAAATTTTTGAAAATATGTTTGAGATATAAGTTCTTAAATAATAAAGAACAAAAATAAACAATAAGAGGGAGGGAACCAAAGAGTTTTCAAAAACTCCTTCTATCCCATAGTCAATTATTTTGTGAGCCAATGTGGTAAATAAATGCAAGAAAAAGAAGCCCAAAACATGTATTTCAGGTAAATTTTTTAAAATTAAAACAGGTTTTGAGATTTGTGGAGACAGAAACTACTTGAGATTTTTGTCCTAAGACTCAAATGTATTACTTTTTGCCCTTAACAAATATAATATTCAAAATCTGAATTCTCTACTTTCTAAAATTTACTTAGCTTTGTTCTGTAAAAATGGAGGTGGTACAAAGAAGTTTTCTGTGAAAATAAGACTTTATGGTTCTCTTTACAAATGATGCCTTTCATATCGAAAGTGAAAGTCGCTCAGTCATGTTAGACTCTGCGAACCCATGGACTGTAGTCCATGGAATTCTCTAGGCCAGAATATTGGATTGGGTAGCCTTTCCCTTCTCCAGGGGATCTTTCCAACCCAGGGATCAAACCCAGGTCTCCTGCATTGTAGGCAGATTCTTTAACCAGCTGAGCCACAAGGGAAGCCCAAGAATACTGGAATGGGTAGCCTATCCCTTCTCCAATGGATCTTCTCTGACCCAGGAGTCAAACCAGGGTCTACTGCACTTTTCTCCAAGCGATTAATTAGTAAAAACAATTTTGTTCCACATTCTAGTCAATGAATATACATCAGAATGAGAAGGGTGGACATCTTCTATAAGAAACTAAGATTGTTTTTTTACACATCGCAGTGCCTAGAATCTCTGTTTGGCGTGAAGTCAGCACACCTGACTGAGATTCATCCTGACTCACCGCACTATCAACTCATCAAAACGTAAATTATTTAAGAGCTAGAATATAGTTTTCTTTAATTTTGTATTTTTCCAGAGTTCCTATTTTACAAAAAGCATTCAATTATGTACTTGTGGAGTAATGAATTAATTTAGTGCGTAAAGACAGAAAAGTAAGTAATTGAATTATTCTTTATTCCAGAAGTATCTGGATGTCATTCATAAAGCTGGTTTTGGTACTGCCAAACACAGACTTCTTAAATTTCCACAAGTTAGAAAAGGCTAAATCTAAAAGGAGTGGTACAACCCTTTTGAAGGGAAATATGTCAACACCCAACAAAACAAAATATACACTTGTGTTTTGATCCAGCAATCATACTTCTAAAAGTTTACCCAGAAGATGCACTTCCAATAATATGTAAGTACTTGTGCACAGTTATTAACAGCATCATTGTTTCCTGTTTGCAAAATTCTAGAAACAATTTAAATGCTCATTCATAAAGAGTGGTTGAATAAACTCTGGCACATCCAGACAATAGAATAGTATGTAGCTGTGAAAATGAATGAGGAAGATCTCTGTAAATTGATTTGAGTGATTTCCAGGGCATAATGTAAAATGAAAATGATAAAGTACAATTGGTATATATCTGGAATGCTACCCTCATGTAAAGAAGAAGGTGGTATATGAAAATATACCTGCTCCTTCTTGCAAAAGAAATATAGGAAAGATAAACAGAAACCAGAGAGACTGGTGAACTAGAGGTGAGAGAAGAAGTGAAAGGAAGGGGAATGGCTATGCAGAAGTAGGGAGGAGGAGGAAATGCCACTTCTCTAAGCATACCTTTTACCTAGAATCATAGTAATGTCTCATTCTCTAAAATTAAAAAGTCAACTAGGGTGTGTGTGTGGTGGTTACCCAAAGTGGAACTAACTCTATTAGTGAAGTAAAAGTCGCTGAGTCAGGTCTGACTCTTTGTGAACCCCTGGACTACACAGTCCATGGAATTCTCCAGGCCAGAATATTGGAGTGGATTGCTGTTCCCTTCTCCAGGGGGTCTTCCCAATCCAGGGATTGAACCCAGGTCTCCCACACTGCAGGTGGATTCTTTACCAGATGAGCCACCAGGGAAGCATAGCTCTATTACAAATTAGTAACATCAGTTCAGTTTAGTTCAGTTTAGTTGCTCAGTCATGTCCAACTCTTTGCGACCCCATGGACTGCAGCACATCAGGCCTTCCTGTCCATCATCAACTTTCAAAGATTACCGAGGTTCATGTCCATTGAGTTGGTGATGTCATCTACCCATTTCATCATCCTCTGTTGTCCCCTTCTCCACCTGCCCTCAGTCTTTCCCAGCATCAGGGTCTTTTCCAATGAGTCAGCTCTTCACATCAGGTGGCCAAAGTATTGGAGTTTCAGCTTCAACATCAGTCCTTCCAGTGAACACTCAGGACTGATTTCCTTTAAGATGGACTGGTTGGATCTCCTTGCAGTCCAAGGGACTCTCAAGAGTCTTCTCCAACACCACAGTTCAAAAGCATCAATTCTTCAGTCCTCAGCTTTCTTTATAGTCCAACTCTCACATCCATACATGATTACTGGGAAAACCATAGTCTTGACTAGAAGATCTGCTTTTTGATATGCTGTCTAGACTGTAAAGCACCTGCCTATAATACAGGAGACCCAGGTTCAATCCTTGAGTTGGGAAGATCTCCTGGAGAGGGAAATGGCAACCCACTCCAGTATTCTTGCCTGGAAAATCTCGTGGATGGAGGAGTCTACAGTCCATGGGGTAGCAAAGAGTCAGACTGAGTGACTTCACTTTCTTTCTTTCCTAGGTTGGTCAACACTTTCCTTCCAAGGAATAAGTGTCTTTTAATTTCATGGCTGCAATCACCATCTGCAGTGATTTTAGAGCCCCCCTAAAAGAGAAGTCAGCCACTGTTTCCACTGTTTCCCCATCTATTTGCCATGAAGTGATGGGATCGGATGCCATGATCTTAGTTTTCTGAATGCTGAGCTTTAAGCCAGCTGTTTCAATTTCCTCTTTCACTTTCATCAAGAGGCTCTTTAGTTTTTCTTCACTTTCTGCCATAAGGGTGGTGTCATCTGCATATCTGAGGTGATTGATATTTCTCCCGGCAATCTTGATTCCAGCTTGTGCTTCCTCCAGCCCAGCGTTTCTCATGATGTATTCTGCATATAAGTTAAATAAGCAGGGTGACAGTATACAGCCTTGATGCATTCTTTTCCCTATTTGGAACCAGTCATTGTTTCATGTTTAGTTCTAACTGTTGCTTCCTGACCTGCATACAGGTTTCCCAAGAGGTAGGTCAGGTAGTCTGGTATGCCCATCTCTTTCAGAATTTTCCACAGTTCATTGTGATCCACACAGTCAAAGGCTTTGGCATAATCAATAAAGCAGAAATAGATGTTTTTCTGGAACTCTCTTGCTTTTTCAATGATCCAGTGGATGATAGCAATTTAATCTCTGGTTCCTCTGCCTTTTCTAAATCCAGCTTAAAAATCTGGAAGTTCACGTATTGCTGAAGCCTGGCTTGGAGAATTTTGAGCGTTACTTTACTAGAGTGTGAGGTGAGTGCAATTGTGTGGTAGTTTGAGCATTCTCTGGCATTGCCTCTCTTAGGGATTGGAATGAAAACTGACTTTTTCCAGTTCTGTGGCCACTACCGAGTTTTCCAAATTTGCTGACAGATTGAGTGCATCACTTTCACAGCATCATCTTTTAGGATTTGAAATGGCTCAACTGGAATTCCATTACTCCACTAGCTTTGTTCGAACATAAACACACTGAAAGGGATGTGGAGAACAGAAGTAACCTAAGGAAATTTGGACAACAGTCTTTTGATTGGATATTGTAATATCTAAGACCAAAATAACTGTACACAAATACTGTTCTCCAGTTAGTAGATCTGTTACTTATAAAATGGGGGTTAACAAAGGTAGTTCTGAAACTACTTTGTGTATATATACTAGGGATGAAAAAGAAAAGAATATATAGTAGATGAGAGCCAGGTTTCTCATTGTCAGAGAAAATAGAAAAGAATCAGCATGAAATGGATCCTGAGGTGTTGGACTGAAATCAAAAGTGTCAGTTTGAAGTAATGGTTTACACACATCTATAACAGGACAAACTTAATAGAGAGAGAGAGAGAGAGAAAGAGAGAGAAACATAGATATGTGTGTATACCTGGATCAGTAAACATACACATCTCTAGATCTGTACGTGGACCTGGAGCAATAAAACCTCAGTAGCAATGAGCACACACAGCCCCTAAGTCTTGATTCTAAATGCTATTCACTAATGAAAGGAACAAAGCCTCATTAGAGAAGTGGTTGATTCCAGGAGTGGGGTAGGGGAAATATAAGATGAACATTGAAAAGCTTTCATTCTAGAAAATAAGGAAATGCTTATAAAAGAACAGGTCCATGTCAAAAGAGTACAGGAGTCCGCATGAAGGAACTCTTAATGGCCAAAGGTAGAAAAATTTGAGCAACAAAACAATAACAATAATACTCATATTGGATTATAACAATAGAATAAAATAAATATACATGAGTCCACAATGAAGTAAATAAGCAATTGAATAAATAAATGAGGAAGAAGAAAGGTTGTCTTTTTCTTATCTAACAATTCCAATTAATAAGTGTAAAAGAAATGAGGAAAAAACAAAATCATCATCAGGTGAACAGCACAGAAGTATTACTGAAGGCAGCTGATACTGAAATCAGTGAGCAAAAGTTTGAGGAGAAGCAGAATATTAGCACAAACTCAGTTATCTTCCCTAAGTTATTTCTCAATTATAAATGGAAAAGTAGTGGTTTTACCAATAAAAAAAACACTCATTAGGTGAGTTTTTTATCAAGTAGTTGAGGGTAGCATCACCAGCAATAAGACATGATAGAATCCTGTCCCTTCTAATGTGATATACTGAGAAGAATGTATCATTTCCTTGGAATTCTTTTCAAAAATGAGTAACCTCAATCTAATCATGAGAAAATATCATACAAACCAAACTGAGAGGCATTCTGAAAAATAACTGCTTAGCAGTTATCATCAAGATCATGAGGGACACAGAAAGACAAGGCTGTCGAACAGAAAAGACAAAGGAGCAACAACAATTGAACACAAGGTGTGTCGCTGGATTGTGTCCTGGAATAGAAATAAGACACTGGAGAAAACAGTGATGAAGTGAGATTAGTTTCTATGCTTTACTTGACAGTATCATATCAATTTTAATTTTATCATCTGATAGAAAATAAGAGAATTACTTATTTTTACTATGTTATATATATGCTACATGTATATATATATGTTATATATATGCATAAGTGGCTGACAGACTGGTGTTTCCTGTGTGTGTACTGCGTGTGTGTGTGTGTGCTCAGTCATGTCCAACTCTTTGCGACCCCGTGGGCTCTTCATGTCCCTACCAGGCTCCTCTGTCTATGGGATTTTTCCAGGCAAGAATACTAGAGTGGGTTGCCATTTCCTCCTCCAGGGAATCTTCCTGACCCAGGGATTGAACCCGAGTCTCTTGAATCTCTTTCATTGGCAGGCCAATTCTTTACCACTGCACCACATGGGAAGCCCTACACATATAATATATGTACCATATATATAAATAAGTTCTTCACATTAGAGAAAGCTGATTAAAGTACAGACATGACATTGCTGTGCCTTTTTTCCCTCCTTCTGCAAGTCTAAAATGATTTTACAGTAATACCGCACTTTTACATTGTATAGATTGCATGCAGTCTTTCTACCCCCAAAATCAATGCTGAAAATATTAGTATGCCCACATCTTCTCCTTTTGTTTCTCTTACCTTCCGTCCTTCAAGGAACTTCAGTGCTGTGCCAATGTTCGCCACAGCATGAATTCGCTTCATCCGGCGTCCCTGTTCACATGGCTATAAAAGGGAGAAAGACAAGAATAAATAAAAATGCACATATTAAAATGATAGTTATGAAAAAGCTATTTAAATGGATTCAAAACATACTTGAAGAATGTTTGAGAACAGCCAATATTACTTAATTTCTATAAAAGTTAGCCAATACCTACAGGAGCATTATCCCCACAGCACTTGGAAGGTGTATAATTAACTCAATAAATAAACATTCATTCTCAGCTTATGAATGCACTTACTCTTAAGGTTTCTGTATGCCTAAGGTTAGAAATTCACAAAATTCCTATGCTGTCTATTGAGACTGTTCCCCCTGTTAGTTAGGAAGTATTTTTATGAAAAGTCCCCTTGGCGCATGTAAGGAGGTAGGAGAAACATGGGAAATCTCTCTCCTTTCCTCTCAATTTTGTCATAAACCTAAAACTGCTCTGAAAAATAAAGTCTTAAAAAAAGTACTGTTGGTCATTCACAGTTTTTTTCAGTCATATCAACATGAAAGTTACTGACAGTGTCAGTGACATTTCTCGGGTTGAAAGACCAAATGCCTGGTGCATATGCGTGCATGCCAAGTCACTTCAGTCGTGCCTGACTCTTTGCAAAGCTATGGACTGTAGCTTGCCAGGCTCCTCTGTCCATGGGATTCTGCACAAAAGAATACTGGACTGGGTTGCCATTTCCTACTCTAGGGGATCTTCCCAACCCAGGAATCGAACCCATGTCTCTTATGTCTCCTGCACTGGCAGGCAGGTTCTTTACTAGGGAGTGTATAAGACTTTTATTATTTCTTTGCCACCTGGGAAGCCCACATGGTTTATAGGAACCAAGGTTAAAAAGAAGGAATGTGAGAAAGAAAATGTTCTGCACAAAACAGTATGATCTGGTACAAGGATACTAAGTTACTTGCATTTACCTTAGCAAAAATGTAATAAATTAATACATATTTTAATAAATATATTAGAATAATAAGTGACTTCTATGTGCCACCCTGTTCATTTTAAAACTCAAAATAATTTCAGTGAAGTCAACAGCATTACATTTACAGGGCCTGAGAGGATAACAAGTCCATGATTGCAGAGCTGATAGACTGGTCTCTTCTCTGTGACACCAAAACTCTATAAATTTCCTGTTAGAGCTCAAAATCAAGTATCTTTTCATTTCCAGTTAATAACATAAAGACTGATTTCTATGAGATGATTTTAAACAAACATTTAAATAGAAAACATACTTAATATTTTTTTTAAATGTATTCTTTTCTTGCATGGCTCACTTACTTAGTTACTTAATTAATTGTCTTTTAAAATGTAAAAAGCATCTAGGAACCTGCAACTAAAGCCAAGTCAGGACCCAGAAATTAAGAATGAAAGCCAGATCTCTCAACATAACCCACATCCCATCCTCCTGCCTTCCTACACCGTGGCAACTGTATCAAATCTGCATCAATTTTAACACAACTGACCTGCCATTAACTAACACAATGATCCTCCCTACCAGGCTACAAGCTCTTTGAGGGCACCAATCATACCTCATTTATCTTTGTTCTCCTTAAAGGGCAAAAGGCAGTGCCTTAACCATAATAGCGAGTCCAGATATGTTAGCTGAACAATCAATAGATACTGTTAAACCCAGTTACACACAAGTTCTACTATAAACATATGACTGATATTTAACAAAGTCACCTGATGGATGCACAGGGGTCTGTGATGCTCCCAATTTCCTAAGAATGCCCACTGTGTAGTTTTAAGTGGATTTTTAGACTCTTCTTGAATGCAGAGTGCTAGAAGGCTTTAAAAACACTATACAGAAGGTTGACAAAACAGATAAATAATTTCTCTGCAGTCCTTAAGCTCTATTCATATTGCTTCTACTATTTGAAATTTTTCAATGGCAATTCTTCACATTCTTTAAAAAAACCTGAGTATAAAATTAAATTTAGTATTCCTATCTTTATGTGTGATTAAAGATATATAATCATGGATCTATTCAAAGAGTAAATGTTCTACAAATAATAATCAAGTGATGTAGAGAAATCCAAGGATAATAATTCCAAACATTTTAAATTCCCTAGTACTGGAAATAAAATCACAGACAAGAGAGTCACAGTGGGTTATTAAAAGAAACTAAGATACTGAGAGTCTTCTCTTACATTGAGATGCTGATAATAAGAGAATATTAAGGCATTTGGCTGCATTTCCCAGAAGATTATGGTCAAAGCCAGAGTCTTAGGCTATCTGAATCATGATGTTAAGTATAGTGTTCTTAACTGAGTTCTACGTATGAGATAATTATAGAGTTCCCGAACTCTGTGAACACTCCTGAGGGAAATGCTTCTGTTCACATTCTCCTTCTGAAAGCGCTACAAGAATGCCTCAGATACTCAGCCCCTTAAATGATGTTTTTCATCTTAATGTGGTCCTGGATCAAAATGCCCACATATACAAAATTTAAATATCCATCACAAAGATTTATTTATAATTTCAGAGTAATTTCCTTTTATGCAATTCAGAATTTTGAAGGGTTTAATAAAAATAAATAGTAAAAGGGACTTCCCTGGAAGTCCAGTGGTTAAGACACTATGCTTCCACTGCAGGGGAAATGGATCTGATCCCTAGTTTGGGATCTAAGATCCTGCATGCTGCATGGCACAGCCGAAATAATTAATTTATTAATTAATTTTGTTGTTGTTCAGTCACTAAGTCATGTCTGACTCTTTGAGACCCCATGACCTGCAGCATGCCAGGCTCCCCTGTCCTTCACTATCATCTCCTAGAGTTTGCTCAGACTCATGTCCATTGAGTCAGTGATGCCATCCAATCATCTCTTCCTCTGTCATCCCCTTCCTCTCTTGCTGTCAATCTTTCCCAGCAACAGGGTCTTTTCCAATGATTCAGCTCTTCACATCAGGTGGCCAAAGTATTGGAGCTTCACCATCAGCATCAGTCCTTCCAATGAATATTCAGGGCTGATTTCCTTTAGGATGGACTGGTTTGATCTCCTTGCAGTCCAAGGGCCTCTCAAGTCTTCTCTAGCAGCACAGTTTGAAAGCATCAATTGTTCAGCACTCAGCCTTCTTTACTGTCCAACTCTCACACCCATACATGACTACTAGAAAAACTATAGCTTTGACTAGATGGACCTTTGCGGTCAAACTGATGTGTCTGCTTTTTAATACACTGTCTAGATTTGTCACGGCTATTGTTCCAAGGAGCAAGCAACTTTTTAATTTCATGGCTGCAGTCACTGTCTGCAGTGATTTTAGAGTCCAAGAAAATGAAATGTGACACCGTTTCCACATTTTCTCCATCTATCTGCCATGAAGTGATAGGACTGGATGACATGATCTTTTTTTTTTTGAATGTTGAAATTTAAATCAGAAACTGTATTTCTATGTCCCAGTTCCTCTATGTTAAATAACAATGCTGAGATTCTTTCTGAAATTGCTTCTAGCTTCAAGATTCTAAAATTCTTACCATGACTGAATGGGCAGGGCACTTAAACAGAAGTAGAATTATTATGTCAAAATGTATACTTTCTCTAGACTCATTTAGCTTGGCAGTTAATGCCCATCAAGTTTTCTGTATACTGTTGGCCAAGTAAAGTGGCACAACTGTAATGACTCTTTGAATGAGACACTGCTTAAATCTTGGGTGAATTCTAACGAAGTTTCCTTCATGTAAGTAAATAGCTTAATTCAGGAGGATACCTGAAGATGGCTAGTTACACCTGGCCATCAAGGAGGTAAATGTTTCAGTTTGATGGCTCTCACATCCTAATCCTAATCCAGTTAATTTAGCTCATGCATACATCTGTTGATTCCAAATTGGATTGTCACATGTGTCTTCTTTGATTTCTCCCAAAGCAGAGCCTGAGATAAGAACATGGGTGCATGCATTGACTGGGGAGATGATCCCAGGTAGCAAGAGTGAGGATGCATGGAGAGTGAGAGAAGGAAGGAAGAAAAATCAATTAACAATAACCTATAATAGTATGGTGAGCTATTGAGGGTCTCCTCAGCGGGCAACTGGGGTTCCGATTTGGGGCAACTGGGGATCCTGGGGCTGAGGATCCAATGGAGCATTCCCTGATGTGTGAAATAAGCCTTGAAACTGTTCCTCCTACAAATGCTAGGCTGGAGTTTTTATTCACAGACACTTATCCCCTTTGAAACCATTAACTTCCCCACACTTCAGGGTTGCCTTGTGCAATCTGCAGCTTTGAAGCTGCAGGGCATAAATTCAGACAGGTATTGCCAGAGCTTGAGTTGAGATGCTGATGGAGGGCATGGGTCGTGTCCACCTCTGCCGTGGCTAGATCAGAGGTGGGCTGAGATGTCTCACTAGAAGCCTCTGCTGTCATATGAATGCAAGTAGATTATGACTTACACAAAAATCATCAGTTTGTATTTTCCAACAAACAACTATCTTACACTTATAAAAGCTATGTTGAAGACTCCCACATGAAATTAACCAGAAATTTATGACCTGGCAAAAACACTTTAAAAACCTCAATTATCCAAGCAATGATGATTGAGCAGCTCTTTGTCAAGATGCAACAGATTTAAGAAAAAATGAGGACATCTAATTTTGGACACTCTGTCTAGTGTGCTATACAGTATTCTGAAGATTATTTCTTAAACTCCTTTTAAAAATTATGGGAAATGTCACATAAATAATTTATGTTTGCAAACTACTTACTTCTCTACTATTCCAAAGCGAAAAAAAAATAAGCCAGAAAGAAATAAATATTTTATTATTTTAGTAATGAAGAAAAAGACATTTTATAGTTCAGTGTCAATTTGTTTTTCACTCTGCTAGTTTTGCTGAACATAAAAACAAACGATTCTGAACATGCTGTTCCTGTTACAAATGACTGATGATGGAGAATGTCCACCAATGGATGAAAAATGCCATGCTGCTTTCAAGCTTAATTTTCAACGCTATGGAAACAACTGGACCAACAACCCTTTCCAAATGGAAAATAAGCACTTAAAATGTGTTAGATATTAATTTCCAACTTATCTTCCTGGATACTGTACAGATGCAGTGGTTAAACGGGACTGATTATTGATGAAGCTCTTTAGGCTTTACTTGTAAGTTGCTATTACTATACATAACGTTTTAAAACTACTACAGGTGTGCGGGAACAAGAAAGAAAATTTATTCCTTCCTCCCAGAAGTGACCAATAGTGTTCCCTAGGTATTACCAACTACAAAAGAGAAAAACTTTTACATGGGTAGCACCCTTTACACTCCCCAATCTACACTTCCCAAATTCCAAATGGGAACAATCTGACAAATCTGGTCACAGAAATCATCCTTACCAGTTTCTGCCCAGACAGGACTTCCAGCAGAGCAAGTAGCTTCACACCATCTTTCATGTCTTCAAAAAGATCTTCTACCACCATTGGGGGTTTCCGCTATAAAATTTAAAAAATGAGTTAATGCAAAAAATGCTTCTCTCACTCTCTGGCAGACATTTGGTACTCACTGTGGTGAAATCGGGTAAAAAACGTCTAAATGTCAAAGTTCTTTATTAAGGATGTGACTGGCAATCACCTTTTGATAGACGGCAAAGAGAAAAATGACCCTTTGGAGATAAACTTAACATTCAAAAACCTCCTGTTTGGGATTTTACATACACGCCACTGTTATTTAGAAAGGGAATATTTTTTTTCAAATTTTCTTCCTTTCATTCTTTATTTTTGGCTGTGCTGGAGCTTGGTTGCTGCTCCATGGGCTTTTTCTAGTTGTGGCGAGCGGGGGCCACTTTCTAGTTGTGATGCTGGGCTTCTAATTGTGGTGGCTTCTCTTGCTGAAGAGCAGGGGCTTTAGGGTGCTCGGGCTTCAGCAGTTGTGGCCCATGGGCTTAGTTGCTCTGCACCATATGGAATCTTCCAAGACCAGGGATCAAACCTGTCTCCCCTGCCATTGGCAGGTGGATTCTTAACCACTGGACCACCCCGGGAAGTCCATAGAGAGGGAGTGTTGACAAGAGAGAGATGGTATGGGATAAAGGAGGAAAAGAGGGTGCTATTAACATAAAAGATAAGAGAGAGGTGAAAACAGGATGTGAGCAGGGAACAGGAGGTACCCCAGATAAACTGGAGCAACCTCCTTACCTGGGTGAGCACACTGCTGGACTGAGGCAGGTGCCAACTTTCTATGAGCATTCTCTCCAAGGTACCCTCGTTAGCTCAGGGTCCTGCTGTGGGGACACTGTTAGTTCAGCCAGGGTGGCAGATTGACTGGCCTGTGGGTTACCTGGCCACAACCGTTCTGTTTCACAAGCTGGCAAATCCTGCAAACCTTCTCTCACCGCGTGGCATTGAACCCAAAGGATCGTAAGCTCAAGAGTACAGACTGATCAGGGCAAATTTATGCCACTACTGGAAAAATAAGCCCATACTTAATTGATGGGGAATTTTTATTACTTTACAAAGGTTATCATAATACCTGGGCTTCCCTGATGGCTCAGATGGTAAAGAATCTGCCTGCAGTGCAATCACCAAGTCAAGAAGATCTCCTGAAGGAGGGCATGGCAACTCATTCCAGTATTCTTGCCTGGAGAATCTCATGGACAGAGGAGCCTGGAGGGCTTCAGTCCACAGGGTCGCAAAGAGCCGGACACAACTTAAGCAACTTAGCACACACACATATCCTAGAGTTTATGAAATCTTGGATTAAGGTATCTTTTGGCTCAGAAGGAAGCAAAAAAAGTGATGCTTAAAGCTGATGGTCAACAGAAGTTAGGTGACCTCAGATTTCTCACAGATGAATTTTAAAGAAGTCTATAATGGATTTAGGCTCTGTAATTTTCTAATTCTCCCTGATCATGTTAAAAGCCTAAAGCTGTATATCTGACTTTCAATTGTCTTTCTTTCTTTTCTAGAAAGAAAGTTTTTTTCAGAGATATGTAATCACCAAATGTTTTACTGAAACATGATATTTTTCTACCCACTGATAATGGCACATTTATATTTCTCTTATGACTGCATGAATTACTGTCTCTGAATGGCACAATTCTAATTTAAAATGCATTTTTCTCTTTATAAAATGAATAGCTGAATACATTTTGTTCTCATGCTGTGCAATACATGCTCAAAAATAACATAGTTTTCATTTTCAAGCTTTCTCTTTTAAATTCCACTATTCACACTGCTTACTATTTATAGAGCAAAAATGTAATAGTGACTTTATATGCTAAGCATTTAAATAAAATTATTATGAATAAAATGAGCCTTTTTATTGAAAAATATTCAATATGATAACAGTCAAAATTGTGGAGTTGGTGATGGACAGGGAGACCTGGAGTGCTGCAGTTCATGGGGTCACAGAGTCAGACACGACTGAGTGACTGAACTGAACTGAAATGATATGTCATTGTTAAAAATATAGTCTTTTAAAATGTCCATTTGTATCCTAATAATAACAGTGAAATAATAAGGGGAAAAGTTAATAAATGCATGATACATTCTGCAAGCAAATACAAATGGGGGCTTTCATATATTGTGTTAACTGCAGACATATTTTAAAAATTAAACACGGCAGGGAATTTTCACAAAATAATAAAGATTCCAAGAAATTAGACAACAAAAATAAAAGATAAATTGCATCCATCCATTATGCCTTTAAACATACACAGGTGGTGGCTCAGATAGTAACGTGTCTGCCCGCAATGCAGGAGATCCAGGTTCAATCCCTGGGTCAGGAAGATCCCCTGGAAGAAGGAAATGGCAACCCACTCCAGTACTCTTGCCTAGCAAATTCCATGGATTGAGGAGCCTTGTGGGCTACAGTCCATGGGGTCGCAAAGAGTTGGACACGACTGAGTGACTTCACTTTCTGTTACTTTGAAGAATATATATATATATATATATATATATACACATATATACACACACATATATATATATATATATACACTTTTTTTTTTTTACTATGTGATGAGACATGTGAGATCTTAGTTCCCTGACCAGGATTTGAACTCAGGCCCCCTGTAGTGGATGTGCAGAGTCCTAACCACCAGGAAGTCCCTGAAGAACACTTTATCTTCACCCCACCTCTGCCCCTCATCTGTGTTCTCCTGCATCCTGATCTGTCCTCCACATGCTCCCTGCCCCTTTTGCCACTCCTAGAAGTGGCCTCCAGACCAGCACTGGCCTCCGAACAAGCCAGTGACCCATCTCCCCACTGCACTGGGCCTGTTGGCACCAGCAGTAGTGGTGGTTGAGGCCTTGTTGGCCTCTCCTTGAGCTGCTTCTCCCAGGCCCTTTTGATCAGCCTGCCTGGTTCACAGGCCTCTTCTACTTCTCTCTTGCTCTCCTTTCTTCCTGACTGGGGCCATTCACCAAACTCAATCCCAACTCCTCTGTTGTTTAAAAATCTGTCTGGACAGACACGATTCTTGAATCCTTCCTTCCAGGTAAGCGTTCTCTACTAAACATTGTTGAGCTCAAGGCAGGCACTCTACAAATACTGTTGGCTGGCTGACTGACTGACTAAATGAATGAATGCAGGTTTCTTAAAAATGCTCTTTGCCCTATGCCCATACTAATGGTTCCTAAGATGCAGTGCATATATGACAAGTAAAGAGAAATTATCTCCAGGTTCCTGGCAATCCCAGACTACAATGCAACGCATAGAAGCATCTTGTTTCTGAGTGTCTTATTCACAGTAGGAACTCATTAAAAACTTGTTGAAGAAATGAAGTTCCTAGCCTGCACATGGTAAAAAAAAAAAAGCAGGTAGTTTTTATCACAAGAATATAGATACCTAGAATACTCTCACTTTCCTACTTTCCCATTTAGTACATTCCTGGTCAGTTTTATGACACAGTAAACACTACCTTTTCCAGTTTTCCAATTGGAATTAAATCACTTCTTTTGTGTTAGTGCATGGTTCAGATTATAATAATCATATTGCATTATAGTTAGTTATTCACAAGTCTGTGTCCTCAGGAATTCAGATCAGGGACTTCTGGAGGACAAGGAAGATGAAAATATATTTATATACATAATATCAAGAACAGTGCCTCGCACATAGATAGAGATCTCAACAGAGATATGTGATGCTTATCTGCAAGTTACCTTTTGGAATCTTGGAGAGATGAGGATATGAGGCAAAATAAGGACATGAGGCAAAAATTTATCTTTTTATAGGAAGTATGAGTTGCTTCTGAAAATTTTTTCACCAGTATCTTCCTACACTGAGATTCAGTCTGATGACTATTAGCAGACTAACTAGAAACTGGACAAAATATTTTTCTTTAAAATAAAAATGCTTATGTAATTTATAATATACAACTATTATATTTTCAACACACAGAATTAGAGAACCTAGTATGTAACAAATTTTTGACTTAATACCTCAACCAGTAAAAGAGGAAGAAAACAAACCTCTGACTGCAAAGAGCTTGCAAAAATGAATCCCAGAAAATGATCTTCATATTTCTACAAGTTCTATCCAATTTTACATAATATACATGCTGTGTAAGATCACTTTATTTATCAAAAGTGTTACCAAAAATTATACTAGAATAAGAAGTCCTAGTAATTACTGGACAAGTTTTGCTCTCTCGTTTTGTATAAAGTACCATTTATCTACAGCGAATGGTCAACTAGAAGGGACCTTTACTATCATGACAACAGTGCATTTACTTTTTGAAACAATCTTTTACTAGAAAGCCTCTCATCTAAAATGCTTCTCTTGTCATATATATATATATATATATATATACATATATATATATAAGTATTCACAGAATTAATCTGATTTCTTTGTAGGATTCAGGTCATGATGCTAGAGGCCAAAAAGAAGAGATAGAAATGACGGTAATTTACTGGAGCCTGACTTAATGGAAAATAGAGATAATGTTCCCATGGCTTGACAATGTACAGTTTCAAGCACTACACGGAAATCTACCAGGCACATTTTAAGACCATAGTGATTTATTTTTTATTAAGATAAAATTACAGTAAGCTCTTAGTTTTCTACAGTGTTTGGAAATACTATACTCTTGGCTCTGGAAATCACATTTAGATATTCGACAGATACTCATGATGAATCTCAAAGAATGGAATGTCCTGACTGAGGGGAGAGGGAGATGGAGAAAACAAAAAAAGAGAAAGAGGTACTTGGCTTCTGTGGCTACTTCCTTCTAGAAGCTCTCTTCAAACTAGGCTTAAGCCCTAAGTTCTGGCTGTCAGAGGATTGTCTAAAGTCTCTGAAATGCAGGGAAAATGCACATCCTGGCTGTGCCTTTGGTAGTTAACTCATGAGTGGAACAGACCTCACAGAGTATTTTTCTCTAATTTTTTTCTTCTCCTCCTTTATTTTTGCAGCCCCTTTAATGTTATACTAATGTCATGACTAATGGTGGCTTAGAGGGTAAAGTGTCTGCTTGCAATGCAGGAGACCTGGGCTTGATCCCTGGAGAAGGAAATGGCAATCCACTCCAATACTCTTGCATGGAAAATCCCATGGACAGAGAAACCTGGTAGGCTTCTCCATGGGATAGACTCTTTGCTCCAGGGGGTCGCAAAGTGTCAGACACGACTGAGCGACTTCACTCCACTTAATGTCATACAATGAGATCTATTCCTTTACTCTTAGAACTTAAAGAAAGGGAGACCAAATATTTCTCCTTCAACTTTATGAAATCTGAGAAAACACAGGGATCTTTGGCATAACTTTTACTGAGCATTGCCTGTATTGGGGAAAAATAATCTACCCTCTGTCATTGTGTGTATGAGAAAAACTTGTGACTGTTTACTAGTTTATAAGTGCTAGTACATGTTTAATCCTTATCAACCATTACTTTCATATTTTCACTCATATAAGATCATATTTGCTATGCCACATGGTGATTTTATGTCCCTAGAAAATTGCCTTGGGTTTGATCCCTGGGTCAGGAAGATCCCCTGTAGAAGGGAAAGGCTACCCACTCCAGTATTCTGGCCTGGAGAATTCCATGGATTGTATAGTCCATGGGGTTGCAGAGTCAGGCATTACTGAGCAATGTCTGACTTTTAGAAAGTTGCAATACTGAGGAGAAAAAGGAATATGAGAATAATTTTGAGAAAAAAAGGCATAACTACTTGTTATGAAATGAAAATTTAATGAATTCTCACATTTTAAAAACTATATAGAAATCATAATTGCCATTCTGACAGGTGTGAGGTGATATTTCATTGTGGTTTTGATTTGCATTACCTTGATGATTAGCGATGTTGAACATCTTTTCATATGCCTGTTGGGCAATGTGTGTGTCTTCTTTGGGAAACATCTATTCAGATCCTCTGCCTGTTTTTCAATCATGTTGTTTTTTGGATATTGAGTTGTATGAGTTCTCTGTATATTTTGGATATTAACCCCCTCTCAGATATGTCATTTGCAAGTATCTTCTCTCATTCAGAAGTTGATCTTTATATTTTGTTGATCATTTCCTTCACTATACAACAGATTTTTAGTTTGATATAGTCCCATTTGTTTACTTTTGCTTTTGTCTCCCTTGTCCAAGGAGAGACATCAAAAAAAAAAAAAAACTACTAAGAATGATGTCAGTGAGTGGATTGCCTAGCTTTTCTTCTAGAAATCTTACGATTTCAAGTCTTACATTTAGGTTTTTAATCCATTTTGGATTTATTTTCATATATGACATGAGAAAGTAGTCCAATTTGATTTTTGTTGCATGTAGCTGTCCAGTTTTCTCAAAACTATTTATTGAAGTAGCTGTCATTCTTCCATTGTATATCCTTACCTCCTTTATCATAGACTAATTTCCTATAGAAGTGTGCATTCAGTTACAGGCTCTGTGTGTGTGTGCTCAATTGCTAGGTCATGTTCAGCTCTTTGCTACCCTGTGGACTGCAGCATGCCAGCCTTCCCTGTTATTCACCATCTCCCAGAGTTTGCTCAAATTCATGGGCTATCTATTCTGTTCTATTAATCTATGTGTCTGTTTTTGTGCCAGTACCATACTGTTTTGATTACTGTAGATTTGTCATATAGTTTGAAATCAGAGCATATGATGCCTCCAGTTTTGTTCTTTCTCAAGATTGTTTGGACTGTTCAGAGTCTTTTGTCTTTCAATACACATTATAGAATTATTTAGACTAGTTTTTGCCCATCAAGAGATGAATTAAGATGTGGTTAAATATACAATGGAATATTACTCTGCTGTAAAAAAAATAATGAATTTTTTTTTTCCATTTAGGACAACATGGATGGATCCAGAGAGTATTAGGTTGAGTGAAATAAATCAGACAGAGAAAGACAAGATGCTGTATGATTTTGCTTATAAATTAAATCTAAAAAACAAACAAATAAAAAACCAAATGAACAAATGTAACAAAATAGAAACAGATTCATAGATATACAGAACAAACAGGTGGTTGCAAGAGGGAAGGGGGTTTTTGGAAGGAGAAAAATGGGTGAGGGAGCATAAGAGGCACAAACTTCTATTTACAAAATAAATGAGTCATGGTGTGAAATGTACAGTCTGAGGAAAATAGTCCATAACTGCGTAATGTCTTTTTATGGTAACAATAACTAGATTATTGCAGTGATAATTTTGAAATGTATAGAAATACTGGAATAGACACAAATCAGTCATATACATTGGAATAGACACAAATCAGCCCCACTCACCCCACGTCCCCCTGTGGCCATGTCTGTGCATTTAATAATATAAAACTTATAGCATTTTACTTTAAATTGCTAAATACATATCTCAGGCTTTAAAGTTTGTGATTTCTACATATCTAGTGATATGAACTGAACTGGAAAAGACCTAAAGGAAAAGTCTGGAGCACAGATAATGCTTCACTCCAGTTGAAACACACATGCTGTCGGGGACAATCAGGCTTGCTGACCATGATGTGTAATCACAGCCTGAGACATTCCCCAGATGGCCTTCTGCGCACTATATAACAACGTCTCAAGGCAAAGGCTGGATCTCAAGGTGTACCTCTGTGTACCTCGACACTTCTGTTTACACAAAGGCCCCTCACTTCTAGAGTGAGTGAGATAAATCACTCCCACCTCTGGTTTACAGGAGTTCCAGGTGGGAGCAATATGACAGGCTGAGAAACAGGGCCTGGGGAGACATCCCATCCCAGGACCAGTCCAGCATGTTCGGATGCTCTGCCGGTTATCTGATGGGCAGGAACAATAAGCTAAACAACAGGAACAGAGAGGAGAGTGGGAAGGGAAGCGAGGTTGACCTGCAGATATGGAGCAAATTACCCTCCAATGGTTGGCAAGAAGCCCACCACACAAAACTGTCTAAAAATGCCAAAACAGCTGGACTAGATGAGTAAAACTGTGATTATAACCACTGACAGGAGCCAGAGAAAATTAATTCAACATCTAAAAGGTTCCATCATCTTATTCAGAAAATCTAATTAGACATTACCGATATCTCCAGAAACAAAGTGAAGTAATTAAAAAAAGTGTTATGCATAATTGGTTTATCCTTCTTCCCTTTATAACAGCACTATTGTGATTATTTTCCACCTCTGTTTGGCAAAAATGAGAAGATAGTTCCCATTCTTTACTGTTTCCTATGACAGATAGCATAAGTATTTCCATTTCCTTAATTATTTAATTTGATTTGGAATAAATACCCCAAAGGCAATAACGTTGCCCTCCGGCTCACCTTTAAATCTGCTTGAAAAACTGTGCTTAACAACTTTCATGTGTAATCTTTCTTTTTCACTATATAGTTTAAAAGAAGCATACTCTTCAAGTTATTTGTTTTATTCAGGATGAAGGTGGAGTTACCCTTTAACCATCTCTGTTCATACTCCACAGCTGATCCATCAACAAGTTTTTTAATTTATTTTCAAAATTTACCCAGAATCCAGCCATTTATTACCACTTCCACAGCTATGACCTTTGTCCAAGCCAGTCCTCTCTCATCGGAATGACTCAACAATCTCCTACCTTATCTCCTTCCTTCATCCTATGTCCTCCTCAGCCTATTCTCAACAGAAGAGCTATTTTCTTTCTCTCCTGTCCATCTCCCCAAATGGGATAAAAGCATCGTAGTGAAAAGGTTACTCCTCCTGTTTTGTTCACTGTTGCATTCTCAGTATCTAGAATCTTGCTAAGCATACCAAATAACATTTAAAAATATTTATCAAATAAATGTATTAATAAAAAATATATTTCTAAAAGAGGGAACTTTGATAAATATTATCAAAATGTTTGGCAATCTGCATAAACTTTGCTATGTCTACATCTCTGTTATTAACAAATTAATGTTAATGTTAGTCACTCAGTCATGTCCGATTTTTTGTGATCCCATGGACTGTAGCCCTCCAGGCTCCTCTGTCTATGGAATTCTCCAAGCATGAATACTGGAGTGAGTTGCCATTCTCTTCTCCAGGAGACTGTCCCAACCCAGGGATTGAACCCTGGGTTTCCACATTGCAGGCAGATTCTTTACTGTCTGAGCCACCAAAATGTTGGTTACTCAGTCATGTCCAACTCTTAATAAATGCCATTTATTTTGAAATGATGATTTTCTTTTTAATCTTTTAGTTGCATATTTGGAAACAGCTTATCAGTATGCTTAAGATTATCAAACTAGTTTTAGAAAATCAACTAAAGAATTGTTTCTGGGGTATATTATTACATTTACTTTTTCCTCTTTGCCTTTTAATCTCCTCATCTGAGTTCATTAATAGTCCCACCAAAGTGAGTACAAGAAACCGATGCATCAAATTTCAATTTTGAACATTTCCACGTTATCTTTTAATAGCATTAGTGGAAAGACAACTGAAGAAGAACAAAAGCAGTCACCAAACTAATATTTTATGTCTGTGAGGATGTCAATCAAAGTCATTACTAGTATGGACTATTAAAAAGCATGGAGTGTCAGAAGTGTTCCTTTTAAAGGCATCTATGTATTTGACTTGGTCTTAAAATGTGCTTTTAATAGAACCTATTATGAGTTCTATTATGAACTGTGTGCTCTCTCCATGATACATGGAAGTCTAAACCCCAGGTACCTTGGGATGTGGTCTCATTTGGAAGTGGGATCTTGAGAGAAGTGATCAAGATAAAATGAGGTCATGGGGGGTTCCTAAACCAATAGGACCAATGTCCTTATATAAAGGGGAAATCTGGACACAGTCTCACACAGACACAGGGGCAGACACTGGACTAATGCAGCTGCAAACTAAGGAATCCCATAAACTCCAGGCCATCACCTGAGGCGAGGAAGAGTCAAAGAATTCCGTCCAGAGTCTCAGAGGGTGGCATAGCTGCCTAGCCTTGAGGATGGTGAGATAATAAATTTCTCATTTGAAGGTACCCAGTATGTTGCACTTTGTTATGGCAGCCCTAGCGAACTCACACAGAATGCAAACAATGTTAATGGTGCCTTTTCCCGGCTCATCTAAAAAGTGAGATGCTTGTGACTGAGGTCATCCCAGAGTCGGTACTTAGAGTGTTCAATTCCTATCCTTCACAGCCCCTTAGATCCAAGGCTGGCAGATGTGGAGTGGGTTGTTTATTGCATGCTGAAAGAGATGGTCCTTTTATAGAAACACTAAACAATGGCTATTTCAGACCTATAGGACTTAGTGTCGAACCATATATTTATTTCAAAGCCGTGTATCCTAAAGAATGAATCCAAGGTATTTAAACACAGATATAATATTCTATTCCAGTTGACAGATTCAGAGAAAAGTGAAACCATAACCATTTGACAACAGAGTATAACCAATGTTAATTTTAAGATTATTTATGCTATCTTTTTCTAATTAAAAGTAAAACTTTGGGGGAGATATTTTTGGGAAACACATCTTTAAACTGATCTCTTTGGGGGCCAAGGTGACACTGTACAATAGCCTATGGATCTTGCTTAAAATCTAGAAATTCGCCATGATAATACATTTTAAAATGTGAAAGAACACAGTTCTTTAGTTCTTTCTTTAAATTTTATGTTTACTTGGAGGATCACTGCTTTACATTGTTGGGCTGGCTTCTGCCATACACTGACATGAATCAGCCGTGAGTTTGCACATGCCCCCTCCTTCCTGAACCTCCCCTACCCCCTGCCCCATTCTACCTTCTAGGTTGGCACAGAGCACCGAGTTGAGCTCCCTGTGCTATACAGCAACTTCCCTTCACACACGGTAATGTACAGGTACTGTAATGTATATGATAATGTACCTGCTTCGGTGCTACTCTCGCAGTTCTTCCCACCCTCTCCTTCCCCCGTTGTGTCCAGTCTGTCCCTTAGGTCTGCGTCTCTATTCCCACTCTGCAAATAGGTTCATCAGTACAGTTTTTCTAGATTCCGTATACATGCGTTAATATATGATATCTGTTTTTCTTTTCCTGACTTCACTCTGTATAGCACATTTTAACTATCGATTTAAAAAATGTTTTTCATAAATTCATCTGCTCAGAGAGGTAGACTATTCTGTTAGATGTATAAAACCTGCATGCAGTCTTAAGGTGGGAATCCCCTCAAATTCAAGTCCACCCCACTCTGTGCTCCTCTCGCCTCCATCTCAAAATGGGCACATCCACATTCTCCTTCCCATTACCACTCTGGTCTCAGAGATGAGGACTTTGGCGGGAGTATTCTTCATCTCTGTGGAAATATCCACCCTCTACCTGTGCTCCAGACTTTCTCCCCACCCTGCCACCTCAGGGGATTTGTGTCTTAAAATAATCTTGTCTTCCTTCTTTATCAGCCTATCCCTCTATATCAGTTCTTGATCTTTCCCTTCCATAAACACACACTTAAGCTGTTATAGCAACAGCTCTTACCAGATCCTATATTCTATTTTAGCTAATACTCCTTAAGATGTAATACACACTCAAATCCTAGCATCTTCTCCTCTCATTTACCTATCAATTTGCTAGAGTTGGGTTTCTGCCACAACTTGGTCACTCCCAGGGATGGCTAATGACTTCCGAATTGCCAAATCAAATGGGTCCATCTCTACCAAGTTGATTTCTCCATCTGTAGCTGAACCCATTAGCTTTCCCCCAAAGTCTCTTATATTCTCTGTCTTTGTGAATGATCCTAATCATTGGCTCAAGACAGAAATTTAGAAGTCATTCTTGACTGATTCTCCCCCAGTCTTCCCAGGAATGACTCAGATGTATCAATCCACCCTTTGACAACATTTTTAAATCTATGCACTTTTCTCCATTCCCCCAGCACTATTTCAGTCCAGAGTATCCTCACCTCTAGACTGAAGTGGAGTTGAACTTGTAGTGACTTACTACAAGTTCACTCCAACTCCACTTTCAGTTGTTCCTGCTCTTAATTTATGTAAGATGGTGTGGGGAAATGAGAGGGGAGGCGGGAGAGAGAGATGAGAGGGAGAAGAAAGGAGGGAGAGAGGGAGAAAGACAGAGAAAGAGATTGAGAGAGGGGTTCAGCCCAGAGTGACCATTTCTTTTTCCTAAGATTCTTTAATGTGTCCCAGTTCCCGTAACACAACATCTGAACCCATTTAATGGCTGACCTTCAATTGAGTCTCAGTTCTCTATGTTGCCAACCCATTTCTGGAACCCGTATTTTCAGGTATTCTAAGCTTCCTTCATTTCCTTTACTTTACCAAGCTCTTTCTTATCCTTCAACTTTTGAAAACATTAGCTCCTTTATCTATCCAATCACAAGACATTTCTCAGATTCCAGATGTTTCTTCCTCTGAAAACTTAATGCCCTCCATCAGGTTACTTGAATGGTTGGTTACAAGTTCCCTGTGCTTCCTAACACCCTTTACTTCCCCGCTCGTGGAATTTCACACACACACATACACACACACACACACACACACACACACGTCTGTAATTGCTGTCTCTTCTGCTACACCGTCAGTTCCATGATAGCATGGACTACAGCTGTTTTTGTTCACCATAGTACCCACAATCCCTAGCACATAAGAGGTGCTTAAAAAGTATTTGCTACATGAATAGTTCATCAAATGAAGCATGAACATATAACACAGTGATTAGTGCCCAAACTTTGTAGTTCAGGGACTGAAATCTAGTTTTCCACCTACTTATTATATGACCTTGAGCTTATTAAGCAACTCTAAGTTTCAGGTTCATAATCTATAAAATGGTGAAAATAATACTTATATTTGATTGCTGTTGTGAGATTTAAATAAAAGATAAAGCAGCTAAGGCACAATAATTGGCACATGATAAGAGTCCAATGAACAGCAGCCCTGGAATTTAGAAAGATATTTAGCAAGGAGTGGTGACAGCTAGCACTGAATCAGGATCTAACTTTGAAAACCTATTACATGAATCAATACTGGGCTACTTAAAAAACAAATACCCTACCTTCTTTCACTGACAGAGCCATCAGAACAGAAAGAGTCCCGTTTCTTCTTTAAACAGGAAGAAAATTATAGGGTCCATATTTAAATATGAAACTCCCTTCCTGGAAAGGAATTATCAGGTATATGAAATAAACAGAATTCACTAACTTTTGTTAATGTTATACCACATTGTATCGACAGTTTGTGATTCACAATGTTTAGCATAAATACAGAAGCACAGAATAGAGGAAAACAGTAGAATGGGAAAGACTAGAGATCTCTTCAAGAAAATTAGAGATACCAAAGGAAATTTTCACACAAAGATGGGCTCAATAAAGGACAGAAATAGTAGGGACCTAATAGAAGCAGAAGATATTAAGAGGAGGTGGCAAGAATACACAGAAGACTGAACAAGAAAAGATCTTCATGACCCAGATAATCATGATGGTGTGCTCACTCACCTAGAGCCAGACATCCTGGAATGTGAAGTCAAGTGGGCCTTAGGAAGCATCACCACGAACAAAGCTAGTGGAGGTGACGGAATTCCAGTTGAGCTATTTTAAATCCTGAAAGATGATGCTGTGAAAGTGCTGCACTCAATATGCCAGCAAATTTGGAAAGCTCAGTAGTGGCTACAGGACTGGAAAAGGTCAGTTTTCATTCCAATCCCAAAGAAAGGCAATGCCAAAGAATGCTCAAACTACTGCACAATTGCACTCATCTCACATGCTAGTGAAATAATGCTTAAAATTCTCCAAGCCAGGCTTCAGCAATACGTGAACCATGAACTTCCAGATGTTCAAGCTGGTTTTAGAAAAGGCAGAGGAACCAGAGATCAAATTGCCAACCTCCATTGGATCACTGAAAAAGCAAGAGAATTCCAGAAAAATATTTATTTCTGTTCTATTGACTATGCCAAAGCCTTTGACTCTGTGGATCACAATAAACTGTGGAAAATTCTGAAAGAGATGGGAATACCAGACCACCTGACCTGCCTCTTGAAAAATCTGTATGCAAGTCAGGAAGCAACAGTTAGAACTGGACATGGAACAAGAGACTGGTTCCAAATAGGAAAAGGAGTATGTCAAGGCTGTATACTGTCACCTTGCTTATTTAACTTATATGCAGAGTACATCATGAGAAACACTGGGCTGGAGGAAGCACAGGCTGGAATCAAGACTGCCAGGAAAAATATCAATAACCTTAGACATGCAGATGACACCACTCTATGGCAGAAAGTGAAGAACTAAAGAGTCTCTTGATGAAAGTGAAAGAGGAGAGTGAAAAGCTGGCTTAAAGCTCAACATTCAGAAAACTAAGATCATGGCATCTGGTCCCATCACTTCATGGCAAATAGATGGAGACAGTGGAAACAGTGGCTGACATTATTTTTCTGCTCTCCAAAATCACTGCAGATTGTGATTGCAGCCATGAAATTAAAAGACGCCTACTCCTTGAAAGGAAAGTTATGACCAACCTAGACAGCATATTAAAAAGCAGAGACATAATTTTGCCAACAAAAGTCCATCTAGTCAAAGCTATGGTTTTTCCAGTGGTCATGTATGGATGTGAAAGTTGGACTATAAAGAAAGCTGAGCACAGAAGAATTGAAGCTTTTGAACTGTGGTGTTGGAGAAGACTCTTGAACCAGTCCATCCTAAAGGAGATCAGTCCTGGGTGTTCATTGGAAGGACTGATGTTGAAGCTGAAACTGCAGTATTTTGGCCACCTGATGTGAAGAGCTGACTCATTGGAAAAGACCCTGATGCTGGGAAAGATTGAGGGCAGGAGAAGAAGGGGATGACAGAGGATGAGATGGATGGATGGCATCATTGACTCAATGGACCTGGATTTGGTGGACTCACAGAGTTGGTGATGGACAGGGAGGCCTGGCATGCTGTGGTTTATGGGGTCACAAAAAGTTGGACACGACTGAGGGATTGAACTGAACTGAATTGAGAGTGTTCAATTTGAAAACGGTGAATATTTAAAAAAACTGATAATTGTATCCACACGTTTGAACAATCTACAGCTCTGTTTTACTCTTACTTTTAATAAAACTTTTGTTTTGAGAAAAGCATGTTTTTTGAAAACAGATTGCTCTCTCATTTGCACCCTATCACTTCATACTCTTGTCAAAATATTTATAAAGAATTGTTACAACCGAATAAAATGTCATTTATGAAAGTTTATTCTTTTATTTAATTAGCAGTAATTACTTTACTTATTTGCAACTAAGAAAAGCAGCCTAGAACAAAACTGAAATAAAAAGCCTCCCCAAATTCATGTCCATGAAGCAACTTTTGAACATCTACCAGTGCAGCCAAGACTAAATGACCATAGGACAGAAGAGGAAATTTTCTTGCTTCTCAATTTAACATTGCAGCTCTTAAACCTGTCACCACCTGTTTTTGGAAAAGGTCAATTTCCCGAAAAGATTTTGAGAAAACAGATACAATCGTTTTCTTCCAATTTATTGAAATATAATTGACATTCAAAGCTTTCTTTCTAAATAAGAAGTCTTATAAATTGTTCTTTAAAGTAAAAGCTTTATTTATTTTTGTTTAGTTTGCTTAAACAAACTGTAACACTTTGCCTTTTAAAGAAGGCACTATAGTAGTAAGACATTATCACAAAACTTAGGGTGAGATGGTTTATCATCCTAGTTTAAATCCATAAAATTCCTCATGACTTGTATAAAATCTCTCAGGCAATAGAGATCCTGCAAAATATTACAACTTGCATTCTAGAAAAAAAGTTGAAACTTTTCTTTTTCCTGCCAATTTACCACCTTTCTCCTTTCTCATTTTTAGAGAAGTGGGAACAGAATCAGTGGAGACACTGATCTAGATCTTGCCAGTCTCCAGAATTTCAAGAAATAAACTTGCCTGGTTTAAGCCACATAGCCTATGGCCACAGTTGAGTAATACCACGTCTAAACTGGCTGCATATTTACTGGACAAAGTAAACAAGCACAACAGTACACCAGACTGGACTCAATCTGACCCAACAAATTACAAAACACCAGGTTGTTTCAAAGCTGACAGCAATTACGGCTTCATCCTTGGAGCAGACTGTCAGTTACAGGACAAATCACTGGCCTTGGGTATTTAATAAGCAAGAAGGAAGAAGCAAAGTTGGCTCCTGAATCTCTAGAGGATAAGAAAAGACCCTGAGGCAGATCATATTGCCTCTCTGTGGTTCCATCTCTAATGAGAAACATTTTTATTTTAAGTATAGTTTGGGGCCTGCTCTATGACTGAAAACCAGAGGCTAGGGAAGATATCTCTGTGTCATTAAAAGGTAAAACAGACAGCTAGTGGGAACCTGCCCTACAGCAAAGGGAGATCAGCTCAGTGCTCTGTGACCTGGATGGATGGGGTGTGAGGAATGGGGGAGGGATCCAAAGGGAGGAGGGTCTGTGTAAACATATGGTTGATTCACTTCATTGTATAGCAGAAATTAGCACAACACTGTAAAGCAACTATACCCCAATTTTAAAAAATAAAATAAGGGGGGGGGAAAAAGGCAAGTAGGAGCTGAGGACCAAAAATCTAAGAAGCTGCTTTCGCAAGAGACTTAGTAAGACTCTAGGCATGATACACGCTTCTGTGGAGCCCAGGTAACTAAGATGTGTGTGTCTGTACAGGTGCGTGTAGTCCACACTTGGGTGACAGACTGACAGACACACTCCAGCATCACACAATGGCTTTGGGAGCAAGCCTTCTCACAGAGACGACAGGAAAAGTGACAATGTCCAGAAAGTGAAAGTGAAAGTCTCTCAATCGTGTCCGACTCCTTTCCACTCCATGGACTACACAGTCCATGGAATTCTCCAGGCCAGAATACTGGAGTCGGTAGTCTTTCTTTTCTCCAGGGATCTCCCCAACCCAGGGATTAAATCCACATCTCCCACACTGCAGTGGATTCTTTACCAGCTGAAGTACCAGGGAAGCCTTACAAAGTCTGGAGGCCAGATCAAAGATATAAACCTGATCCTGCTTCTGTTGCAAGAAAGGCATTAGTCTCAGAAGCAAGTGAGCATATTGCATTGGGGAGGGAAGTGTGTGCTTCCATTTAAATTTGAGTGGATATGTAAATATGATTTCAATCATACTGTGAAGCCTAGGATTTACAGGTTGCTTTTTTTTTTTTTTTACAGAGAAGGGATACAGGGAGAAATAAAGATGGAAATGGGGATAAAGCAGGGACGGGGGATTGAGATACAGATGGAAGGGAGTTGGGTGGAGGTGCAATGGAAGAGGAGATAGGGTGGGAGAAATGGAGATGACACAGGAATGGGAGCAGGGCGGGAGGGAGAATGAGCAAGAAACAAGGCTGGAATAGGAAACTCAGATAGAGATAAAAGTGAGCAGAGGGTGGGGACAAGAAAGAGGGTGAACAAGGAATCATGGGATCAGCTGCCAAGACAGTCACAGACATAAACATTCACCCTGTAGCTCTCCTAAAACTCAAGTGTCAAAGCAGGGTCATGGAGTCAGATTCGATTTTCAAATGTTTTCCAGCTATGAGTGAATCAAAATATTTTCCAAAGAAGTTGTGGTTTTGGCAAGATACTATGATGTCACCATAGATAAGTTCTGGATAACAAGTATTGGCATCACTGTTTCAGTTGTCAAGAGACAGGAAAACAAAAAATAACAAGTACGGAGGAGAAAACAACGACAACAAAATCTCTATGGCAGTAAGGTTCTAACGGAGCAGCTGTGGAGGTAGTAATTTTCTGGGTCTTTCAAAATGATACCATCAACATAAAACGGTGTAAAGTAGGGAAACCAAGTGGACTTCAGATTTACATCTGCGCTAAAGCCTCAGTAGCACCAATGACCAGGTGTATGACGAAGTTGGCTATAAAATAACCTGGGTTAAGCACCTAGCACAGGGCCAGAAATTAATCGCTGTTTTCCCTCATGTGATTGATGTCTTTACTAGTCTCATAAAGTAAGGAAAGAGAAAGACTCTTTGCTGTTGCTGTTTTATTAAGCAAATGGTGCTTAGTGTTGGGCCCAGAGCTATTTTGGTTTCCTTTTTTTAATGTAAGTTGCTTTACAATGTTGCGTTAGCTTCTGCTGTACAACAAAGTGTATCAGCTATATGTATACATACATCCCCTCCTTCTTGAACTTCCCTCCCGCCTCACCCTTGTGCCATTCCTCTAGGTCACCACGGAGCACCGAGTTGAGCTCCCTGTACCATACAGCAGCTTCCCACGCTATCTACTTACATGAGATAGTGTGTATATGTCAATCCCAATCTCCCAGTTCACCCCACCCCTCTTCCCCCTCCCTGTGTCCACAGGTCTGTTTTCTATGTCTGCATTTTCTATTCCTGCCCTGCAAATGAGTTCATCTGTACCAGTTTTCTAGATTCCACATAACTCATTAATATAGAATATTTATTTTTCTCTTTCTGACTTACTCTGTATGACCTGTATACTCCAAGTCCATCTGCTCCTCTACCAAATTTGTTTCTTTTCATGGCTAAGTAATATTCCACTGTGCATTCCAATAATTAGCATGTCTTAAAGATTCCACAGCGTTGTTGGGAAGGTGAGATAGGAAATAGTATGAAATCACTTAAGACACGCTGAACTTGTCCACCTGCTGCAGGTTTGGGAGAACTGCTGAGATTTCAGATTCCACCAAATGAGAGGCAGGAATAGCAGAGAAGACACAGACATGGCGCTGGGGGATGGTTGCCAGGGTAATGGCTTATATTCTGGAGCATTTTCTGGGGCCCAGCTCACTGTTTCACATGTGGTCAGAAATGTCTTCCCGAATGAGACAGGTTTGCACTAAACAAACCTGTAGGACTTAGATATTTAAACAGGAAATAGCAGGAGCAAGGTCTCCTAGCAGGACTAAGAAAAAGAACAGAAAAGGATACATACCAGTATTCCAATACCCATTTAGCACAAAAATATGCAAGGAAATTTGAAACAATGAAAAAATGGTGATAAAAGTAAAGCGGAAAATGAGCTCCTGGCCTACAATCTCTCCACAAAGGCCCTTTGTATACTGTGTGCCATGACATACATTCTGATTTTAACTTCTTTTTAAGAATTCAGTATGTAAACAAGTGTATCCCAGGAATTCTGCTTTAAAATCTCCCACCAAGATATTCAACTCGATTAAAAAATAAATATGAAAATAATTATAAACTTTTTCACCACTCAGATTTAAAAATAATGCTAATCTTAAAGATTATTAATAGTGTGAGGAAAGGGGCATTCTCATAAGTTCTTGGTTATTTATTAAAATTATAAATGTGCATGTGCTGTACTCGGTCATGTCGGATTCTTTGCAGCACCATGGACCGTGGCCCACCATGGACCGACAGGCTCCTCTGTCCACGGAGACTCTCCAGGTAAGAATATTGGAAGTGGCTTGCCATGCCCTCCTTTGGGGGATCTTCCCAACTCGGGTATCGAACCCAGGTCTCCCACATTACAGGCAGGTTATTTACTGTCTGAGCCACGAGGGACACCCATGAATACTGGAGTGGGTAGCCCATCCCTTCTCCAGGGGATCTTCCCAATCCAGGAATCGAACCAGGATCTCCTGAATGGCAGGTGAATTCTTCATCAGCTGAGCTACCAGGGAAGCCCACAAATGTGTATACTTGGGACTATCCACCTACTTCTAGAAATTTATTCTAAGATGAAAAAAATCACACAAGTGTACAGATATATAGATATGACCAAGGACTTTGACTGTGGTATTTTATATAATATCAATCAATTGGAAACAACCTAAGTGATCATTAATAGGCAACTATCATAGCTAGTTTATAATTATAAGTATTTTTATTATATTTATAATAAAATATTATCCAGGCGTTAAAATGTTTCTATGACTCTGTATCTATTGACATGGGAAGATGTGCTAGGTGAAGTCAGGCATACAGAACAGTATCCTCCAGAAGCATTTACATGAAACTGTGCACATCCATGTGAAGGGAAACAGTGATCAATACTTCATAATGGTTTCATCAGGACTGTGGGATTTAAGGTGATTTTTACTTTCATTGGGCTTTCCTGGTAGCTCAGATGGTAGAGTTCACCAGCAGTGCAGGAGCCTCGGGTTTGATTCCCAGAGAAGGGAACGGCTACCCTCTCCAGTATTCTTGCCTGGAGAATTCCATGGTTAGAAGGGCCTGACAGGCTATAGTCCATGGGGTCGCAAAGAGTCAGACATGACTGAACAACTAACACTTTCACTTATTTTCATTACGTTTCTCTAGGAGGACTATTATCAAAATGATTTACAACGAGCATGTAACCATTTCACAATATGAAAAAACAATAACTCTATTTTTATTTTGGAAAAGCAAGAATTTCACAAAAGATGACCAGTCTCTAGTGTAATTAATGGCCATGGAGAGATGGTACCCATCTAAGCCTGAGAAAATGGGCCCCAAAGTCCTTCGATGCCTTGTCACAGGGCAGGTTCTGGGTGCAGCCACTGGGCCAGAGAATTCACATCTTACCAAGAGGTTTTTGGAGAGAGAGCCTAGAAAAGACAATCTTACTGAACCCTGTATCTGGACACATTATGATAGTCTCCAGTTTTCACTGGACTCTGAGTTTCCCAAGGCCTGGGAAAGTGTCTTACTATCTTCTTTCCTGTCTCCAAGTTTAGCATAGACACTCAGTGAGCAGTAAATGTGTACCATACCACTGAAATTAGTTGTCATGCTTTGTTTGATTATGAACGACAAAAGAAGCTTTGGGGCAGGTCCCCAGGCAAAAATTGGTCATATTAATAAGATTATACCTTGAACACTACAGGCAGCACCTCAGCAAAGATCCTCTAAGTGAACACAGAAAATCATTGTATCATCGACATTATTTTTACAAATGCAATGTTTTTTGGTTAACACATTTGTTCATCAGCATTATAAGAGATTAACTTTATTATAATGTACTTACCTGGGAATTTGTTTTACATTAGTATTTATGTTCAAAATAATTACAATGAATGAATACACAGTTGCCAGTATGCATAATCTCAGAATGATTAGTCTTGGTAGTGTCCTGACACCATAGTTACTTGCACTTGAGAGGGGAGCCCAGACACTATTACAATCATTTCAGATAAAATTCTTTGCTCAGGATAGACCTTTCACTGTTTCTTTCTGTTCCAAATAGAAACAAATACAAACAAAAATCTAGCATGAATTCTCCTTCTGGTATGGCACACAGGTTAGTACAGAAGAAAGAAGTGGATGAAATGTTCCATCGGGATTCATGGAATTGACATGAAGTAACTGTTTTTTACTCTGGTTATCTGTTGATTATCTAAAGGCAAGGTTAGCAAATGCCACACCTAGGTGACAATTATATTCATAGGACTGCCAACACTGACTAGTTATAGTGAGAAGGACTGGTGGTAGTACTATTTTATACTGTGAATTTAATGATTTATTGGCTCAAACTAAATAAACATAGAACTCTGGGGAGTTTTCTTTACCTTGGCCAGATGAGAGTTGATCCATTTTGTGAAAGTACGTTTTTGTACTATCTCTTGCTCATCTAGAAGAAAAAGAATTATCTGGTTAGGTAACAAGTCAGGAAGTTGTATCATGAAAAAATTCACAGTCACACAATTCTAGAAATGATTATTATATATAATATATATGCTATATATAAGGCAGATTCTTTACCAACTGAGCTACCAGGGAAGCCTTAACATTTATAATGATATATACAGATTATTTTATCTTGTAGCTCATCTTGCCAATTATTATCTTGAAGAAAAAATCAATAAAGCTCCAAATATATTAAGCAATTTGACTATTTTTTTAAAAAAGCCATCAGCAAATGCTTTAAGATTTGCAATATTTTAGCTATTTGTTTATTTTCATTCACTTATTGAAAACTCATTGAATAATTAAACTCAACAAGCTGTTTTTTTTTTTTTTAAAGTCCACAGAGACCAACTAACTTCTATGGGATGCAGACAGACAAACATGGTCTCTACCACAATGACGCTAAAGGTAAATATCCAGAAGACAACTTAGGCAGTATGCTCTTTGGCACTGGTCTTAGTAACATATTTTCAATATTCATCCTCAGGCAAGGGAAACAAAAGCAAAAGCAAACATATGGGACTGTATCAAAATGAAGAGTTTTTTCACAGTGAAGGAAACTATCAACAAACAAAAAGATTGCCTACAGAATAGGAGAAGATATTTGCAAATGATGTTAATATCTAAAATATACAAAGAACTAATATAACTCAACATCAAAAAAAAATCCAGCTGAAAAGTGGGCAGAGGAGCTGAATAGATACTTTTGCAAAGAAGACATACGCATGGCCAGCAGGTATGTGATAAGATGCTCAACATCACTAATTATCAGGGAAATGCAAATCAAACCAAAATGAGATATTATCTCACATCTATTATTAGAAAAAGACAACAAATAACAAGTGATGGAGAAAATAACAAAGATGTAGAGAAAACGAAACCCTATGAACTATTCCAAGGAATATAGATTAATACAGCCACTATGGAAAACTATATAGAGATTCCTCAAAGAATTTAAAAACAGAACTACTGTAAAATCCAGCAATTCTGCTCCTGGATATTTAGAAAATGAAAACACTATTTAGAAAAGATATATGCACTCCTATATTCACTGCAGCATCATTTACAATATCCAAGTTAGGGAAACAAGCTAAGTGCCCATCAATAGATGAATGGATGGAAAAGAAAGAACATGATGTGGCATAAATCCATTATTTATAAAGTGGAATATTAGTCAGCCATTAATAAAGAATGAAATCTTGCCATTTGAAACAACATGGATGGATCTAGAGGGTATTATGCTAAACAAAATAAGTGAGAAAGAAAAAGATAAATACTGTATGATTGACTTATACGTGAAATCTAAAGATTAAAAAAAATCATAGGTACAGAGAACAAATAGGTGGTTGCTTAGAGGCACTGAGGGGAGGAAAGAAATAGCAGAGTGAGATTAAGAGATACAAACTTTCAGTTGCAAAATAAATGAGTCATAGGTATGAAATGTACAGGGTGGGGAACATAGTTAATATTATGTAATATCAGTGACAGTTGGCAACTAGACTTATCATGGTGATCACTTCGAAATGTATGGAAATAGTGAATCACTAGGTTGTGTAACAGGAACTAGCATAGTATTTATACCTTTAAATTATACTTCAAAAACAAAAAGTCATAGAAAAAGAAATCAGATTTGTGGTTAGCAGAAGTGGAGAGGGGGGAACTGAATGAAGGTGGTCAAAAGGTGTGACTTCCAATTAAAAGATAAATTAAGTACTTTATTGTTGCTACAGTGCAAAGAACAATGCACTCCAGTAATATGCAACATGATAAATACAGTCAACACTGCTATATGTTATATATGAAAGTGGTTTAAAGACCATAAATCCTAACAGTTCTCATCACAAGGAAAACAATTTTTTTTCTATTTCTTTTTTTTTTCTGAGCATTTTATTTTATTTTAAATTTTCTTTACTTTATCATGTTGATTTTGCCACACAATGACATGAAACCGCCATGGGTTTACATATGCTCCCCCTCCAGAACCCCCCTCCCTCCTCCCTCCCGATTCCCTCCCCCTGGGACATCTCAGTGCACCAGCCCCAAGCATCAACCCTGGGCTGGCGATTGATTTCACATATGGTAATTAACATGTTTCAATGCCATTCTCCCATATCATCCCACCCTTGCCCTCTTCCAGAGTCCACGAGTCTGTTCTATACATCTGCGTTCCTTTTGCTGTCTCGCATGCAGGGTTCTCGCTGCCATCTTTCTAAATTCCATATATATGCGTTAGTATACTGTATTGTTGCTTTTCCTTCTGGCTTACTTCACTCTGGATAATAGGCTCCAGTTCCGTCCACCTGAGTAGAACTGATTCAAATGAATTTTTTTTTAATGCTGAGTAATATTCCATTGTGTATATGTACCACAGCTTTCTTATCCATTCGTCAGTTGATGGGTATCTAGGTTGCTTCCATGTCCTGGCTATTGTAAACAATGCGGCGATGAACATTGGGGTACATGTGGCTCTTTCAATTCTGGTTTCCTTGGTGTGTATGCCCAGCAGTGGGATTGCTGGGTCATATGGCAGGCCTATTTGCAGTTTTTTAAGGAATCTCCACACTGTTTTCCATAGTGGCTGTACTAGTTTGCATTCCCACCAACAGTGTAAGAGGGTTCCCTTTTCTCCACATCCTCTCCAGCATTTATTGCTTGTAGACTTTTGGATGGCAGCCATTCTGACTGGTGTAAAGTGATACCTCATTGTGGTTTTGATTTGCATTTCTCTGATAATGAGTGATGTTGAACATCTTCTCATGTGTTTGTTAGCCATTTTTATGTCTTCTTTGGAGAAATGTCTGTTAAGTTCTTTGGCCCACTTTTTGATTGGGTCGTTTATTTTTCTATATGACATGAGGAATATTCACTAAACTTACTGTGATAATCATTTCATGGTGTGTGTAAGTCAAATCATTATGCTCTACATCTTAAACTCATACCGTGCTTCATGTCGATTATATCTCAATAAAACTGGAAGAAAAAGGCAGGCAAGACAAAATAGAAAAAAAAATTATAATAAAGGTAAATATTTAGAGGTGGAGAGAAACAAGAAAGGGCAAGTATGCAGCAGAGGATACAGCAATGTAACAAGATAGAAGCACTACAAGTACTTCACTCCACTGGCGAGTGTGGTGAACAGACTATAGGGTAACCTCCAAAAATTCCCACCTCCTAGAGTCCACAACCTTTGTGTGAACAACTGCAGCCAGAAGCTGTGAATTGCTTCTAATCAACAGAAGGCAGTAAAGGTGATGACAGGCCACACCCATGAATGTGATGCTTTATGTAAGACTCCTTCTGAGCTGACTGGAGTGAGAGATTCTCCTTCTGGCAACCAAACAGTCAAGATGTGTCGAATCCCGGGAGAGGGTCCTGGAGCAGAGAACTGCAAGCGGCCTCTGGAAATAGTGGGTGATGGGGGCAGTCTCCAGCCAAAAGCCTGGAAGTAGCTCCATCACACACAAGGAAATGAATTCTGGATGAGTTTGAAAAGGGATTCTTCCACATTCAGGCTCTGGACAAGAATGCAGCCCAGCTAGCACCCTGACAGGGACTTGAGGGCACAGCTCTCTGTGTGGACTCCTGACCCACAAGAATCTGGAGATAGTAAAGGAACATTGTTTTAAATTGCTAAGTTTGGTAATTTGTTATGCAACAAGGGAAAACTAATATACAAAGAAAAACAGGTCTGCTTCAAGAAGGCTTTAATTAGGGATACAGGATGAATGCCAGGGGACTTCCCTGGTGGTCCTTTGGTGGGGAGTCTGCTTTCCAATATAGGGGGTATAGGTTCATTTCCTGCTCAGGGAACTAGGATCCCCCATTCCAGTGGCAACTGAACACACATACCTCAATCACAGAGCCCACGTGCTCTGGAGGCCTTGGGCTGCAATGAAAAATGCTGCAGCTAAGACCTGATGCAGCCCAAGATACTAAATAAAATATTTTTTAAATGATTGAAATGGTATAACTGCTTTCAAGGAAAAGGTGAATTCTACTCTCTACACCAACATTTACTGCATGTCAACTGTTTGCCATAAACTGTTGTAAGGATCACAGATGAGAAAGGTATCACTTCAATTCCTCACCCTTTGAAAGGTGCTGCTCAAACAAACATAATATCAACTTTCTAAAATAAAAAGCAAACAAATAAATAAAAAGACCTTTTGGCTGAAGTCTGAACATAAGCTCTAAGCCGACCTCCCCTGGGCTTCAGGTCAGAATCCTGGACTGCCTGGTAGAATATAAACGCCTGAGGACAGTAACTTGGTTCCCAATGCCTACAAATGTGACATAATGAATCCTACTGAATGAATGACAAAAATACACAGCAAGTCTTTAAATTTAGAGAAAATTTGGATATATTCATAAAATTTAAAGAAACCACTATTTATTAAGAAAAAGTGGCAAAAATAAACATAAGAATTGTACAAAAAAGATCTTCATGACCCAGATAATCATGATGGTGTGCTCACTCACCTAGAGCCAGACATCCTGGAATGTGAAGTCAAGTGGGCCTTAGGAAGCATCACCACGAACAAAGCTAGTAGAGGTGATGAAATTCCAGGTGAGCTATTTCAAATCCTGAAAGATGATGCTGTGAAAGTGCTGCACTCAATATGCCAGCAAATTTGGAAAACTCAGCAGTGGCTACAGGACTGGAAAAGGTCAGTTTACATTCCTATCCCAAAGAAAGACAGTGCCAAAGAATGCTCAAACTACTGCACAATTGCACTCATCTCACTTGTTAGTGAAATAATGCTTAAAATTCTCCAAGCCAGGCTTCAGCAATACATGAACCATGAAGTTCCAGATGTTCAAGCTGGTTTTAGAAAAGGCAGAGGAACCAGAGATCAAATTGCCAAAATCTGCTGGATCATTGAAAAAGCAAGAGAGTTCCAGAAAAAAATCTATTTCTGCTTTATTGACTATGCCAAATCCTTTGACTGTGCAGACCACAATAAACTGTGGAAAATTCTGAAAGAGATGGGCATACCAGGCCACCTGACCTACCTTTTAAGAAACCTGTATGCAAGTCAGGAAGCAACAGTTAGAACTGGACATGGAACAACAGACTGGTTCCAAATAGGAAAAGGAGTACATTAAGGCTGTATATTGTCACCCTGCTTATTTAACTTATATGCAGAGTACATCATAAGAAACGCTGGGCTGGAGGAAGCACAAGCTGGAATCAAGATTGCTGGGAGAAATATCAGTCATCTCAGATATGCAGATGACACCACCCTTATGGCAGAAAGTGAAGAAGAACTAAAGAGTCTCTTGATGAAAATGAAAGAGGAGAGTGAAAACGGCTTAAAGCTCAACATTCAGAAAACTAAGATCATGGCATCTGGTCCCATCACTTCATGGCAGATAGGTGGGGAAACAGTGGAAACAGTGGCTGACTTTATTGTTCTGGCTCCAAAATCACTGCAAGACACTTACTCCGTGGAAGGAAAGTTATGACCAACCTAGACAGCATATTAAAAAACAGAGACATTACTTTGAAAACAAAGGTTCATCTAATTAAGGTTATGGTTTTTCCAGTGGTCATGTATGGATGTGAGAGTTGGACTATAAAGAAAGCTGAGCACAGAAGAATTGATTCTTTTGAACTGTAGTGTTGGAGAAGACTCTTGAGAGTCCCTTGGACTGCAAGCAGATCCAACCAGTCTATCCTAAAGGAAATCAATCCTGGGTGTTCACTGGAAGGACTGATGTTGAAGCTGAAACTCCAATACTTTGGCCACCTGATGCGAAGAGCTGACTCATTGGAAAAGACCCTGATGCTGGGAAAGATTGAGGGCAGGAGGAGAAGGGGACTACAGAGGATGAGATGACTGAATGGCATCATCGACTTGATGGCCATGGGTTTGGGTGGACTCCGGAAGTTGGTGATGGACAGGGAGGCCTGGCGTGCTGCGGTTCATGGGGTTGCAAAGAGTTGGACACGACTGAGCGACTGAACTGAACTATTTGTAATCACATTAAACATGCACTTTTAACTTTCAAGCACCTAACAGAAACAAACCCAAATAATACTAATGGTCAAGTCTTCCTACATATCAGGCACTTGTTTCCCTATCTATTTATAGATCACATTACATTTAAATTAATTATTATGTCTTGTGTAATAAATATTTATTAACTCATTGAATTCTTATAACAAATCTATAAGCAGGACCTACTTTAATGTCCATTTTACAAATAAAAAACCTGGGGGAATTCCCTGATGGTCCAGTGTTTAAAAATCCATACTTCCACAACAGGGAGCACTGGTCTGCAAGCTTCTGGTGTGACCAAAAAGCAAAAAGAAAGAAAACCAAAGTACACAGAGGTTAAGCATTTTCACCAAGGTCACTCAGTGGCAGTGCCAAGTTTTACACTCCACAAGTTTCTGAAATAAGAAGAGAAGGGAGGAAGGAGGGAGGAAAAAGTAGCAGGTATGAGAGGGAAGATTATGAGAATTCACGCCCACTGCAAGTGCATCATGAAATATCTGGATGGAATAGCAGCATCAGCACAGGGGAGAGATGAGTCAAGAAGCCAGATTAGGAGGTGGGTGCCCCCCAAAAGGAACATGCAATGGGCTCTGCTTTAAGACCAAGTTTTGATCCAGGTGAGTGTTACTGGGCAGATGCAGCTCAAAATCCCCTCTCCTAAAGCTTGAACTTGATTCCTTTCTAAACGCCACACTGTGAGAATTAAAAACAAACAAACAAACAAACACAAAACTAGTTATGAAAATTCTCTAGGTCCTTCAACCCTGTGGCTTCCATCACTGCCTCTGTTTCAATAAGAGTTGGTCCTACAGACCTCAGGAGTTAGAGAGACATCTACCTAGGAAAGCTACTGGCTGCACACGGCCCTGGGTAACGTTGTCATGTGTGATAATCCCCAAATCCCACAGCAATATCCCTCTCTAAAAAATGAGTGAAAAATAGAGAGCTAGCTCTGATATTCAATTTCTGTATTTCTTGGCCCCATCTATGTATTTCCTCAGTACTCTGCTGTTTCAGGGCAAGATCATGACACGTGCAGACATGGGGGCCAATGCAGCAAAGGAGATGACATCTGATGATTCAGAAACTGTCACCTGATTATAGTCAATAGCTTTTTTCCTGATGAGTCATAGTAACAAAGACTGGCTGATTTCTCACAACCATGATTTGTCCTAAGTGACTTACAAACTCACCTGGAAGCCCAGAGACCACAGGAAAAGGTGACCTGGGTTACTGAGAGACTTTGCAATCAATCATGAAAAATCTGCTGCCTAGAAGTATGTTAATTGCATTTTCATTTTACCATATTAATAAATTTATGCTATATAAATGTTATGTAAAATTGTGACACAGAACCCAACCATCAGCAGCTGTTAACTAGCATTACTAAATTTAAAAAAAAATTAACATAAATGCCAATATCCTCTTAACAGATGGTACCTTTTAAAATGCTAACAGTAATTGAAATAAGCATATTTCCATATATTTAACAAATCTGTCCATAAGAATTTATTTCTGAGATACACAGCATTGCATTCATGGGCATGCACATAAACATGCACATTTTTATCAGAGTTATGAACAATCATAAAAATCAAAATACTGGATTTATAGGTATATCCATCCTTAATCAATGTCATCTTTAATACAGAAATACCAAGAAGAAAGACTGTTTAAATAGATACAGTTGTTAAGTCTGACACTGCCATCTCTGACAAAAACATTAGGGTATCATATATTAATACATTCACAGTCTGTAATAAGTTATGATTAACTGTTTTAGTTTTTGCAGACTAATGATACTCTTTGGATGCTTTAATGACAGTGATGTTTAAGTCTCCTAAGAGTAAATATGTTAATTTAAAACAAATCAAATATTTAAAATAATATTGTTCCTAATTGCAACTAATAAAGTTTTTTCATCATTTCTGATGCAGATGTTAGTCACCTCAAAAAGCTGGAAAGCAATTTAAAAGTAGAAATAAGTAGGTTGAATTTCTCAACACAATCAAATGTGGCTACAAAGGAAAAAACAAAAAGGTATGATGACAACATAACCATTATTCATGTAATAAAAGCCTCAACTCAATGATCTAAATTAAAATTTTAGTTGTTTTGGGATCAAAATTACATGATCCAAATTGTTGATTTATAGTTACTAAAAGCATCGCTAGTTTTGTTATATAATAAATGGGTAAGGTCTAAGGTATATCGAATATTTCAGCGGAATGAAACAGTTTATAATTACCCAATGTTTAGATATTAAATTAAACACCTACATGAAAAGGGGCTTCCCTGGTAGCTCAGCTGGTAAAGAATCCACTTGCAATACAGGAGACCCCAGTTTGATTCCTGGACCAGGAAGATCCACTGGAGAAGGGAACGGCTACACACTCCAGTATTCTGACCTGGAGAATTTCATGGATTGCATAGTCCATGAGGTCGCAAAGAACTGGACATGACTGAGTGACTTTCACTTTACTTTCATTTATACATGAAAAAAATTACAGGACCAGACTATCGCTGATTACAAAATATGTCCACAAATTCCTGCCATTCTGGTTGGCACACCCTTTGCAAAATGGTTTTGCTATTCCTCCTATCAGGGTAGAGAGACAGCTTCCCCCATCCCGAGTGAGTCTGGGCTGGGCTTCCCTGGTGGCTCAGTGGTAAAGAATCTGCCTACAATGAGGAGATGTGGGACTGATCCCTAGGTCAGGAAGATCCACTGGAGAAGGAAATGGCAACCCACTCCAGTATTCCTGCCTGGGAAATCCAATGAAGAGAGAAGCCTGGTGGGCTACAGTTCATGGTGTCACAAAAGAGTCTGATGCTACTGAGCAACTCAACAACAACAACAGAGTCTGGGCTGGGCCTTGAGACTTGCTTTGATCAGTAACATGGCAGAGGTAGTTTTATCCAACTTCAGAGGTTGGGCTTTAAAAGGTCTTGAGGATCCATCGTGGCTCTCTATGAACTCTGTCCTGAGGCCACCACACCAGGAAGCTGGTACAGCATCCTAGAGGAACAAAGACATTTGGAGGAGACGTAAGGCACCCAGGATGACAGGCAGAAGCAACTGCCAGACACGTGAGCAAGGGTGCTTGCCAGCCCTGCGGATCCTCCTGCTGAATGTAGCCAAGTGAATGTTCCCAGGCACAGTCAACAGAGGAAACGCCTCGCCCACCCACGGGACCAGCGGAAACCATATGCATTGTTGCGTTAACTCTCTAAGTCCTGATGGTGGCTTAGCAAAGGCTAATTGAAACAAAAATTGCTGCTGGGGGTCAGTGCTGCTTTAATAGAAATCAAAAACATGTGGCCTTGGCCTTGGGATGAGGAGGGCAAGGAGGCTGAAGGTCACAAACAGACTGTTGGTTGAGGCTGAAAGAACAGTCAGGAAACTGCCAACTGGGACTGGAAGGAGAACTGCACATATTTTATGCATTATATATTCGGTCATTGGAAGTAACTTGAACTTTTGCAACTTGCTAGGGGGATTTTCCTATAGAAAGCTTTCAACTGGCTTTTTTTTAACTGCACATTATAAGGTACTGGGGGTCGCAAAGAGTTGGATATGACTGAGCAACTGAACTGAACCGATAAGGTCTTGGAAGAAAGGGAGGTGACCCAAAGAAGAAACTACTAAGTTTGCAAACAGAATTTACAGGAAACAGAAAGCCTTTGATATGGTGCAGTGGAAAAAATTATTGTTCTGTCATTGTCAATCTCTCATGGAAAAAGATTTGCAAAGCAAAAAAATAGCTTCAGGATAACAGTAAATCAAGAATGTGACTGTAAGACCATTGTGAAGAACTTGGAAAGATTTAAGGCAGTGTTTGGTTGATGATTCCAACCAGACAAACCAGCTTCTGAGAAACTTAAGGGCACTGCCAACTGCAGCCTCACCTGTGATGCAAAGTTTAAGTCAGACTTTGGGTTTGGAGGGCACAGGACAAACTCCAAGCAGATTTAGGGAAAGCCAACAAATCTGTTAAGAAAAAAATGCTACCTGTTGGAACTAAAGGGACCAGATAATTCAAAATGAAGAGAAGATTTTGGAACCACAAATTTATATGGTTAAGAAGAACCTAAGAAGACTATCAGCCACAAACATGAGCCACTTCTTATCAAAAAGACAGGGAATGACCCTTGTTCTTGAATGAGAGGGACGGGCCACCTGTGCCTGGCTGGATTTCAGGAAAACTTCAGAGCATGACTGCCATCTCCTTTCCATTCTTCCCTTTTCAGAACAGAAGCATCTTTTGCAATGATCCCTACCTGTCTCAAGACTGCGTGTCAGATGAATGGGGAGCAGTAACCTCTCTTTTCCGTTTCATGGCCTAGGGATTGAGAGGAATTGCACCTGAGGAGCCTCACCTGTGTCTGGACCAGATGACAATCACACGACACTGGAGTTGGAGCTTGCTGACATAATTGGATGACACTTTTGATTTCTTGAGAGGGGATGAGTGCATTCTGATGTAGAAAGAGTATAAATCATGGTGACCAGAGCGCAGATTTTAAATTATGGTCATAAATGCCTCCAATTCCAAAATACATCCTCTTTTGCAAAGTGACTTTGTCCTTCCTCCCTTCAAGAGGAGAACTGATTTCCTCTCTCCTTGAATCTGATCTTGCATTGTATTGAATTTGATCAATAATGCAGCATAAATGACTTTATATCATCTGATTCTAGGGCTTAAGAAATCTTACAGTTTCTATTTTAGCTGTCTTGTATCTCTGTCCTAAAGTCACCAAGCAAAGCAGGAGGATGAGAGTCCAGGTGGAGAGGAATTGAAATGCCCCATCCAGAAGCCAGAACCAACTGCCAGTCAGAGGTGAAGCCATCTTGGACCTTCTAGTTTGGCCAACCCTCCAGATGAACACAGGCCGGGTGAAACCAGCAAACTGAGACCCATCTAAGGCTTCAGAGTTGATGCATCTGTTAATTCCTCCTTCCCACACCCCCAAACATACCTGCTTACAAATCCATCCTGGGAAGAAAGCATTCCCCCCATCCTTGTATCCCTAGAAAGTAACCCACTGCCTGGCATATTGTCTCATGTAAGCGCTCCTCAGAAAACCATTCATTTTTAAACTATAAACTAACCAGCAAACCCACAGATCATGAGAAATGATGAATTATGACTGTTCAAGCCACAAAGTTTTGGAGTGGTTTGTAACACAGCAAAAGCATTTACTTGTGTGACAGATACACACACACCTCCTGCAGAAGACCCTTCTGTCTTCTGTAATAAAGAGTCTAGGCTTGCTTGACTGGCTCCAGCTGCTGGGTCTTTGGTTTTCTGATCAGATGAGCCATGGAGAGAAAAGCGAAGGAACACGGGGATCCAAAATTACTCTGCACAAGTTCAGCACAGACAAAAGGGGACAGAGAAGGAGGGAAGAAGAGAGCTAATGAAAGAGTGAGATTGAGGAAAAAGATGAGCACAGGGAACTTTTAAGCATCTTTGCTTATACCAAGTGCTCTAATCACTGCTTCAGTTTTTTTCAAGCACATGTTGTAAAGATAAACTGCTCTGAAGATTTCTGGAAGTGGAGCTGTATGTCATATATATGTAAAAGCATATAAAAAGAGCCCAGTTTTATTAAAGTTACATTTGCAAAATTTAGTATCATCTCAGTTTAACTCTAAGGCACAAGGGATGAGAAAAATAGAATTATCTTGGTTCCCAAATTAGAAATTCCTCAGCCTCTACACTATTGACAGTTGGGGCAGGATAATTACTTGTTCTGAGAGGCTGTCCCATGCATTAGAGGATGTTTAGCAGCATCCTTTGGTTCTACTCATTAGTTGCCAAGAGCACACCTCTCTCTCCCCATCCAACAAGTTGTGACAATAAAAAAACGTCTTCACATTGTCAAAACACTACTGGGGAAAAATCACCCCAGTTGAGAATCACCGGGCTAAGCTGTGTCCTTTGCATTTATGTGTGTGAAGTGGTATGAACATTTGAAAATTTTATATTGGTTTCAATTGAATTATCATTATCCAATTAACCACACCAAAAAGTCATGATCATAATGGGTTATTCCCACAGTTTGTACATTTATTTAGACCAAAAGTAACCCTGAGATATATTTAAGAAATGGCAGAATGCAGTAAGTCTAGCATATTTGCCAAAAGGATTACATGATTTTTCCAATATGAATACAATATCCTACTATATCTGAGGTACCGTCATTGAGATCTGGAAAATCTGGTCATACGTGATGGGGAGTGGGTGTGTATATATCCTGATATTGTGTTTGATTTATTTAACTTTTCTAAATCTTTTTAAGCTTTTTGCAAAAATGTAGAAAACAACACAAAACAAAAGGTAATTTTTCAGCTTCAGTTGTTTTTTGTTAGTTAAAAATATAGTCTGAAACATTCATTATAGCATTTTAATTTTATCACTGTCAGGCAAGGAAAAGCATAGCATATGTCAGTCAGCAATTAGAAAAACATCTAAATATTTAGAGAATTTTCATATATTTGTTTGAGAGGCAGTTAAATACGTTTTCTAAGCACCCCTAGATCAGACAATATGCCAGGCAGTAGCCCAGGCAGTGAGTTAGTCTCTAAGGACAAGCAATGGGGAAAAGAAATGCTTTTTTACCACGAGGAGTTTTAATTAGGTATGTATGGCGGTGTGATGGAGAGAAGGTAACAGATACATCAGCTCTGAACCCTTAAAGAGGCCTCAGTTTCAGATATTCATTTGAAGAATGAAGAAAAAACCATCAAGAAAGGCTGTTTATAATCTTTCTTTATCCTACTTAATGTTAAAACTCATGCTTTTCTTTGCATGAATATTAATGTCTCTGATTACAAAGTGCTGTTACAGCCCCTGACTGGGGATGACACACACCGAGTAGCATGCCTACCATATTATACTTCTAAACTCCAGAAGATTCTGAATTTGAAAACAAAGCTTAGCCTTCTGCACAAAGGACTGTATGATGATAGGGACATATCCCACGGAGGAGTAATAATAATATTAAACTGAATATAAGCAATAGATACAATAAGAGATTGAAAGCAATACAGTTTCATATGGCCATTCATACCGGGGGCTTCCTTCAGTATCTTCTAGTTCTAAACAAAGACAATACATGTGAATAGTTCTGGCAGAAATTTGGTGCCTTTTTCTACCATTTTTCTTCCTCTGTTTGTGGGTATAAACATTGCAAAAGAAGATAATCACATGGCAAATTAATAAAAATACCTTATATTTTTACAACTTGAATTTACTCTTGTTTTCATGTATGTTTCTCATTTAATTCACACAAGTAGCCTGGCCACACAGAGGAGGTATCATTAGTCTAGATGGAAATCAGGCATTGAACCATGGTTAAAAGATACGTCGGAAATGTAGAAACTAGAAGGTGGGCGAGAAAGTTACAGAAACATGGCCAGAGTTTAGGAAGATTGACTCCTAACTTCGATCCATTCAGTGATTGATTCATGTATTTAATAAATGCCAGTATGCCCCTCTTGTGTATCAGCATCCGCCTCTGACCAGCTACTGGTGCAATCAGAGAGGATGGATACGGTTGTGGTTCCTTATGGTCCAGTAAGGAGGACAAGATTCAAAAGGAAGCACATCACAGCCCAAGTTTCTGTACATGCAGCACAAAGTAAGAACAGGGGCATGGAATATGCGAGTGGATAAAAAAAGACCACAGTGAAGGAAATTAAAGGCAACACGAATGTGGAAAAAATAAAAGCCAGTCCTTACAGTTTGCAACTAATGGGAAAATTCTGCTTCTATATCTAAGATGTTTCCTGATAAGTGACATATAAAGGAAAGTGATAAAGTAACGACAAGCGGTCATGATGAAGCCTTATTTCCAATTAGCACAGGAGCTGTGAAAAGACCTTCAAGCTGGCCCTGAATGAACTCACCATTGTAAAAAGGGGCCTGTCTCCTGGTTTTGCAAGAACATTACCATAACTTTGAAATCTAATCCTGTTGTGAGCACTTAGCAACACCAGCACAGTAGAAGAAAAAGGAATATGGAAAAATGTCCTGAAATATTATCTTCAGACAGCACTTTACATCAACATTAGATTGTAGGACTGTTTCAATCAAAACACAGTGTTTGAGGAGGGAATAGTAGTTGTCATCTAATATTTAGGCTTTTAAACAACATATCGCTCTCCCAAATATATGACTTTTCCCCAAGTTAGTGCCTTCAAAGTCTGCTTGTTTGTTTTCCATTAAATTACTACCCTTCTTTTTTTTTTAATTTTCTTTACTTTATTGTGTTGGTTTTGCCATACAATGACATGAAACCACCATGGGTTTACATATGCTCCCCCTCCAGAACCCCCCTCCCTCCTCCCTCCTCCCTCCCGACTCCCTCCTCCCGGGAAATCTCGGTGCAGTAGCACCGAGCAACAATCCTGGGCTGGCGATTGATTTCACATACGACACTTAACTTATTTCAATGCCATTCTCCCAAATCATCCCACCCTTGCCCTCTTCCACAGAGTCCACGAGTCTGTTCTATACATCTGCATTTCTTTTGCTGTCTCGCATGCTGGGTTCTCGTTACCATCTTTCTAAATTCCATATATATGCGTTAGTATACTGTATTGTTGCTTTTCCTTCTGGCTTACTCCACTCTGGATAATAGGCTCCAGTTCCATCCACCTGAGTAGAACTGATTCAAATGAATTTTTTTTTAATGCTGAGTAATATTCCATTATGCATATGTACCACAGCTTTCTTATCCATTCGTCAGTTGATGGGCATCTAGGTTGCTTCCATGTCCTGGCTATTGTAAACAATGCGGCGATGAACAATGGGGTACACGTGTCTCTTTCAATTCTGGTTTCCTCAGTGTATATGCCTAGCAGTTTAAACAGGCTTAAGGTTGCAATCACATACTTTGGGACTTTTATTTTAAACACTACTAATTTTATTTTCTCTTTTCACCCTGTCATCTAAATTTTCCTTTTCTTTTCTTTTCAATCCAAGCACAAACATTTGACACAACTGCATTCATCTACTTTGTACTGCACATCTTCTTAAGAAGCCCTGCAGAAAGCTACAATTTTAACATGAAAATTCCTAAACTTGAAAAGGAGATGAAATGATTTAAAATAGGAGCTGAAAAGAGTAAAATTGAAAAAGAAGATCAAAGCACAGAGTTTGAGGAGCAGATGCTAGAAATTCAACCCCCACATAATATTCCATGAGCCCTTGGGAAGACGTGCATTCACTGTTCAGTCACACACAGAACACCAGATGGTGCTGGAACTTTCTGTTGCTTCCGGACAAGGGTGACCCCAGTGACTTTCAAGGTAAAGGAAGATTCCCCATCACAGAACCTGCCAGTATCAGGGGCGTCCACATCAGACAGCAGCTGGTGAGTGTCACAAGTGGGTTCTGGGTGTCAGCTCAACCTCACATATTCAAGTTTACTTTTATATAGCAAGCTATGGTTTTTCCAGTAGTCATGTACGCATGTGAGAGATGGACCATAAAGAAGGCTGAGCACGGAATTGACGCTTTTGAACTGTGGTGTCGGAGAAGACTCTTGAGAGTCCCTTGAACTATAAGGAGATCCAACCAGTCCATCCTAAAGGAAATCAGTCCTGAATATTCATTGAAAGGACTGATGCTGAAACTGAAGTTCCAATACTTTGGCCACTTGATGCAAAGAGCCAGCTCACTGGAAAAGACCCTGATCCTACAAATGATTTCCCTTCCCCATCTGTATATTTGTATCTGCCACAATATGATCATTTATCAGGGTCAGGATAACAGGGAAAACAGACTCTAGAAGGATTTTTGTCAGTAGAAGGTGCTTTGGGGGATGTTTTTGAGATGCTCTCAAAAACAACACTTTTAAGGTGTGGGGGAAGCAGGACTGGGCAGAGAGAGATGTTGACCTGAGATGCAGAGAGCCGAGGTAGTCCTTCAGGGATGCCCTACATGGAGGCAAGGGCAGCGACCCTGCACCCGCTGGCTGGGTATGAATTTCCCTGCGCAGGGGCACAACTCAGATGAGGCAAATCCCTGGGGCTGAGGACACATCCTGCCTGGGGAGTGAGCCTTCTGCAGGTAGCACTCTGGGCAGCTGGGGGAATCAGGGCCCCAGAACTGAAGAGCCGCGCCCAGGCTGCTCCTGACAGCTTGTGCTGTTAGCTACAAGTGTTAGCTACTAAGTCTCCAGAACTGCTGCCTTCAAACAACAAAGAGAATAAGACTCCCATCAGCTGTGTTTCGTGGCAGACACACTGAATACAAAGGGAGGGAACATTTGCTTTCATCTCTCTGACACCGGAGTCAAACCCTTTACTACTATGAGATGCTGCTTTCTGAATTTGTCTCTAAATGAACAGTCTTTCCAAGTCCCACTGTCAAACTTTGCTAAGGACTGAATTAGAAGCATGGCAGCAATGAGAACTGTGCAAAGACAGGGAAAGGGCCACACCTCACATGAGGCAGCCAATCACACGGACGTCTCCAAACCATCTCGGACGCCTGTTTTTCTAACAGTTTGAATGGTTGCTCGATGATCCAAATGGTTTCTCTAGCCAGCCAATCAAGGTTGGTTCTGCCTTTCTCCCCTCTGAGTTTGCCTGCCTGCGGAGGGAGCTCTTCTACTTCTCCAGCCAGACAGTCCCGACAATTAGTCCTGCCCCCTGCCTGGCTCCGTATCTCTGTCCATCCTGTCTGATTCCTTCTTCCGCAGATAAAGTCTCTCTCCCAGCTCTTAAAGAGCACTGACCGGGAGCCAGGTGACTGGGTAAAGAAGATGTGGTACATACCCACAATGAACGATTATTCAGCCATAAAGAAGAATGAAATAATGCCATTTGCAGCAACAGGGGTGAACCTAAAGATTATCCATTCAGTGAAGTAAGCCAGATAAAGACAAGTGCCATATGACGTCACTTATACGTGAATCTAAAACAAAAGTGGTACAAATGAACTGATGTACAAGACAGAAATAGACTCCCAGACATAGAAAACAAACCGATGGTTACCAAAGGGGAAGGGTGGGGCTGGGGCGTAAATTAGTAGTTTGGGATTAAAATATACAGGCTACTATAAATAGATGGCCAAAAAGGACCTACTGTATAGCACAGGCAACTATAATCAATATTTTATAATAAGCTATATATATATATGTATATATATATATCTTAATCACTTTTCTGTATACCTGAAACTAACACATTGTAAGTTTACTATATTTCAATTTCTTTAAAAAAGGAGTTGCCAAATAGTGGCACATGGGCAAGAATCTGGGCCGAAAATGGGCTTTCTTTCACCAGCAACATTTTAAGAAAACACTTTAATTTGAATGTTTTTTAGCTGTGACTTAACATTTCCTAGTTTCCCACAGATTCATCACTCTAGATTTCCTTAAACCAGTCACATCTCAAATCACCTGAAGGTAAATGAGTTTAAATCATCTAGAAAAGAGAAAGACTTGACTTCCATATATTCACAGATGGGAAGGGAGGTAAGGAGGGATGAGAAGTCACAGGAAGAGTAATAAGCAGAATAAAGACTCTCCCAATTTAAAAGGAAGCTATTGCAATTTTCTGATATGGTTATTTTAATTACATTCTTGGGGAAAGTAGAAGAGGTTTCCTTTCACTTTTCCCACCCCACCGTCCAGTATTTTAAATTAGCATAAATTTAAATAAGTTTACTATTTCAACTGAACTATTTCAAGGAAGCTCAGAGCAATCAGAACTAAATAAAAGTTATTTGTTAGCAATGCAAACATATAAATACAGGAAATGTATATTTTGATACATGTATATAAAGTCTAAGATTTTGATTTTTTTATATATAACCAAGCACCAGATCCCAAGTTTCAATCAGCTATAAAACCTCCTGGTACATTTTATATGAAAGTTTGGAAATCACCAAAGCACATATCAATAGCAATTAATTGGTATGTTTCATGTAGCCAAGTATTAGCATAAGACTTGCCATTGTATCTACATTTGTTTCCTAGTAAGTAAAATGGTTCAGCTCTCTAAGTATGTTTTGGAGGGTCACCACTTAGGAACAGTTGTTGGGAGCCCAGAAGCAAAGTTGGGTGCATATCTGGTTATCATCCTCAAGAATCTATACACAATGGAAAGGCGGTGAAATTTTGAGTCATCCTCATATTTTATAAGAAATCTGAAAACAATAAAATTAAAAATAAGATGAAGAAACTCCATTAGGTTCACTTAAAAACATGAAATGTCAGGGACTTTAAAACTTAGACTTTAAAGACAATAACTGGAAGTTAAAAAAAATTAAGTCATAACACACTATGACAAATTTTTTACCTGAAATTAAGGCTTCAACAGTAACTTTTGTTCGTGAATTTGAGAAAGATATTTAGCTCTGTCATAAATGGCACTTATGACACTGATGTCTTAACTTTCAAGAAGTATAAAAACACTTACCTATAAATCATCTACATTTCTATTGTAAAATTTAGCTTATGTCTTAGTATTCCTAGAAAATTTGCACAGTTCAGGCTTTCACTATAAATAATGGGTTTGCTGCTGCTGCTGCTGCTAAGTCACTTCAGTTGGTTTTTCCAAAATCATGAGCATAAGTCAGTAGTATTCATTTTACTTCTTTTATCTTCAGGTTCAGATAAGATAGGAAGAAAAAAAATGCTTAATTTAGAGTTGCTTTAAAATCTACTTTACACAACCCCACTATTCTCTACCAAGGATTCAGACTGAAATATTATCAGAAGAAAGAGTGCACGCACACACACACACACACACACACACAACGACAACAGCAAAAAGTACCTTTTATCGCACCAGGAGTCTTGAAGGTTGTTTTTATCGTATTCCACATTTTATGGTGGCTTTGGGGAGTTGTCCTAATCCAACTAGTATCTAAACTAAACAGCTTTCACCAAGGGAACTTCCAGCTCCCCCAGAAGCTCTCCCCTCAAGCATCCCTATAGCAACCCCTCTATAAAAGCATATTATTCTCCTCTCATTCTTTAGCCTCACCCCCTGCTTACTGACCAAATGCACCGCTCCCTAATGCCAACATTTCAACAAAGACAGTTTTCACATTGATTAATAAAAAGTGCTTCGGATGCATTTTCAAGGGAAAAAAATGACACCTTTTTCAGTCGGTGTTTAGAATTCAGACATTCTCATTGTGTTGAACAAAACCATTCAATGCATTCAAAGTCCCCAGTTTTAACCTTAGATATATATGTGAAGTTTTCATTTCAGAATTTGAGAGAAAGAAATTTGTAGACCAATACTACACTGGCATTTAATTTCTCATATTCATATTTACACAGCAGATAAACTGGTTTATTTCTAATTTGTTCTTTGAATTTGCTGGAATTTTTCCAAGTGCCATTATGGGACATATATTAAAAGTTATAATTACTCTATTAGAAATATACCTTATAGCCAATTACCAAGGGAATCACACTGGTTTTTTAAAAAATATACATGCAAATATTATTTGAGAGATTTTACATTATCTTACATAAATATCAGTTAAAGAAAAAGCCATTCCAGAAAAAAAAAACTGTACATATATAAGTGCAAGAATCCACAGAGTATTTTAAAAATTCCATGTTATGCTTCCTAAGGCAATTAGATCTCCAAGCAATAAATGTTTACAGACTTCTGTGTCTCTACAGGAGAAAGTAAAATAATTCTTTGACTGAGGATTTCAAGGCAAAATAGAATCAGTTGCAGCCATACTCATGCCCATTAAACAACACCACAAAATTATTAATAATAACACTGTCTTCATGTTTCCATCTTGTTTAGAGTGAGGAATGTTTACAGTAAGATAAAACTCAATCCCCAAAATTTGTTTATATAGAATGCTGACTATTTCCATGACTTACAGAAAAAAATCCTTGCAGTTCAGTAGAGGCAAAATGGAATAATTAATTTTCCCAGAAGTCAACTTTGGACTCTGAAAGTGAAACAGACCTGATTTGGAATCCTACCATCAGCATTTACTGTGAGACCTTAAAAAGGTGACTTGGCCAATTCATGCCTCAGTTGACTTATGTGTGTTAGCTGCTCAGTTGTGTCTGACTCTTTGTGACCCCATGGACGGTAACTTGCTAGGCTCCCCTGTCCATGGAATTCTCCAGGCAAGAATACTGGAATGGGTGGCCATTCCCTTCTCCCAGGGATCTTCCCAACCCAGGGATTGAACCCAGGCCTCTCACAAGGCAGGCAGATGCTTTACTGTCTGAGCCTCCAGGGAAGTTCTGACTCATATGTAAAATGGGGATAAAAATAGTAACACAAACCCCACAGAATCACTGTAATGACTTAACTGCACACATGATTTATTACACACAAATTATGTGCAAGGCAGTGACTAGGTATATTAATGATTTGGGGAGGTGAAGGTGAGGCCAAGGTAGCCAAGGAGAACTTGTAAACATAGCCCCTTCATATCCCATAAAAGTACTTCCCCCTCCCAACAGCATGGCTGTGTCTTCGTGCATGTAGCTGGGGAAGAAACATCATGAAAACATAGTAACCTCCGTTTATTTTATTGCCCAAAAGCTTGGATCTGTGCTGCACATGGAAAGAGAGTTAAACAACTAAGCCCACTGAGATGAGAGCACAAAGGCACTTGAGTTGCTACAACCTAAGCATCCATCTAAAAATAAATGGATAAAGAATAGGTGACGAGCAGGCTACAGTCCATGGGGTCGCAAAGAGCTGGGCATGACTGAAGCAACTTAGCACACACACACAGGGGAGAGGGAAGGAGGGAGGTCAGCACAGGGTAGGGGAGTAAGAGGTACAAATTATTAGGTATAAAGTATGCTACAAGGATACATTGTGCAACCCAGGGATTATAGCCAATACTGGTAGAATAATTATAAACATACAACCTTTAAAATTACGAATCACTATATTGTACACCTGTAACTTATATGATATTGTATATCAACTATGCTTAGATTTAAAAATAATCATTTAACAGAGAGAAAAACAACAGTCAAAGCTGTGGGCAAGATAAAGATGCTGGTTTGTTTGAGAATAATGCATTCTTTCTGCTCATTCTGGAGCAAGCAAGGAGCGTGACCTTCCCTTTTATTGTAAGTTCTCACTGTCAAGGGCAATATTGCTTCTTTTCAGGAAGAAACAACATCAACATGGAGGAAAAAAAAATCCACATTGAAAAATAGCAACAACAAAGGTTGTGATAGAAAGGAGGTGAGAAAGGGTCACAGGAACATAGAGAAAGAAAATATAGATTCAGAGGTAATTTGAGTCCAATCCACCACCTTTCAAATTATATTAAAAGCATGGCTGAAATAGCATTTTTGGCAGTACATTTCCAATTCACGACACTCTAGGATAAGGCTTAGTGGAATTATCAAGAGTATGGATGCCAAATGGACATCAGGCAGGAAGAGGAACCACAGGCTCATTTTCAGCAAGGTGTCCTTACAGCATCACATCACGTAGAGCTTGGCCTGACTCAAATATTAATTTCACAAACAAATGCAGCTATAAGAGAGACTCTTCTTCATTTAAAGTTATAATCTCAGTGAGTGGCAGAAAACCAATCTCTTGGATTTTTGTGGCACTATAAAGCAACCTGTGGTTTATTACACATTATTTTAAATATTAACCAAACCATGCTAACTCTTTTCGCCTTTTCATTGTGTTCATGGACATGAATCTGAGCAAACTCCGGGAGACAGTGAAGGTCAGGGAAGCCTGGCATGCTGCAATATAAGGGATTGCAAAGAGTCGAACACGACTGAGCGACTGAACAAAAATGCTAACTCTTCATCAATGGAATACATTTTTCCTTTCTTATAAAAGATAAAAGTGTACATTCTTTTGTTGTCCTAAAACTCATAGTTTTCTTTAATACTGAGGTCCTTTATCAGTGGATTGTTCAATACAACAGGTACTTTGAATGCTTCTGTTGAATTCTTTGTCTCCCTTTTTACCATTCCTCGAAGCAGAGGCAATATAAAGGAATAAAAGAACATTTTTTAAATAATAATTACACCATCAAAAATGACACTAAATTGCATATCTATAATAGAAATGTAGGACTAGAAGTTAGGAATGATAAGAATAGGAGAAAGAAAAAAGAATATACCCAGGCTGCATCCAGAATATTCTCAAATACTCTGACAAGTCAAGGGCCACACATATCTCAAGGAACTTCTTAGAGGTAAGCCTAGCAGTGCAAATTCCTATGCTCAGTCTAAAACAATTTGGGAATAGGAAACTCATTACGTTGATGGCAAAGATTGTGCTTGCTTTGTTTTCTATGCTAATAAAGCAGCTATGGAGATATGGCTTGAAGCCCCACTTTGAAAAAAGATAACTCTTCATTAATTTATAAGTGAGGCAAATATGATCTGAGCCTGTCATCAAAATGTGTTTTTAGTGAGTTCAGTCTATTAATAGTCACTCTTTTGATTTACCATTTTGTTACGGAAATAATTGAAAAACTAAAAGTGTAAGTCTAGTAATTGCTTCAATGTTGTCTAGACCCTGTCTGACAACTCCTCTGAATTCTTCAATTATTTTGTTGTTAACAATAACTAAATAAATTATCACGGAGTCACAGCAAAATAAGTGGAAAATACAGTCTTGCAGTTTCTAGTTTTAGCCACTCTTGCTCAAGACTAAATGAAATAAAAATTCAAGTATTATTTATTACTTTCTCTGTATTGTGCAGGTATTTGGTTTTTCAAAATGTTAAAATATCTTTAGTTATGCTTTCTAAAATCTTTTGAACACTTGCCTATAAAATGTTTACTCTCTCAGATTTCAAATGTCTGTTCTTCCATCTCTGTGTATAATCTTTACCTCCTTTCATAAGAACAGACTGACCAGGGAGCTAGTCACCTGTGCATTTGGGGTCAAGTAGATGAGGGAGTCACAAGGGCCCATGAAAAACAAGGAGATTGTGGAAGAATGAAGTTGTCAATTTGAACCTCTTGGGGAAGCCCAATGTTAGCATCACTCAGTCAGTTCAGTTCAGTCACTCAGTCGTGTCCGACTCTTTGCGACCCCATGAACCGCAGCACGCCAGACCTCCCTCTCCATCACCAACTCGCGGAGTCCATCCAAACCCATGTCCATCGAGTTGGTGATGCCATCCAATCATCCCATCTTCTGTCATCCCCTTCTCCTCCTGCCCTCAATCTTTCCCAGCATCGGGGTCTTTTCCAATGAGTCAACTCTTCGCATCAGGTGGCCAAAATACTGCAGTTTCAGCTTCAACATCAGTCCTTCCAAAGAACACCCAGAACTGATTTCCTTTAGGATGGACTAGTTGGATCTGCTTGCAGTCCAAGGGACTCTAAAGAGTCCTCTCCAACACCACAGTTTAAAAGCATCAATTCTTCTGCGCTCAGCTTTCTTTATAGTCCAACACTCACATCCATACGTGACCACTGGAAAAACCATAGCCTTGACTATATGGACCTTTGTTGGCAAAATAATGTCTCTGCTTTTTAATATGCTGTCTATGTTGGTCATAACTTTCCTACCAAGGAGCAAGCGTCTTTTAATTTTATTGAATCTTGAGTGTTTCCTAACAGCAAAAGAAATTGAGCTGGGTCCTTTTCTTCCTTCACTGCTAACATGTTTGGGATGGGCAGGTGTGTTCCATCTGCTCCCACCAGGAAGTCAGACTCCCAAACTATAATTGTTCCTTCAATCAGAGACAACTGAAAAAGATGGAATTCATTTCCTCCTACTGTTAGGTAGGAAGTTAGGCATGCGCAAAGAGCCTACCTGAAAAAGATTCAAACTGATCTCTAAACCCCACTCCAAACATGCCCCAATGTGGCTCATGAGAGTTCACAGATAGGCTACAACATAACCACAGAGATTCTGTGCCTGAGGAGCACAGTGGATACAAACTAACCCGAGGGACTTGTCCCGCTCCTAGGCTTATGTGCTGGTGATGCACAGCTGTGTCCTCAAGTGACCTGAGGCAGCCAGGAGCCTATTGAGGGTTCATAAATGTTCTATACTTACATGCATCTGATTAAAACAGACTGAATTATGGGAAAGACATGTGCAATAGAGCCTGTTGTTATGCAGCTTGGAACTGTCCATGAAAACCGTCAGTCCACACTCACATAGACAAATATGCAAAAACTCTGTCTTGAAAACCCTGTGTCCCTCAACATTCTGGGCCCAGTGATTCTCGGCTTGACCCACCGCTTCCTTGAGGTGTTGTTTCTGTTCTTTCTTCAATACCCTTGTTTTTGCTACAGGTAAGGCCTCAGATCCATTTTTATGTCCTTACCAAGACCCAAGGCCCACGAGGAAGGTCCTCTTTGACTCTCCCTATCTGGTAACACTACAAATTTATGAAGAGCTGTCTAGGATATTTTAGTACCTAGTAGCAAGGAAAGAAACTTTTCCAGTGGTGCCCACATCCCTGAAAAGGAAAACAAACCAACTCCCTCCCCACAGCAGCATCAGAGCCTCCCAGGATCCTCCCCTCTAAACAGGCCCCAATCTGGAGGGATTTGCGTGTGATGTCTCTGCCCAGTCTCAGGAAGGGATGAACAAGGGGATTTTTGCCCCCTTGGTTTGTAAACTAGGAGATGCAAAGGGTCTCGTTCAGAAATCAAATTGTTTCTTTAATCTGCTTCTTAATCTGGATTTTTTGGATCCATGTAGGAATACAGAGTTGTTTTGGGGTTTTTTTTTTTTGTTTTTTCAACTGACAATTTATCTCAGCTACATGCTCAGAAGCTCAGTCATGTCTGACTCTTTGGGACACATGGACTGTAGCCCACCAGGCTCCTCTGACCATGGGATTTCCCAGGCAAGAATACAGCGGTGGGTATTTCCTCCTCCAGGGGATTTTTCTGACCCAGGGATCGAAACTGTGTCTCTAACATCTTTACACTGGCAGATGGGTTCTTTATCACTAGTGCCTCCTGGGAAGCCCTTATCTCAGCTACCTAGTTGCAATAAATTTAGCCAGCAAATGTTACCTTACAATGTGTTTGGTTTGGGGGTTTCTCTTAACCCAAGATATTAATGGAAATGCCATTTTCTTGTCTTCTGCGACTGCTTAAGAATGGGAAACAAAGTACTGATTACTAGTCTTGCTTTTTTAATAGCCTGAGCAATGAACTCCAGGTTAGAAATGGCACTTTAGAAAAGCAAACCAAAAGAAGAAAGAAAAACACATCGTGTAGAAACAAAAATGGCCCGAGATTTCTTAAAGAATGGAGCATAAACATGTACGTGTGTGCATGAATCTCACAGCATCTCAGAAGCTAAACACTACACACCTACAGTCCTCTCATTTCATAAGAGCTGCAGTATAAAGGAAGAATATGTATTTAATTTTCATATGTATATACTTTTTTACTCTAACAAAAGAACCAAGCATTCGTGTCCCCTTCTTATGAAAAACAGTGTGATCTAACTTATTTGCAAAATTTGGGACTGTGATGTATCCACAGGAGGGAAGAAGGGAAATAGTTCTTAGACACACAACTGTCTAATTATATCTGTATTTGCCTTGGACCAATTACTATGACAGAAGGGTATTTTCTCTGGTAGAGAGAATATCAGTGCTTTTATCTTCTGAAATAATGTGAAAAGGAAAACATAACCTGTGATTCTACTTACTTTTAAATTTGTTTCCTGCTTACTTGCAATGCGCAACTGACTTATTATTTTTAATGGACTTTTGAAAAAAATATTCAATGCTAGGCTTTTCATCATAACAGATTTTTCACAATGCCCTTGTGAAGAGACTATCATATTTGTAGGTACAATGACAAAACTCTCCTCAGCAACTTCCTGAATAAGGCAGGATGAAGACGGAGGGTACCTTCAAAATCACAATCTTAGACTGGCTTTTTGCTTTACGCATCTGAGAAGGCAAACAGAAATCGATATTTTTAAAAATAAAATGTCTACATCCTAAGTGACATTCTTCAAAAGTGTCTGAATGATACTTCCACTGTCATTACAATACTTAGGATTTTGCTGTAATAGACTTGACAATTAAAGTCTATTTTTACTAACATAAGGGGCTTCCCTGGTGGCTCAGATGGTAAAGAATATGCCTCCAACACAGGAGACCCAGGTTCAATCCCTGGAGAAGGGAATGGTTATCCCCTCCAGTATTCTCTGGAGAATTCTATGGACAGAGGAGCCTGGCAGGCTACAGCCCATGAGGTCACAAAGTGTCAGACATGAATGAGCAACTAACATTTACTAACATAAAACAAAATTTCTACAAGCCAATGTTTGTTCATATATTTGCCAGTTTTGTCAACTGATGATCCCTTCTTCTCATTTCCCTGGTTAAAGGTGAGGTGCATTAATTATACATATCCACAACACATAGTGATCTACCTAGGTATTAGGACAATTCAGTTCAGTTGTAGATGACTTGCTTCTTGTAAAACAATTCATTTCATATGCTTTTACAAGGGGAATAGCTAAGACAGGAAAGGTTTCAAAACAAATAAAACCAGAGGGCTGCTAGAATAAAAGAATTCTAGAATCGAGCACTGTGTATGAGTTAGCTCATGTCTGTGACCTGCCCAGAGTCACAGAATCAGTTAGCCACAGAGAGTCAGAGATGATGCTCTTCACTGACTGATACCCCAGAGCTCTTTCCTCTATAGTCAAAACATAAGCAAAAGGAAAAGTCTTTCCCTAAGGATAGCTTATTACAAAGCATATTAAACATATTAAAAAGCAGAGACATTATTTTGCCAACAAAGGTCCATCTAGTCAAAGCTATGGTTTGTCCAGTAGTCATGTATGGATGTGAGAGTTGGACTATAAAGAAAGCTGAGTGCCAAAGAATTGATGTTTTTGAACTGTGGTGTTGGAGAAGACTCTTGAGAGTCCCTTGGACTGGGAGGAGATCCAACCAGTCCATCCTAAAGGAAATCAGTCCTGGGTGTTCTTTGGAAGGACTGATGTTGAAGCTGAAACTCCAATACTTTGGCCACCTGATGCGAAGAGCTGACTCACTGGAAAAGACCCTGATGCTGGGAAAGATTGAAGGCAGGAGGAGAAGGGGATGACAGAGGATGAGATGATTGGATGGCATCACCAGTTTGCTGGAGATGAGCTTAAGCAAGATCCAGGAGTTGGTGATGGACACGGAAGCCTAGTGTGCTGCAGTTCATGGGGTTACAAAGAATTGGACATGACTGAGCTACTGAACTAACTGAAAACTGGAGAACAGCTCACTTTCTGTCAGGGGTAGAGGATTTCACTTAAAAAGGAAGAGAGCAGAGCTAAAGATAATCAATTGATGAAATGCCCCAAATTATAAAATAAAACTGATTCTATAATATTTGCTCATTGGTGTTTTGTGTTCAATGGATTCTGTGTGTCTTACTAGTCATCTGGCTTCCTAGGGTAGGCAGGAAGTATACCAGCGAAACCTATCTCAGCCACAAATTCTGAAGCAGGGAGATGTTTTCGGTCTAATAAACACTTCAAGGATGAAAACATCTCCTGGGACGGGTGGGCATTTTGTCATTCACACCTCACAGTCAATTGCTCTAATTAGACAACACCTTGCTTAGTAGCCTCTGGCAATGAGAAATAAGGCATGGGGGAAAAGAAAGGAATACTTTTCTAAGGGTGAGGCACTTAGAGGTGGTTTAGGTACCTAAACTAGAGAGAGGATGAAAAAGGTGTGATTCCATTTCTCACAGTTCCCCTTCCTTTGCATAGGCCTGAACTATCATTCTCCCATTTTGAACATGAAAACAAATGTTTAGGAAGTTTTTAGAAAGCTCATCCTCAAAAAATGTTAAGCATGTAATCTTGGGATTTTCATAAATAATAATTTCTCTTTATGAATTTGTTGAGGATTTCCCTATAAAAACTCATTATCCTAGTGCTCTAATACATGTGTTTGAGAATCAGGTCAATCATTTTTAAAATAACTGATTAAGATTAGCAAACTAATTGCGATAATAACACCTGCTTATCCTAAAATAACATTTATCCCAGAAGGCTAGCTTCTATTACTAAGAAACAGAATGGGTTCATTTTCAAACACATTTTCAGACTACCATTGAAGCTCTGTTTCCCCTATTGGAACCACAGAATATATTTTAAATTTACACACATACACAAAGGTAAAACCTTAACAATATTTATCCATGCTCTGAGTCATTTCTTTACCAGTTACAGCTTCTCAGTAACAATGGACAAGAAGGTCCAAGCATGCAAGAATCTCCTGATTATGACCTGTGAAAGTGGACATGGATACCAGTTTATGACTACAACCTGAGCCACAAAACAGGGGAAGAATGAAGAAGAGGGACAAATCTACTATGTTGACCAATCTACTACGTTTTATATATCATAGTTGACGACATTGCTGCTGCTGCTAAGTCTCGTCAGTCATTCCAACTGTGTGCAAACCCACAGACGGCAGCCCACCAGGCTCCGCCATCCCTGGGAATCTCCAGACAAGAACACTGGAGTGGGTTGCCATTGCCTTCTCCAAGGCATGAAAGTGAAAAATGAAAGTGAAGCTGCTCAGTCGTGTCCAACTCTTCTCGATTCCATGGGCTGCAGCCCACCAGGCTCCTCCGTCCATGGGATCTTCCAGGCAAGAGTACTGGAGTGGGATGCCATTGCCTTCTCCAGTTGATGACATTGGAGAGTGTCAAAAAACCGTGCTGTGTCCCCAAGCTCAATCTTTCTTGAGAACAGCTCAGATGAGGCTTAGACACACTCCTCATGTGACTCTTATTCAAACAAAGTTTAAAATCCAGTGCATTTTCTTAAAATATCTGTATGATTATGTCATTATGTGAATTGCCAGTAACAGTCAAGAGAGCAGTGATATTTTATCTCAAGTGGCTCAGTGGTAAAGAATCCGCCTGTCAATGTAGGAGATGCAGGAGACACAGGTTCAATCCCTGGGTTGGAAAGATCCCCTGGAGGAGAAAATGGCAACCCACTCCAGTATTCTTGCCTGGGAAATCCCATGGACAGAGAAGCCTGGCAGGCTATAGTCAATGGGGTTGCAAAGAGTAGGACATGACTGAGCACATAATCACACGTAGATCAGTCATGATCTAAAACGTCTCTCCATTTTTAGAGTCCAATGTTATGGGAACAAACATGATCTTTGGAATCAGAACAACATAGGTTTCCCACCATTTATGAGCTGTGTTACCTAGAGCAAGTTTCTTAACCTATCTGGGAATCAGTTTCTTTAGCTTTAAAATAGCAACCCATTCCAGTATTCTTGCCCGGAGAACCCTGTGGACAAAGGAGCCTGGAGGGCTGCTGTCCATAGAGTTGCACAGAGTCGGACACAACTGAAGCGACCTAGCATGCATGCATGCATTGGAGAAGGCAATGGCAACCCACTCCAGTGTTCTTGCCTGGAGAATCCCAGGGACAGAGGAGCCTGGTGGGCTGACGTCTACGGGGTCGCACAGAGTCGGACACGACTGAAGCGACTTAGCAGCAGCAGCAGCAGCAACAGCTACCTCCCAGGGTGGCTGAGAGCAACATGTGAGTAAATTAAACAGCAAAGTGCCTGGAACATAATGAGTACTTAATCTATGGTAAACATTATTATTACTATTACTATTATTACCCTACATGTGAGCAACCTGATATTAGTATTAATCTCTTGAAAAATACCCAGTTTAGACAAAATTTCTCTTATGAGTTCTGCAGCGCTATCAGTAGTGTTCTGGGAAACAACTCTTGCATAATCCACCAAATAAGAACAAAGTAGACCTTGACTAATCCACAGACATGCCTGTGCACGCCTTTCTGGTGGCCAGTCAGCTATTTAATTATTCCTTCTGTGCTTTCTTTTTCTTTATTTTTTAAATGTGTACCAACCCACCTTTTTTCACTAATGTTAAATCTAATCTGCTTGCTGTGTGCAGTATATTTGTACTCTATAGCTTTAGGGATTATCCAAAAGTAATTAAAAATTGTTATGCATATGAGGATTTTCAGGAAGTGGAGAGCAGGCCACATGTCAGGGTGCCCCAGCTCACACCACAGACACAGAATAACTGATCAGTAGGCATTTATGGCAGAAATATTAGCACATACATTAGTCTTGATTTTTGAGTTCTGTTAGGCACAGGCCAATAATTTTATATAGATTACGTTATTTTTGTTTGTTTCAATCAATTAATTTCCAAGAGCTCATCATATGCTAAGTTCTTGATGACTAATCCTTTGTAACTTGGTATGTTCATGCGTCTACACCTAGTCATTTCTCCATAAAAATAACTTCAAAGGCATTTAAATTTGTCACAGCTAACTAAAGAATCATTACTACAAAATGGTGGTTCTCTGCAAAAGACACAGGTATTTCCAAGTAACACAGTGACAGACAGACCAAAGGGCTTTCAAAACTTCAACTGGAGGGACTTCCCTGGTGGTCCAGTGGCTAACTCCAAGTTTCCAATGCAGAGGGGCTCAGGTTCAATCCCTAGTCAGGGAACTAGATCTCACAGCCACGCCTAAGCTCTGGTGCAGCCAAATGAGTAACTGCTGCTGCTGCTGCTAAGTCGCTCAGTCGTGTCCGACTCTGTGCGACCCCACGGACTGCAGCCCACCAGGCTCCTCCGTCCATGGGATTTTCCAGGCAAGAGGACTGGAGCGGGTCGCCAGTGCCTTCTCCGAAATGAACAAATAAAAGTAAATAAATGTCTAAAAAAGCTTTGATTGGTTACTTTGGGTCATAACAGATATAAAAATAGATGGTCAGATTCTTCAGTTCATATTGAAATGAACTAGAGGAATTGCAGAAATTGTCTTCTGTCTCCCAAAGCTGACTGTCAAAAAATCAGTAAGAAAATCTGGCTTTGTCTCTGGGATTCCCCAAATCTAATTCTTATTTAGTCCAATTATATTAAAGACTAGTGGGTAACACTCAAAGCAAGCAGAGGGAATGGAGATACAATTTAACAATTGAGCATTAGCAAAAGATCTATGAAAAACAGATGTGAGCAATGCAAATATGTTTTATACTAATCATTTTCATACAAGAAGGGCTTTTAAAACAAATTGAAGATACATAAAATGCCAGCTTTAAACTGTCAATCATCACTTTTCATACGTTAAAAAGGGATTTTCTTGTCTTTATATTAAATCAAGCATTGACTAAGATGGCTAATCACAGTCACGGGGGATAATGAAATGCTTTCTATTTTTTTATTGAGAATAAAACCTGTTGCAAGTGGTTCAATAATGGGAAGGATTTTTTTCATTTATTTATTTTTAATTGGAAGATAACAGCTTTGCAATTTGAGTTGGTTTCTGCCACACATCATCAACGTGAATCAGGCACAGGTATACATATGACCCCTCCCTCTTGGACCTCCTTCCCACCTCCCACCCCATCCTACCCCTCTAGGTTGTCACAGAGTACTGGTTTGAGCTACCTGAGTCATACACCAAATATCCACTGGTATCTATTTCACATGTGGTAATGTATATGTTCTATAGTAGGAAGGATTTTATTGGGAGCTGTAAGGAATGCTAGAAAAGTCACACAGCTAAGCTAGGATCCCACGTCTGCAGGCAGAAACATGGGCCCAACTACCACACATTTTGAGAAAGGCTGTGCATGCTGCTGCTGGTAAAGAAAATTCATCAAGATGCATGGAAACAGCTGAGTCTAATGACATGGTTGTGATATTTCAGATCACACTCATTGTCGAACACTGAAATGTTTCATTATGATAATTTTTCAGACCAGCTTTAGAGTGAAGAACTCCAGTCACTGGTATCACATCTCATTGTTACAGATGTGACTGGCTTCTTTTTGTTTTTTTGGCTTTACAAAGCAATAGGGCAAATATATATATATAATTTACTTTTTTTTAACACTGTATAGTATCCACTTACAAGAAGACTAGTAGGTCTCACACAGAAAGCAAGCAACTGAAACAAACAGTTCTTGGAATGAGCCCCACCTCTTCTTTTACTTCTTGCCGTTTCCTTCCCTGAATATACTAACTATAATGTGACACAGGGTTGGTGTGGCTGTGGGTACACATATGTGTGTCTGTGCATGCTTGTGTATTTGTAAAGTGTCATCCTTTCTATTGCACATCTACATCTAGACAGCAGAAACAGTTCTTTGCTCTCATCGGCAGCAAAACCATAGCAAACATTTTGCATTTTTTAATCGTTATTTTATCATATTTTCCTTTTCTGGCCATGCTGCACAGTGTGTGGAATTTTAGTTTCTCAACCAGGGATTGAACCCATGTCCTCTGCAGTGGAAAGGCAGAGTTTTAACCACTGGATGGCTAGAGAAGTCTCAAAATTTTTCAGTCTTCACTTCCAATATTCTGACTTTGATTGCATGGTTCCCTACTTTGAAGGTTTGGTGCTGGTTAGCCCTGAGAAGTCTGCAGCCTTACTTTCCTACTAATTTTCAAAATGAATCATTTTGACCTCTAAGCACTATGAATAGATCTCGTCTATAAAAGGTATGTATTATTTATAAAATGATATTTTATGTCACTGTCACTACTATTTTTCTCACGAACACTTTTAAACAGGAAGAGCCACATTTTATTTCTAGGTTATCCACTTAAAAAACCTCTGAAGTCTTTAGAAATGGGTATTATTTAATATTCTGATTTGTTTCAGAAGACATTTGACTGCATGTGCCTAAAACTGAGAAATGTAAATCTATGAGTATAACGATGCTTCACGGCCTCTTCTCAATAAATAGGGTCCATCGTTTTAAATTTAGTATCATAAGAATATTCTCTTTTTTCACCATTTTGAGGAGGACTGCATCCCCTAAATAAGACAACAGTATTTCTGATCCTCCATGCTCATGCAGAACCTTGCTACTACGGAGGTAAAGAGTACTTTTCCTCCCTGGGACACTGGGAGGGCCTATAGGATCTGCTCTGACAAATAGGAGGGCTTTCCTGGTAGTTTAGACAGTGAAGAATCTGCCTGCAATACAGGAGACCTGGGTTCGATCCCTGGGTCAGCAAGATCCCCACGAAGAGAGAATGGCTACCCAGATACCCAGGATGTATCTGGAGTGATGTCCTGTGACTTCTGAGTCTGGGTCTTGTAGGCAAAAAGGCTTTTCCCTGGCGCTCTCTCTCTCTCTCACCTGCCCTGGGGACCCAGGCTCTGTATTAAGAGGTTGATCGGGCCACGTGCAGAAGCCATAGGAAGGTGCTCCAGGTCAAGTCTCAGCCAAGAGCCGACCAGCTGCCAGACGTGCTCAGAGAGCTTCATGAGGGTTCCAGCCTCCAGGCTTCAAGTTTTCTGGCTGAGGACCCAGATATGGTAGGAAAGACAGGCCATCCCTTCCATGGCCCATCCAAATTTCTAATCCACCAAGTGGTTGGGCATAATGTTCTCTGCTATGAAGCTTCTGGAGCTTGTTACAGAGCCACGGATGACTAGGATGCCCGTGTGTGCAGAGTTCAGCACGTGTGGAAGGCTGTTTGGCACCTAACTTGGGGCATGCGTTAACATCTATGTCACTTTTCTCTTTGCTGTTCAAACAACTGGTTGCTTCCTTCATTGACGAGTTTTTCTTCACTTGGTAAACTTGACTAAAATCTACCCTTGCAAAGCCAGTCACAAAAGAAGTGTTTGAAAAGCTGTCCCAGCCCCGAGCATCAACCCTGGGCTGCCGATTGATTTCACACATGATAATTAACATGTTTCAATGCACCGAGATGACCCAGGGGGAGGGAATCGGGAGGGAGGAGGGAGGGGGGTTCTGGAGGGGGAGCATATGTATACCCATGGCGGTTGCATGTCAATGTATGGCAAAACCAACACAATAAAGTAAAGAAAATTTAAAAAAGAAAAAAGAAAAGCTGTCCCAGGAGGCCTCAGGAGCCACAGACAGCTGAACCTAAGGGTGCAGAGAACTGCCTGTCTGAGACTGGCCCCCAGGTGGCACTCGCAACGAACTGAATTTCTGGCTAGCTGCCAACAGGCCTGGTGATGTAGCACTTTTGGGCACACAAGGACAGGGCGGGGAGAATCTGAGAGGGCTCCTCCACGAGCCACCATGCTCAACCAGTGCCTCCAGCTGACTGGATTCCCAGTCGGTCCTCCACGAGAGAGGCTAGATCGCTGCAGGCATCTCTGAGCCTGCAAGGGATTGTGCCATTCCACAAACACTTCCTGAGTGCCCGCTGCGTCTTAAGAGGAGCCAGGGCAACTTCAGGGCAGGAAATGATCGTGCAAACACATGTGAGGAGCTCCAAAACTAAGCCTCTCCCGGCTCCAGTTCTCAAACTCAGTCACCTTTGACAGCTTTCATTCCTTCTCTCCTCAGACCACCTCCATTTCATTTGTAGTTCAAACACCTCCTAACTTTCTCTCGATGTTTCTTAACAGGGCACAGTGTCCACCAGCCTAAGCCTCATGTTGGGTCCCTGTGGAATCGAGACCCCAGGGCCACTTCAGACTCACGGAATCACAATCACTGCTGGTGCAGTCTGGCCCGGGTGTGGATGTGTGCAGATGCTCCAGCTGATTCTCATGTTTCTCTTCCAGTCTTCCCTGACTCCCCCTCTCTCTGCTGTCTGCTGCACACTACTCACTAACGCAAGATTAATTTTTCAGAGCATATCTCTTGACAACAGCATTCCCCTGCCACCTTAAAATGGGTTACCACTGCTTCTCAGGGTTCATACTCCATATCCCAGGACTCAAAGCTTTTTCCAACCTGGCCTCAACCTACTTTCTGGTTAGGTCACCAATAACCCACAGAGAGCTGGCTGCACTGCAGTGCAGCTCCCTTCTGCCAATCTGTACCCCCTCCACACTTTCTGAATCCAGACTGGCTTTCCGGCTGCCTCCTGACTCCATCTTTTTTCAAGTTGGCTCTGCCACTTTGTACACCTCCGGCTTCTCTGTTGCACCTGGTAAAACTCCTCTTCCTCACCTCCAAGTTCAAAGGCAAGCTCTCCCATGATACCACACCTGGGCATTCTCTTTGCTTTCTCTCAAAATCTGTAGCACCTTGTCTTATATACTTTCATAGTAGGTCTCATATCCTTCTTTGCATTAACAACATCAGTACTAACCTATTCTTCCACATTAGCTAGCCCTGCTCACTCCATAAAAGTGCTTAAAGATCTGTGTGTGTGTGTGTGTGTGTGTGTGTGTGTGTGTATGTGCAGACACACATACACAGAGTGCTAAATTTAAAAAGAAAGATGAAATTTATAATTTAAGATGATCCTGACAGCTGCAAATATGAAGTTATCTCCACAGGAAATTCAAAAGGAAATCATGTTACATCACCTTGTGATGATTTATTCTACTAATGTCTAGCTTCAAAGAGCTTTTGAAATGTAAATGGGTATCTTGACTCATAAATAATATAACACAAAATTTAATTTAAAGTTGGAATCAGTCTAAAAAGAAACTAGTTTTTATTTATTAATTTCTAGAAAATTATACTTCTTTTCTTGAAAAACTATGACTCATCATATAAATATTTAATAACCCCAAATACAAAGGTTATACTTTTTGCACAAGTATGTTTACATGAGTTCCTTGTACTTCAAACATGACTGGCCACTTATATTGTTGCTTTTTCAACATTTGCTGACAGTCATAATTCTGCAGTGGAAATGTATTTAATTATTTCCAAAGACTTTGTGGAAGATGGAATCATTTAATATTTTAAATCCTTTCAATCAGATCATTATATCTAGATTTGTTTTGCTATAAATATGGACAAAATCATGGAGGGCTATACAAATTTAATTAGTACTTTCATTAGAGTAGAAGACTTTTGAAGTGTTACAAATCTTATCATACATTATACAACTATTTTATTGATAACAATAAATAAATCATGCCCCAATGGCTCAGTGGATAAAGAATCTGTCTGCAATTCAGGAGACCTGGGTTTGATCCCTGGTTGGGAAGATTTGCTGAAGGAAGAAATGGCAACCCACTCCCATATTCTTGCCTGGGAAATCCAATGGACTGAGGAGCTTGGTGGGCTACAATTCGAAGAGTCACAAAGAGCCAGACATGAATGAGAGACTACATGTGAATGCTAGTAATGTATTTACCAAATTAAGTTATTTTTCACTGAAAAGGAATATATTAAAATTTATTATGAATTATCTGTACTCAGATTCTAAACAGTGGTCCTCAATAGAGAACCAGAATGAACCAGGTCTTCCAGTACATCATGGCCTCATGGTCATATCTTAAAATCAAGGCAGCTTAGAGGGGACGAGTCTGTAGGACCATCACAACTGCCATTATTTCTCATGGCTCCAACCCAAAGCTGTAGACTTGTGACATCTCTTTGTTGTTCAGTTGCTAAGTCGTGTCTGACTCTTTGCAACCTCATGGACTGCAGGAGACCAGGCTTCCCTGTCCTTCACCATCTCCTGGAGTTTGCTCAAATTCATGTCCATTGAGTCAATGATGCCATACAACCATCTCATCCTCTGTCACCCCCTTCTCCTCCCACTCTCAATCTTTCCCAGCATCAGGGTCTTTTCCAATGAGTGGTCTCTTTGCATCAGTGGCCATATTGGAGCTTCAGATTCAGCATCAGTCTTTCCAATAAATATTCAGGGTTGATTTCCTTTAAAACTGATTGGTTTGATCTCTTTGCTGTCCAAAGGACTTTCTACCATTACTAGTTGCATGACCTTGAGCCAGTCCCCTAACTGCTATAAGTCTCCATTTCCTTAATTCTAAAATGATGATAATAATAGTGCCCACCAGCTTCCTAAGGTTATTGTGAGGGTTGTGTAGAATAATAAGAAAGCTATAAGTGTTATATACTTTATCTACAACAATCCCAATATGTGGTCTTAAAGCCTGTATCTGAAAAATTGGGGAACCAGGGAATTCTGGACCTCAGAGGCTAAGAAACAGGCTATATCTATTTTTACAGGTTCCAGAAATTTTCTCCTTTCAAATCCCAACTATCAGCCTCCAACCCTAGGACACAGAGAGCCTTCCAGTCTAGAATCTGTGATTCATGCTCTTCTTACGGAAGATGGTTGTTATTGAAATCTGCACAGCTCTTGCAGTAGAGCACTAGGTCCTATTTGTCATTTGTTCTGCTCCATGACTGAATTTATTAGGCTCTTTCCTGAGAGCAGACATGGATGGATTAGACAATGTATGAGCCCTGGGGCAAAGAGTGAAGACACAGGAACGGACCAGAGGTCAGGTGTCATCAAGAACATATTTCCACTACTCAAAACTTCCTTGAAAATTGACATGACCACATAACAAAGGAGAAAAACAGAAAACATGCTCTGTGTGGAGAGTAAAAGCAGGGATGAAAAAAAAAAAAAAAAGAAAACCTAATGTCTTATCTTTCTCAGTAAAAGCAAAACTCAAGAATTTTCCAACTGAGCATGTGATAACTTGTTAGGCTGAACCCCATGAAATTGCTAATTTTGTGGATCTATAACAGTCAAATGAAGGCAATTTCATAGGTTGATACACTTAGCCTGTGCTAGCCATCTCCTATGAAAACTGCATCTCTTTAGACCTCTTTAGGTCATCCTCAGAGGTGAGATGCCCACACCAACAGGTAAGTGGATACTGAGAAGGGCTGAGAGAAGCACAGACTCTGAACACCCATCTCACATCTCCCCAGACTCGGTCCTGAGCCGGGGAAAGCCTGGCAGAGCCCCCAGGACCATTCGGACCAGCATTCCTTCTCTTTCTCCCAACCCTTTCAGGTTCGATGTAAATTCGGGTTGACTTACTTAGGTGCCCACCTAATGCAATAGCTGATGTTTACTGAACATGCCGATTGCTGTCCTGGGCAGCTGACACTTGACAAACATTTAATCCTCACAATAAATCAAGAAGCCTATCCTTTTCACAATACACATGTTATACAGGAGCAAACAAAGGCAGAGAGAAGTTATGTAACTGGTCCCAGGTTGCACAACTAAGATGCAGAGAAGAGAATCACATTCCAGCAGGAGGCCCACAGAGCCATTTTCTCAGCCAAAGTATAAATTTAAAATCCCACAGATAACATGCTAGATTTCTCCACTAGAGGATAAGGCAGGCCCGTGTGCTTTAGATTTTTTGTCGTACATATGAGGGACCTAGGCCTGATTAAAAACAGACAAACAAACAGTAGTAATATAGTATAATTGTATAATGGTCACAGACTGTGTAATTGACATACAGAAGTACAAATAAAAGCCCTCTATTAAAAATGCCCTAAAGCTATATTCTGCCAAGCACTTTTTCTGTGTGAAGCTGTGTGATGGGTGCATGTGTGTATAGGACAGCATTACTGCTATTGGCAAATTATTAAACTCTATGCCTCAATATCTTCATGGCTAAACTGGGGATGCGTTAATAAAAGTTTTCTTTGGGGTGGTTTTAAGGTTGTTGTCAGATTTAAAAAAGATTATCCATATGAGGCACTTACAACAGTGTTTGGTACATAGTTTCAATAAATGCAGTGAGACAGAGGAAGGAAAATGAGGCCAAAGATAAAATCATACTACACTTTCCCTAACTTTTTCTACTTAATTACTCTTGATGTCAATGAATATTAACAGCGTCTTGGTTACCCTCACAATTTTAACATATTGTTAAAAATGGGTGCTAAGTTGCTTCAGTCCAACTCTTTGTGACCCCATGGACTGTAGCCCACCAGGTTCCTCTGTCTATGGGTTTCTTCAGTCTTCAAGGGGATCTTCCCAACTCAAGGATTGAACCCACATCTCTTATGTCTCCTACATTGGCAGGTGGGTTCTTTACCACTAGCGCCACCACAATGTAATATTTACATGGGCTTCCCTGGTGGCTCAGAAGGTAAGGAATCCACCTGCAATACAGGAGACCCAGTTCAATCCCTGGTTTGGAAAGATCCCTGGAGAAGAGAAAGGCTACCCACTCCAGTATCCTTGTCTGGAGAATCCCATAGGGAGAGGAGCCTGGTGGGCTACAGCCCATGGGATCGCAAAACGTTGGACACGACTGAGTGATGAACACTTTCACTTTCTTTCAATATTTATATATGCTCACACACTCTTACATATGCAGAGATTACTTTGGGGATAAAAGTAAACACAATTTCACAACTTTACAGTACACCAATACAAATCTTCCTCATTTTTAAAATAGATTCATAATAATTCATGGTATGGATACATTTTACCATTTATAAGGAGCTCCCTATGTGAGAAATTAGGATGTATAAATATATATGTTAGGATATATATATATAGCAAAAATGCCATAATCAACAAGTCTGAAATATAGCTTTGCATACAAGTGCATGTAGATCCAGGGGCTACAATCCTAGAAGCAAAGTTGCTGATTGGATGTTTATATGCATCTTTACTTGGAGGTATGTTGCCTAAGTGTGGATTTTTCTTTTCTTGCTTTAATTAATGATTTTATTTATTTATGGCTCTTCTGGGTCTTTGTTGTTGTGCAGTCTTTTTTCTAACTGCGGCAAGCGGGAGCTGCTGTCTAGTTGCGGTATGCGGGCTTCTCGTTGCAGTGGTTTCTCTTGTTGCAGAGCACAGGCTCTGTGTCATGCAAGCTTCAGTAGTTGCAACACCTGGGCTCAAGAGCTGCAGCTCCCAGACTCTAGAGCACAGGCTCAGTCGTGGTAGCGCACAGGCCTAGCTGCTCCTCGGCATGTGGGATCTTCCCAGACCTGGGACTGAACCCGTGACTCCTGCACTGGCAAGCGGATTCTTCACCACTGAGCCAGCAGGGAGGCCCCCTCACTTACTTTTATAAAAGATGCCCACTTTAAAAAAAATTTGTTTAAGATTTATTTATTTTTGGCTGTGCTGGTTCTTCATTGCTATGCACAGGCTTTCTCTGGCTATCTATCTCAGTGGGGGTTACTCTGTAGTCATGGGGCCTGGACTTCTCATTGCAGTGGCTTCTCTTGTTGTGGAGCATAAGCTTAAGGCACCCAGGCTCAGCAGCTGCATCCAACAGGCCCAGTTGCTCTGCAGTAGGTAGGATCTTCCTGGACCAGGGATTGAACCCCTGTCCCTTGCATTGGCAAGTAGATTCTTAACCAGTAGACCACCATGGAGCCCAATGCCTACTTTTTGAGAGGTCCATGCCTTGCTTAAGCTCTGAATAAGTGTGTGTTGGTTCTCAGAGTCCTTCTCAATGATCCAAATGTCAATATTCTGGAGGATACTTTTTAGGGGCAGGGGGTAAGGTTGGATTATGACTAGCATTTTCAAGATTATTAATGTTAACATTTGTCCCATTGTTTTTACATTCTTTTTTGTTGCCTTTGGTAAGTCTCAGGGAGAGATGTAAAAAAGAATCCTTCTTCACAGTCTTTTACCAGAACACTTACAGTACTATTCTAAAGGCTGTCCAATGTTGCATTGAGCAGCTGTACTTTATAAGATATTTAGGTTGTTCCAAATTTTCACTGTGATAGATATCATTGAAAAAAGGGAGTATTTCAAAAGACCAGGATGAGGGAAGATCCAATGCAGTTACATCAAATAAAGACTGGCAGAAAAGCAGAGGATGCCTGAAAAATAATGAAAAAGGTACTAACTGGTGCTACTTTTAAAGGGTAAGCTATTCAGGCAGAAAGGCTCATAAAGGGAACTTTATCTCTTGGGCAAGTTCCTCTTGTTTAGTATCTTCTTTTTTCTTTCCCACATCCTCTCTCATACAAGATCTGCTATGGCAATATTGCTGTGAGAGATAGAACGCCTCTCTCAATCAATGTGTAAGATGCCAAGTTACCAGGGCTCCATTAGTGATTACAGAAATGTTTTTTAGGTTAGACTCACCATCTGGAAGAAATTCCTTTTATGCCACATGGAGCTCAGTTCCCATAAATTATGATTATGGGGACACTGCAGCAATTTAGAGTCACCCTGAATAAAAGAAGGAAACTCTAATTTGGGTTTGCCTGTGCTGTTTTGTTTAGGACTAATGATAGCAACCAGTCAGTCTTAAGGGAAATCAACCCTGAATACTCATTGGAAGGACTGATGCTGAAGCTGAAGCTCCAGTGTTCTGGTCATCTGGTGCAAACAGTTGACTCATTGGAAAAGTCCCTGATGCTGGGAAAGATTGAAGGCAGAAAGAAAGAGGGCATCAGAGGATGAGATGGCTGGATGGCATCACCAATGCAATGGACATAAACTTGGGCTAACCTTGTGAGATGGCAAGGGAGAGAGAGGCATGACGTCCTGCAGTCCATGGAACTGCAAAGGGTCGGACACGCCTGGGTGACTGAACAGCAACAACGATAGCAACATTCTATTGGTCACCCATTTTAAATGCAAGTTCAGTTCAGTTCAGTCGCTCAGTCGTGTCTGACTCTTTGTGACCCCATGGACCACAGCGCGCCAGGCTTCCCTGTCCATCAGCAGCTTCTGGAATTTATCCAAACTCATGTCCGTTCAGTCAGTGATACCATCCAACAATCTCATCCTCTGCCATCCCCTTCTCCTCCTGCCTTTAATCTTTCCCAGCATCAGGATCTTTTCAAACGAGTCAGCTCTTCACAATCAGGTGGCCAAAGGATTGGAGTTTCAGCTTCAACATCAGTTCTTCCAATGAACACTCAGGACTGATCTCCTTTAGGATGGACTAGAAATGCAAATGCCACAACAATTTTTTTAGATGCTTCACTTTAATCCTTTAACGACCTACAGACAACTAGTCTGGTTGGCTGTCAAGACTCTGTGACTCCACCCACCTACCCACTGCTTTAGATACAGATGCTTCAAGCCAGATTGAGCGTGAAAGGCAGAGAGCAGAGAAGAAAACATCAGTTTCAGCAATAAAAATAACAGGAACTTTCCAATAACTGCTCTGTTGAGACTGCACTGGGAAATAAAAGCAAAGAAATGTATCATATGATCCATTCCTTGAAGAGTCTTCCACTGGTGGCGCTAGTGGTAAAGAACCTGCCTGCCTATGCAAGAGATGTAAGAGATGCGGGTTCGGTCCCTTGGTTGGGAAGATCCCCTGGAGGAAGAAATGGCAACCCCGCTCCAGTAGTCTTGCCTGAAGAATCTCATGGACAGAGAAGCCTGGCGGGCTACAGTCCATAGGGTGGCAGAGAGTCAAACACGATTAAAGGGATTTAGCACAAGCACCACTGGTACCAGATTAAATAGATCCCTCCCATATAGATGACGATTTACAAAACGCAAAATATTCTAAAATTGAAAGATCTGTGACATAGCATCACACAGAAAAGCAGGCGCTACTCTATAGGTTCTCTTGTTTGAATTGCTTTATGGCTTTACTCCCTGAGTTGATACAAATTGGACCGCCAATAAGAATCTTGACAGTGGTTGACAGGGTTCTAGGGCAAGCAAGTTCAAGATGAGACTTGAGGAAGGAAAAAGCATCCACTCAGGGGGTCATCACAGATGATAGTGATGACGGAGGTGGGGAGAGGGGTTATAGCAGACAGACCAGAGTACCAGCAAAGCTCCTGGACAACACGTGGGCCTGGCTTCCTCCTGCTGCAGTTCTGGTTAACTTTAGGGGGGGTCAGGGGAGATATGCAGGCGAGTTTTAAACAAGCTCCCTCCCTACTCTGCATCCAAATAGGCCTGGGGCAGGTGTGGGTTGGGTGGGGAGCATTGTCCTGGAAAGATTACCCCAGCTGGGCCCCTGGAAGGGCGGCCAGCATTAAGAGTATCTTCTGAGACAGCCAAAATCCTTCTACAGTCACATAGTAAACAGAGTTTCTCAGCTATTCTAGTAGACAGCAAAAGCAAACTGGGAAAGCCCAGAGTTTTTAAATGTTTCAATTTCTATCTCTCCTTTTAAGAGAGATTGGGAATATTTTATAGCCATTCTATGGTGTTATTGAAGGAAGATATAATAAAGAGGTGGTTTATTAATACCTTTAGTATTCTAAAAATATAGGCAACTAGTAATCTCAGAAAACCATTTCCTATCAGGAAATTTAATATAAATCTAGCTGATTTCAAATTCTTAGCTTTTACAGGCTTTAAATAAAAATCCATTAATGTGAAAACTTTTCATCCTCTTACTAGAAAATCAATCACCGAAATGAGTTTGGGTATCAAATGGATCTAAACAGACAGAGGTGCATGGTATAAATTATAATTTGAAAGGTACAAAAATAGAACTGAGAAGGGACTTTTTGTCACAGAAGTCTGCAGTCAACATTTTATAAACCAGTTCAGATTGTCATTAATTTTTGACAGCTTTGAGTCAAACAAGAATCATGTTCCCAGCCCTAAGAGATGTCGGGGGACAGCAAAGGGCCAGTGTGACAATCCAGTGTGGTTTTCCTAACTAAACATGAAGTATAGTTATTCACCTGGAACATTAACTCAGAATAAACGGCTTAGCAAATCTTAATTGAATCCATTATTTTTCCTCTTGCACAACCTTTTGTATTTAAACAGTTGGCTTGCTAGTTTGAACCTACAGTCTTTATATATAAAAGTATATTTCACTTACCATGGGAACCAGAACTAATAAAATAAATTTTATTTTTTATCACCAATAAACTTGCAAATTGTGTTCATTTTAAAATAATCACCTGAAGAGACAACAAACAAGATCTAAGATTGCAAGAAAACTCAAGAAACTAATGGGGCAAATCCATCAGTTCCAAATAGGTCATAGCACGTGACCTATTCTTACCTGTTAAATGGTGGCTCAAATGGTAAAGAATCTACCTGCAACACGGGAGACCTGGGTGCCATCCCTGGGTCGGGGAGACCCCCTGGAGGAGGAAATGGCAACCCACTGCAGGATTCTTGTCTGGAGAATCCCAAGGACAGAGGAGCCTGGTGGGAGTCCATGGGGTCACAAAGAGCCAGACACGACTGAGCAACTAACACATCCACTTTCACTATAATTAAAGACGTAACTTCTCTTAACAACACGACAAAGTCCTAAACCCGAAAAGTCACGAGCCTCCTACACATACTACAGTCACTACTTGTCTTAAAAAAGTAATCCTGCAAGGTTTCCGGTTACCAGGGGCACAACAGTCACACCTTTGTCAGTCTGGTCGTGTCTTCCTACTGGTAAGGGGTCTGTCCTTTATCTCTAATGTGCGTCTCTTCCTCCAGCTAAATCACTAGCTGCCTCCTCCCTTATCTTGAGGGTTCCCACTGTCCACGCTGTTCTCAGGTTGTGGCTACGCCCCACCTTCCCCTGAAAAATCTCACGCATTCATTCTTTCAAACTCATCTCACATTCTAACTTTTTCATGAAGAATTTCAAGGTCTCCAACTTGATCATGGCCTCCCACCCCTATACAGATCTAGAGGCAAGAGTACTCATTTGTGCCTCTCTTCAGGATTATCCATGCTATTCTGCTTTATATACTTATTTGGGTTATCTTTTCCATAGGCTCATCACCCTCTGAGGGTCAGGGATTGAGTTTTTCCTGCCTTAGAATCTCCTGCCTTGAAAAGAGTCAGACCCAGAGAAGGTGTCAACAGAATAACATAATGTAATATCTTAGAAAATAAAACATCTGATTAAAATAGTATCATGAAGAGCATACCCTAATAAAAAGTGTGATATAATGAAACATGTTAAGAAATGACACATTTTAATCACTTATATGTGGAACAAAAGAGAGATACAAACAAACTTATTTACAAAACAGAATAGACTCACTGACAGAAAACAAACTTATGGTTACCAAGAGGAAAGGGAGAGGGATAAATCTGAAATCTGGGATTCACAAATATACACTACTGCTGCTGCTAAGTCGCTTCAGTCATGTCTGAAGCGACCCTATAGACGGCAGCCCAGCAGGCTCCCCCATCCCTGGGATTCTCCAGGCAAGAACACTGGAGTGGGTTGCCATTTCCTTCTCCAATGCATGAAAGTGAAAAGTGAAAGTGAAGTCGCTCAGTCATGTCCGACTCTCAGAGACCCCGTGGACTACAGCCTACCAGGCTCCTCCATCCATTGGATTTTCCAGGCAAGAGTACTGGAGTGGGGTGCCGTTGCCTTCTCCACAAATACACACTACTATACACAAAATATTAAACAACAAGACCTACCGCTTAGCCCAGGGAACTAAATATAATATCTTGTAATAACGTAGAATGGAAAAGAATCTGAGTCACTTTGCTATACACACGAAACACATACAGTATATCAACTATACTTCAACTTAAAAAGAAATTATACACTTTGAAGATCCACAGAGAAAGGAAAACATCCAAGGTGCCCCAAGCCTATGATCCAAGCACATTGCCAAGAACTCAGGTCAAGTCCAAGAGAGTCTCTGAAGTTGGACAGACTTTGGCTTAAATGTCAATGTGCCACTCGGCAAAACACGTGACTTTGAGCAGTCTATCTAGAGTTTCTGGGCCTTTATTTTCTTCTTTATTAAGCAGGGATTATAGATGCCTGCTTATGGAGTGGCAAAAATTAGATCTGGTCACTCTGTGAGCACCTGGGAGTGTTCACAGCCCATACAACGCGAAGGTCAGAAGGCAACTGTGCTGGGTCCACTAAGCCACACTCCCCACCAAGCAGCACTCACTCACCTTGTCATTCACTTTTTTTAAACCAATATTTCAGATTAGAAACACATTCATTTCCTCCCTCCATCCCCATTCTGTTCAATTCCTATTTGGTTGGATTCCAGAGAGACTTATGTGACTGAATGCAGGGATTTTTCAGAAGAGGAGAAGATCCATAGAGGAGATCTGCTGGTTAAGCCATTGCATGTGGGACCTGGGCCAATAGAAAGGATTGGTTGTCAGACTGGTGAAGGGATTTAAAATGATATTATACAAAGAGCGGATGCGGGATGCGAGTGCTGGCCTGTAAAAGAGAGGCGCCAAGGACACCAGGGTCACCTCAGGTGCAGCAGATGCAGCTAGACAAGGTTTGTGTGGCCTGATGGGATAAAACTAGGACATCTAAAAAGTTATGAGACAGATTTCTGTTTGGTACACACGAAGAACTTGTTTTTGACTCTTTGGTCTGTCCAAAGATGCAATGTGCTGCCTTATAGGAAGGGATGTTGGTCCGGGAAGAGGTTAGATTATTCTGTCTTTAGAATTTATTTTAACCCTGATATTCAATAAATCTATGACCCATTTAGGGAACTTCTTTTTGTCTGATGCCACACAACATATAACATAGCAAACATAGGAATTCCCTGGTGGTCCAGGGGTTAGGACTCTGTGCATCCACTGCAGGGTGCATGAGTTCAATCCCTGGTCAGAGAGCTAAGATCCTGCATGCTGTCTGGTATGGCCTATATATATATAACTGTGGTGTTGGAGAAGACTCTTGAGAGTCCCTTGGACTGCAAGGAGATCCAACCAGTCCATCCTAAAGGAGATCAGTCCTGAGTGTTCAAGACTGATGCTGAAGCTGAAACTCCAATACTTTGGCCACCTGATGCAAAGAGCTAACTCATTTGAAAAGACCCTGATGCTGGGAAAGATTGAAGGCGAGAGGAGAAGGGGATGACAGGATGAGATGGTTGGATGGCATCACTGACTCAATGGACATGAGTTTGGGTAAATTCTGGAAGTTGGTGATGAACAGGGAGGCCTGGAATGCTGCAGTTCATGGGGTCGCAAAGAGTCGGACATGACTGAGTGACTATACACATACACACACACACACACACACACACACACACACGTAGAGAGAGAGAGTGAGCAAACAGCTATTATTTTACATTACTGAATTCCATAGTAAATTTACTGAAAATCCTCTAAAAAACATTTGTTACATAAATACCCCTTTGAATATCATTGTCTCCATCTATTACCATCAATTTCCATAGTGTCTTGTGCTAAAAAAAAAAAACTCTTCCAAGGAATTTTTAAGACATCAACCTCCACTTCCTTCCCAATCTCTCTTAAGCCTAATCCAGTCAAACTTCTATTCCATGGAAACAGTCGCGTCAGAGCCACATCTCCACTTTACCAAGCCCAGCAGTTCATTCTCAGGCTCAGATTACATGATGTCTCAGCACACAGGCATTGCTAGGAATCCTCCTAGTCTTGAAACTCTGTCAGACTTAGATTCCAAGTCATCCTGGTCTCTTGATTGTTTAGTAGGGTTTTTCCCCCTCACTTGCCTTTCCAGTTTCCACTGCTGCCTCCTCTCCTTTTGCTGAACTTCAAATATTGGAGAAGACCAACTGAGCAGTGATCACTTCATTCTCCCCTGACATTCTTCTTTCAGTAGCTCTCATCCAGCAAGACACCACCCATATGCCCCTGAATCATCAGCATCCATCCCCAGTCTTGAATTCTCCTCCGAGTTCCAGCCTGTTGGGTAAAACTGCTTTACAGACTTCTCTACTGGATCTCACAACATCTCACCATGAACAGTTCTAAGGCATAGCACTCGATCCCATACCTCTTCTTATTTTTTAAAATTATTATTTATTCCTATTGAAATACTATCAGCTGTGTGCCAATCCAGTTCACATGCCATTGACATGCTCCTGGCCCTGAAGACTATAGAGATGACTTTTGTTCATTATCTGCCCCTACTCCCCATTTTCACAATGGGAGACGTTTAGAGTGGGAGATAACTTTCAGTTTTTTCTTTTTCTTTTTTTAGACATAATTCTTTTTCTTTTTTTTCAGCCACACCACGTGGCTTGCAGGCACTTATTTCTCCGAACAGGGATCAAACCCAGGCCCACAGCAGTGAAGTGCTGAGTCCTAACCCCTAAACCACAAGGGAATTCCCCATGCCTCATTTTCTAAATCCCAGATACACTGAACACATTTGTTCCATGGTGCTTTTTCTTTGGGTTTATATGACCTGGAATGCCATCCTCATTCCAAGACTCCGTCCCTCTTGTTTGGGTCTCTGATCAAATGTTATCCCTTACACATGCCTTTGCTGGCAACCCTAGTTGAAAAAGTGTTGCAGAAGTTTATTAAATGGTTAGTGAATGAATAAATGAGCAATCACTGATCTCTTTTTATCATAATACTTAAAAATGCTGCCACTAGCTATTCCAAAATGCCTTGCCAGAAACTATATATTCTTTCTCGAATTTGGAAACACTGGAACAGAAATCTGTTAACAGAGCTGTTGTGGGAAAATCTACTTGGCTCTCTATCTGCCCCTAGAGGGGACTCTGGAAACTCAATAAAGAGGGTGTGACAGCGGCTGCTAGCCCAGACTAGGCTTCAACAAAGCCTGAGACCTCAAGGCCACAGCTGCCCCGTCTATGAGAGGCCGCTGCTGGGTCTACGCTCGTCACAGTCCCATCCAGCTCTAGAATTCTATGCTTTCACATTTCAAATACCCCGTGTCCTAAGGAAGTAATTGGGGGTGTTGTCCTGACACACATTTGCACATGGGAATGAGATGAAGGCTGTGCCGAGTGCTCTAATCAAGACCATCACAGGCAGAAGGCCGAAGTTGATCTTGTTCACTATTGCTTGCACTTCTCTCTCCGAAAGGTGTGAAGGGTGTACCTGGAGCAAATGACAATCAAAAAAAGAAAAGAAAAAAAGATGGCCCCCTCCGATCTGTGCTTCTTCGGCTAGAACTTCCCTAGAGAAGAATGAATTGTCTAAGGCCAACTTGGCACGAAGGGATATGTTTCAATTATTTTCTCATGTAAAAAATCTTATAGTATTGTTTTAACTTGATTCTCTTTCTAGAATTCTAATTATTTAACTTAGAATACATATGGTAACTGTAAGTATTAATACTACAAGTTAATACTGTTCAATTATACTCAAGGGTTTCCCCGGGGACTCAGTGGTAAAGAATCCACCTGCAAAGCAGAAGACACATGAGCCACAGGTTCGATTCCTGGGTCAGGAAGATCCCCTGGAGTAGGAAATGGCAGCCCACTCCAGTATTCTTGCCTGGAAAATCCCATGGACAAAGGAGCCTGACCGGCTACAGTCCAGACCCCAAAGAGTCAGACAAGACTTAGTGATTAAACCACCACTACACTCAAGGCAAATGTTAACTGTAAGCAGAGTGAAAGTAAAGGCTACAGGAGGCATGCTTTTTATAGGATTGTTTCATGGACATCATCTTAACTATGGGATGTATAAAACAAAGTTTTCAAAAATTAATTGGAAAAGAGATCTTCCTTCCTATTATCTTCCCTTCCTGTTGAATTTAACAACCTTAAGTAAAGTTGGCATTACAGACTTTCTAACGTACTGGAATACTGCTTTATTTTATAACAAACTGGCTCTCTATAAAGGTACAGACAAAGGAACAGGCAAAGACTGCTCAAAATCAATGCCAGGAACATGAGGGCTTCACGTCCCCAAGGAAATGTGGGTGTCAAATTGGTAGATAAAATAAAGTCCAATAAAACTATTCTTACCATATTTCTAAATCACAGATATTTATTTAATAATATGGATATTATTTTTTTTTTTGGTCATGCTGCCTAGCTTGTGGAATCTTAGTTCTCCAACCAGGCATTGAACTCAGGCCCTCTGCAGTGAAAATGTGGAGTCCCAACTACCACTGGACTGATAGGGGATCTCCTAGATGGCTTTTCTTAAATTTAATGTGAAATGGGGGATTTCTGTTTACTAATCTGGATGATCTTTTAGTAAACCAACAGACATTTGAGTTTTTTGCAAAATGATGTTTCTCCACTAAGCATAGGTAGGCAAATTTACCTTTAAATGTCAAATAGACATGTATCTTAACAGTAACTAAAACTATGTAAAGTCTTTTCCTTTTTGCCTCAAACTTTACACCTTGTGAAATGTGTTTTAGCAAGTGCAAGATAAATACTTGCTGAATTGGATTTGATTGCCCAGTCCAGATACCTGTGATGCTAGGAATGAGTGAGTTTAAGCTCTAAAGACTATATTATTGACTATCATCCAATTTCAGGTGAGGAATTCTTTCTTTCATGATAAATATCATGAATATATTCATAAGAAAAAAGATCAAAATACATGCTTGAATATGTAGTACACATTGCAGTCAAATGGAAAGTTTTTCTCCTTTAGAAAAACTCCCTTTTTCTTTCATAGTCCCTGCGACCACTAAGGTATTGAGAATCATTTACTTTGAATCTGATAAAGATTCTTTTACGTTTGGGTGTGTGCTCAGTTGCTCAGTTGTGTCCAACTCTCTGGGACCCTATGATCCTCTGACCCCACAAGGATCCTCTGTCCATGTAATGTTTCAGGCAAGACTGGAGCAGGTTGCCATTTCCTACTCCAGGGGATCTTCCTGACCCAGGGATAAATCCCAGAGGTCTCTTGCGGTCTCCTGCACTGGCAGGCAGATACTTTACCGCTACCACTACCTGTGTGCTAGTATCCCAGTTGTGTTCCAGCTCTCGGAGACCCCATGGACTGCAGCCCTCCAGGCTCCGCTGTTCATGGGATTCTCCAGGCAAGAGTACTGGCATGGGCTGCATTTCCTTCTCCAGGGGATCTTCCTGACCGGCCCAGGGATCGAACCCACATCTCTTATGTCTCCTGCATTAGCAGGTGGGTTCTTTACCAGCTGAGTCACCAGCGAAGCCCAATTCTTTCATATATATATATTAATTCATTTTTCTTTGAGACTAGGAATTGATTCATGAATTCCCTCTAATTTGGTAGCAGAGTCACCGTGCTAATGAAGTGGTAGCAAATACACTTCCTTTTTATTATACTTAAACAAGGTAAGAGAGAGAAAGTGTTTCCAGGGGCTTAGGGAGTAAAAAGCTGAGGTTTAGAAACTCAAATTCAGAAACTGAATACACACATAAAATCATTCTTTTTAAAATAATTACACTAATTAACTCACATTTGCCATTTTTTTCCCCCCACAAACCTCATGGTCTCTTGGCAATATCTCCTGAAATAAATATGGTTTCAGCTTCAGGATTTTCAAAATAACATCATGGTATACTCTTAATTTTCAAGGTTAAAAGAAAGCTTACAACTTGTAGAACACAAGAGGAAGAGGCAATGTGGAAGAGGAAGAGGCAATGTGGAAGAGGAAGAGGCAACTCACGACCATTGACAGCTAATAACAGCCTGTAAGAGTCTAGATGAATCTATTATTTTTATGCAGAAAAAGAATCAGGTAGACAGAGCATCTATAATATGTACACACACATTCATAACATGTTTTTTTTTTTTTTCGTGAACACATTATTTAAAGTCACATGCCCCTCCTTCACTCCACAACATCCCCCTAGGCCAGAGCAGCTTCCAGGTACCATCACTCTTTGCTCCAGAATTGCTTGTCCTGCTCCACTGACCAACAAGGGTATTTTATGACATAAGTACTGGTGCTGTTTTTCATCCAGCTACTCTTCCTTGCTAACCCAGATGTCTTGTTGCTGTTCACATGTGCTGTCCCAGAGAGAAGCAGAATAGTTAGTAAATTCAAGTGATGTCATTCTCTTTTGTAAGAGGTCAGAGGCCTCTTCTATGTTGTCCACATTATTCAAAATCCAAATTGAGAACAAACAGGGGATTTGATTTTCAACCACCCCATGAGCTAAAGAAGCAACACGGTTTGCTGGAAACTGTGGAAGAAAGCAGGAAAGTTTATTGTTCCTTTAATCATTTCAATAATGAAAATTCACAGGGCAGAAAAACCATCATTTTGACTTTATTTAAAGCTCTAAGTACAGGTTTTTGTGAGTCTCTCAAAGTATCATAAGTTTTAGAGTGGAGAACCCACTGGCTGATAAATTCTCTACAAGCCTGCCAAAGAAAACATCATTGTGACTTGTTCTAATAAGTGCTCGGAACACAGAGGAAGGATTTGTTTTAAAATCCTATTTGGATCTTCTTATCTGATGGCATTAGGTTATCGCACATCCACACCTTTCCAGAATGCCTCCCACTTCCCTCTCTTGGCATACTGAGCAATCCTACATGGGTGACACTTTCAAATCAAAGAACTAAAAATAACCTTGGTTCTGAATGTCAGTATGAAATGGTGGATCTCATTTAAATGCACGTCTCTGGGAGGCTCTAGATATGTTAGTAAACCAACAGACATAAGAGTTTTGAACATGCTTTCCCATTAAGAATACAGAGGTAAATTTATTTTTAAACATGAAATAGACATGCATCTTGGAATCAGGGCTATAGACATTATCTACCATGGCCAGATACATCAGTGTTTTCCTCTTACTTTGCAGATAAAGATGAATAAACTGCAAAAACATTGCCTAAAACCTTGGTCAATCCCTTTGGTAAAAATCTTCAAACTACTGATTCCAAAACTGATCATTTCTACAACTGAGATGCTACTGCTGATCTAGGGTAAGAATTAAAATCCACTTGTCGGGTTCACTTGAGTCAAGTGTATTCATGGATATTATTTTATTTATACCACTAGGTCTTCTATTGCTTACTCATCCTAAGAAAGCAATGGCAAGCATGAAATTGTCTATTTGTTCTATAGCCTTGAAGGTTAGACACAAGTACTCTAGTCAGATGCTACAAGTCAACAGATGAGTATTAAATACCTGGGATGATATCTGGTAGGTTAAAAGTGAAAGATAACATAAGTGGACACACCAGATCTACTTGGATGGTGAAAAGTGCTACTTGAATTGAACCTCAAAATAAGGTGGGACTTGAAAAGATTCAGTAAACTATTTGAAATGCTTCTCTCAGTAGCAGCAAGAGCCAGCAGAGCTCAGTAATGTTGGGATTGAACAACACATTAAGTGTAGGAGCACCGGACGAGCCCTGAAATTGGCACATAGTAGAGTATTTGTAGAGATGAAGAGCCGAACCACAAAAGGACAGCTCTGATGTGGCAAAAACCTTCGAAAAGATGACAAAGCAACACAACAGATGGGGAGAGGCTACAGGAGCAGCCGCCACCACTGCGGTGACTAGGGACGGATCATCCAAACAAATCTCACCTTTGCATTGCTTTCTTTTAGACACAGGACAATAAAATGTACCACCCGAACAAGAATTTTTATTTAAGTGGCTAGAAAATGGTAATAATTGTGGGTTTTTCGTTTCTTTTTTAAGTTTCCTAGTTAAAAAAGCAAACAAAAAATACCCAAAACAGAAAACCTTTTTCAGTGTCAGAGGACACTGAAAAATAAGAGGCAAGATTTAGGATTAGTGAAGCTGCAGTAACTTTTCTCCCTTGTAGTGGAAGTGTTTGTGTGCTGGCAAATAGGTTTTTTTTCTTTTTTTAAAGAAACAAATAGATATGCTGAAAATCTGTCTCTGCATTTTCCTGCTGACTAATGACACTCTTAGCTCCATCTACCATTTTTTTCTTTTGTCTTGGCCTTGACCTCAGGCAGTCTAAATTCTCGATGTTCAGAGAAATTGAGAGATGGGAAGGATTTGGAATCATTGGCGAAAAATTTTTCTCTAGATAGCTCTTTTATTTCATGAGGGAAAAATGTAATCACGAAGTTCTCAGATATCCTGAATATGAATCTATGCACCATGAAATTAAAAAGCTCTTTCTTAAAGGTAGCTACACTAAAAATGAGATTTCAATCCAGAACTAAATGTCCACTGAGGGCAGGAACAAATAATTTTCTTCTTTTCTTGATGGAAACTATGCTTTAACTTTCCACTGTAATTACACTGCCTTCAAGTTGAAAACCTAAAATTAGATAATTGGGGAAGGTCACCTTCCAAATCCAAGAAGGCACCAAAGAGAACCTAAGAATGTTATTCTGACATGAGGAAGCTTTGTTCATTCAACTGAGTATAGGGTATGTTCTAATGATTTACACCAAGCAAGGGAGCACTTACTTATACCAAAAGCAAGAACATTGGTAGAAGTTCAACAGACAGTTAAATGCTTAAAAATAGGAAGAAGAGAAGCCTCTGCTAACAGTTGAGAGACAGAATTTATGAATGATAGTGCTAGTTGTCAGAACCTTGAACAATAGTAGACCTAGCTGGGTACAGGGTTAACGTAATTGCAGGAACTGAGGCTCACCTAAATTGGGCATCCATCCTTAACCTTGGGCTGATCAATACATTTGAGACAAACCAAAGAGAAGCAACATGTTAAGGTCAACTTTCAACAAGCAAGGCCACTGAGAAGCAAGTAGGAGCAAGTGAAGCAGATGAAAGTCTCCAGCCTAAGGCAGAGGAGAAACCCACAGCTTGATAAGGATGTTGATACTTTTCTCTCCCAAAGAACAAAGGATCTTGGTGGGATTTGGCTCTGCTGAATAGCTGAAGAGTAACAATGATCTTCAGGCCACAGCCGAGGGCACCCTGAACCGCTGTGGACAAGATGACACATCATGATATGAAACGATTGGAAAGTCACTAGACCTGGCAATAGTTCTGGTAGGAAAGGAAATGAACCAGCACTGAGAGAAATGGCTCGTAGGATGCGGTCTAAGCACTGGGCAATTGAGAATATCTAAACAAAGAGTGAGGCTGGTGGGGAGGCAGGTGGGGTACATAGTCCTTACTGATTCCATCCTGACAGTCGCAGGGCGTATGCAAAAGGCTACAGAGGCTTTGTAAATTCACCCCCAGGGTTCCCCAGCCACTTTGTTTATCCAGATGCTCTTTGTCCTGGGTTGTCCTGACCCCCAGTAGTCCACTCATATTATGCTCCTTCAGTTGATGCCAAAGTCTGGTGCTCAGCAACCAGGAAATAAGACACTCAGGGCACCATCTCCACCCTCCACTCCTCCTTCAACCCTCTGCAGAAGAGAAACTTGGATGTTCTGCGTGAAGCGAAGAAGGAAGGCAATGTTAATTAGTACTTTCCATGGCTCTCAGTTACTCGCTTCCTCCTTTAAAAACACATTGCAACTGCTTGTGCTCACTTTTGTTATTTTCAGTTCTTTCTGGGACAAACAGAATATAAAGAAACAAATTTTTGTTATCTGAAACCAGATCCAGAGGTGCTTTATTTTTTGGTTAATATCTATCAAGTTTTAAGTAGCTACTATCCAGGGAGGGAGAGACAGATATAGAGAAGTGAGGGAGGGCAGGAGGAAGGAAGAGGCTGAATGAGTCTTACCTAAGAGCTAACTTGGAGAGAGAGGCACCGCCTTTTGTGGCCATTAACCATGAGCTGAAGAACAAAACAGGAGCAACCGTGAGACAACAGGACAGAACGCAGAAGCAGTGGCCGGGGCTGGCCGGGAAGATGATCTCTGTATGTCAGACTAAAGGACTGCCTGCAGTTGAAATAAGTCCTGGAAGGAATACAAGGCGAGACCGTAGCGTCTCGGCCCTGATCCTTTTCCTGACTTCTCTCAGCTTCTCCTTCCCACTCACGGCATAAAACTGAGAGCTGAGCCAGTTGTCTGGGTGATTTAAGGAGAAGGAAAATAAAACTCCACTACCTCAGTTGGAGATTTTTTTTTTTTTTTTTGCCCTGCATCCTTAGTATCAAGGTTATATTCTGCAATATCAGGACTAAATTCAGTGTTATTATAAGACAGGCAGTGCTGTTTTGCACACACACTTGTACTATTTTGAATAAAATGCTGCTGATGGTACTGACCTTCACCTCATGGGAATCAAGTCTGATCAAAGGAAAGGATACATCAGCTCCTGACATAAATCTCCTTTCAGAAGCACCCGTTTAAATCAGATGCAGATACCAGAAGAGCAAAACTCCTCTTCGGGGTTAGGTAGTTTGATTATATCTGAAGAAAAATGTTTGGGAACATCATGTGAAAATATTTCACAGTAATGGGGTATTGTATCAATTTACATTCAAACTTTACATCACTGATAATGATCATTAGATTTTTACCATCTTATTTTTTGGAAAACTTGTTCACTAAAATGATTATACAACTGATTCTTAAAAGGCATAAAACTGTCTCACATTTAGTCTATGCTTCTTTTTCACTCTGCCAGGTATATGGGATCTTAGCTCCCAGACCAGGGATCAAACCCACGTCTCTTGCATTGGAAGCGTGGAGTTTTAACCACTAGACTCCCAGGGAAGTATCTAGTCTATGTTTTGTAAAGTAAAATCCAATAAAGAAGGAAGAGCATCCTATGTTAAAGGATTCTTACTCTTAACTACAATAGTAAGAAGTGAGACACCAACAGAGGATTAGTTAAACCAGCAATGGCACACATCTAAAATGGAATATTGGTGGGAGGTGGGAGGGAGGTGCAAGGGGGAGGGGACATATGTATACCTATGGCTGACTCATGCTGATGTATGGCAAAATCCAACACAATATTGTAGAGCAATCATCTTCCCATTAAAAATAAATAAATTTAACTTAAAAAATAAAATGGAATATTATTCAGCTATTCAGTATCAAAGTAGATTTATACTTATTGATGTGTGAAGAAGTATACAATATATTGCTCCACTAAAAAAAAACTACAAAGAATAAAGAGTATTCATAGCATATAGCCATTTTTCATCATTTATTCATCATTTGCACTGAAAAACATTTAGAAGGAGATCTACCAAAACATGTGGATACATTTAGCTGTCACCTTCTATCAGGCATCTATCTATTCAACTACTTAGGTGTATTGGAGATATTATCACTTTCTCATTATATTTTTCTATGCTGGTTGAATCTTAACAAACATATTGTTTGTATAATCTGAGAAAATTAAGCTATCTAAATTTTGGAAAAAAAATTATTGACCTATCTAATATATTTTTTGTTGTTGTTTAATCTCACTGATAAAATGCTGAAAACAATCACTGTAGTTTATGAAGAATATTTTTGTTTAAAGGACAGCAATCTTACTAGCTTTCCATTTGGACTTATTTCTTTCAGCTCACATGGCTAAAAAAGTAATGATAAAAATCTCTGTATTTTCTAGACATCACATTTTCTATGATAAATTATTAAGTAGCCAACCAGCAATGAAGATGTTTTTGAAAAACAGACTCATGTTTCCTCTCTCAAGCCAGAAACAAAAGCCACTAGCTATTTTCAAAGCACTAATTGTTCTTGGAATGTAAAGGGAGTGTCTAATGCTCTGCACTGATAATTTGACCCACATAGAAGCCTTCTGGGATAATGGGAAATAATTATCTTTAACAAACACATAAAATCCCTCATTAATGTGTAGCTGGTTATGAAGCAATAGTGCCAAGAAGAACTGCTTTACAACGTGTGAATCCAGTGGTTTGAACTTAAGGCTGATTTGACTTTTCCCTTGTAAAACTCCCTTTCTTAGGCATCAATAACTAACCCAATTAAAACTGACATCAGGTTGGAACCACACATAGCTTTATGGGTAGAAAGGCTTTCTTTGTACTTTGGAGCATAGGAACAATTTTGCTTTTCTAAATGCAGATGTTTAAAGACATTTTTATAGTTATGTTAAAAGCTTGGGGCTTTTACTTATTTAAAAAGTATTTTAGATCATTCTTGGAGCTATATGCATTCATTAGAGAAATGCTTGGTTTTAAATAAAACGAGCAGAGTATGCTATTCAACTAGTCCATACCTTCCCCATAAGTTCGGGAAAGTAATAATCAACCATTACTATTCCTAAACGTCTTGGACATGGAATCACAGGCAGCTTTCCCTGTTATAATAAGGACTAAGGTAATGTTACAAGTCTGTGGCATAAATGCACCGTGGATGAGTGTGGGGAAGGAAGCGAGCATCCTTCACCCCTCCGTCCTCCCGGTCTGTGGCTTGGCAGTGCCTGGAGAGAAGGAGCCACGGTTTGTTGTCCATAAACCAACATTCCATCTGGAGCGTGGCAAGACGGGGCGCTCTCAGTTCCATCAGACTTGGCCTCGTTCCCAAAACCTGGCATGAGAATTAACATCAGGAAGGACCAGTACCCAAGGCGGAGCATAAGTACCGCAGTAGCCAGGGAGACTCCGGAGGCCACGGCTGGCCTCAGCCCAGGAGGAATCTCAACCAACCTCCAAGGGGCGCTCTGCCCCCTGTCCAGAGTGACTTGCCAGTTGTGGTTACAAGCAGGTCTCTAGCTTTGCATCCTGGAAAGGCCAGGACACGGATGTCAGTTTCACAGTAAGATCCTCTATGCTTAACACAGGATCTGGAACACAGAAGGTGCTGAATTATGTTTGCTATAGGAATGGAATTTCTGCTGAATGGCCACCCTTTACTGCATTTTACAAATAAAAGATCACACAAATGCAAAGCAACTAGTATGACAAAACTTTCAGAAGAAAAAGCATTCTTGAGAATAACATTACTTTAAAAACTAACAGCCCATAGTTAATATTTACTAGTTCAAGTAACTAGTACCCACAGAGAAATTTTTTGCAACAGCCTGATAGAAACAATAGTTTAAAATCAAGTGATAAGCTAAAGACCTCTTTCTGTCCGTCTAACTCTTTGTCTCACTTCAAAGGCTCACTGAAGAGGAGGTGAATTTACTAACGAAACTAATGTAACATCCATTCAGTAGATGCTTGGTGAACATTTACCATATTTTGCAAAGCTGAGAAAGACATTAGTTATGCCCCCAACAGCACCAAGTACTGTAAAAAGTGCTCTAATTAGAGGTAAATATAAAGTGCATGGTTTTATGTGAACTAAACACACACTAAATATCAACTTTGCTTTTCAATTCAGAACAAAGCTAAAGAGACGATGCTTATTAATGGGTGATATAATTTTATCATAAGAAGAAAATTCATAAAATTTCATAATTCTGGAGACAGATAATCTAAGGTTCAAGTTCTATGTTGTCTTAACTAGCTGCATGATTTTGTACAAGTCGCTTAATCTCTAGGAATCTCACTTATCTTTAAAAATCAGAGTTAGATAAGATCTTTTAAGATTTTTCCCTCAAAAATTGTTAAGATTTTATAACCCTTTCAAGATATTTAACTTTCAATCTTGAGTGTCACCTAGAAAATCTTTAAAAATGAAGATTTTTATAGGCAATGTTAAATAAACAAAGTGATATTTTTAATATAACTGGTCATCTTCCAAATATTTATAGATACTTATGTAGTCATTGCTGTCATCATGTTAAACTCAAAAAGTATCACCAAGACTGAATGCTGTCATGAAACTATTCTTTCTAAAAGTATAAAGTTTCAAAAGAAGAAAATATATAAGTTTTAAAATATATCAGAAATACCATTCCTTTTTTGTCTGATTATTGTTGTCGTGGTGAGCTATTATTTTGAAAAGGAGCCATTTTATCACAAAGATGAGACACATGTATTTCATAGAAAACAGACATTATAAAACCAGGTAGAAAATCTTAACAAGTGCTTTATGTAAATTGGCAAAAGATCTAAATAGACATTTCTCCAAAGAAGACATACAGATGGCCAACTGGCTCATGAAAAGATATCCATCATCACTATTATTAGAGAAATACAAATCAAAACTACAATGAGGTACCAACTCACACTGGTCAGAATAGCCATCATCAAAAAGTCTACAAATAACAAATGCTGAAGAGGGTGCAGAGATAAAGGAACCCTCCTACACTGTTGGTGGGAATGTAAATTGGTGTAGCCACTATGGAAATGGAGGTTCCTCAAAAAACTAAAAAGAGAGCTATCATATGATCCAGCAATCCCATTCCAGATATCTAGATAAAACTACAATTTGAAAAAAATACATGCACACCTATATTCACAGCAGCACTATTTACAACAGCCAAAACATGGAAACAAACTAAATGTCCATCAGCAGATGCATGGAGAAATAATGGTCTAACGGTTAAATATACTGGGGACCTGGGAGCCTTCCCATTACTTACAATCTTATCTTTCTGGGTTCAGAACAGCTTATCAAAAAATGATTCATGGCCACTTGGTGAATTAAAGCTTGCTGACACAGTTCCTCAAAAGGAGACATCATTTGGATTATGAATACACAATGGAATAAACTCAGCCATTAAAAAAGAATGAAATAATGCCATTTGCAGCAACATGGGTGGACCTAGAGATTATCACTGTAAGTGAACTAAGTCAGAAAGAGAAAGATAAATACCATATGATATCACTTATGTGTGGAATCAATGTATCTAATAAAACAGAAACAGACTCACAGAACAGACTTGCGGTTGCCCAGGGGGGTGGGGGAGGGATGGATTGGGAGTTTGGGATTAGCAGATGCAAACTATTCTATACAGAATGAATAAATGACAAGGTCCTACTGTATAGCACAAGGAACTACATTCAGTATCCTGTAATAAACCATAATGGAAAAGAATATGGAAAAGGTTTTTTTTAAAAAAAAGAGTGCTATTTGTTTACAATGTGTCTCCAGTCTGACTTATATATGGTTTACATTAATTTACTGAATTCACTAGTTATGAAGAGGTATTTTCCTACCACATTATGAAAATAAAGAAGTATCACAACATCAGAACATGAAATTATCTCAGAATATCTGACTTTCACTGCATGAGATCCATGAATCTGGTAATGCTTTCAAACTACAGGTTTTCACGCCTTTTGACTTGTAAACACAAGAGCCATGCACTCGTTAGGGATTTTCACAACTTAACTGAATAAGATGAAGTCAAGAGACAAGAAATTTTCACCAAATCTTTCTATACACCCTATACCCCATTTCTTACAAATCTCACTGTAGTGATACTAATTGTAGATCAAAGGGATATAATTAGCACATATATATCTAGAAATAAGAAAATTATTGCTAGATTCTCATCATGATTATTCAGTACAACCCAAATGTTTCTGGTAGAAAACTGGATATTAAAATAATTAATAACCAAAATGATCTTTCCTTTTGAGGAAATATATCAGTAAGCATCAATTCACTAAGTGGTCATGAATCATCTTTTTGATAAGTTATTTTGAACCCAGAAAGATAGATTGTAAGTGATGGGAAGGCTCCCAGGCCCCCAATATGTTTAACTCACAGATCAGTTGACTGATTGTCTCTTGTACTCAAGGACTAGCTTTGTTTTTTGGTCAAGGGAGAGTTGAGATGAGGAAGAGAGAAAGAGTCTTCCTTTTATAAGCTGCTTCAGATACAATTTTGAGATAGCTAAAGGATGTCGTTGATTTTTTCCTTCCTCTCCTCTTGACCCTCTTCCACCTCTTAATTCTACTTTGCAATGGCCCTAATATCCTCAGGGTCCCAAGTCCAATCTCCTACCGGTGCTGGCCTCATGGGGGTGTGATTGAGTACTCTGTGGGGTCCTGTGGGGTCCTATCCATAATGATACAGTGATCATTAGCAACTATGCAAAAGAATAATCTTGAAGGAAAATGCACTAGCATATGAAAAGCAGGTTACCCCTCAATTTTCTCGAGAGACTGGAGATCCTCAAATATCTATGTAGGACCTTAGCTTACCCCTTCCCTGTTTAAGAACTCTGTTATTTCATCTGTAGAATAAGTACATCCAATTATAAATGCTAGGTCCCTTCCGATCTAAACAACCACACCAGTTCTATAAAACTAGGGACCCGAGCTTGCAAGAATAAGGTGTTGCCAACATGCAGAGTAAAAGATTACATGAAAATAATTCAACCTGTTAAATGGTCTGCTAGTCTGGTCAATGTACTTAATTACATCTGAGTGTTTTGTGGAAATTTAATCTAGTCGTTCATTATTTCATCAAACATCTACTCACCCATCATATCTATCACCCAGTTTATAAATTCCTTGTTAATCATCAGGTCACTCCAGCAGACTCCAGCCCCAAGAAGACACGAACCTCATATTATCATATTCACATCTATTGTCAGAGGACTTGGACACAGCAGATGCTCAAAAAACATTTGCTAAATGCAGGCATGACCAACTGAGGATCGACCACATGTCAAGTTTTATGGTCGGCGTTGGCAATCCAAATTGACTAAGACAAGACTCCTACTCTCAGGAATATTCTAATGGGACACAGAGAGAAAGAAACAAACCATGACAGCCTGATATAATCGATAATTTAACAGAAACATTTGAATGTAGAGGACAAGGAGGAGTCATTTTCACTTTGGCTGGTGGTACTGGAAGAGGCGTCACAGAGGAGACAGACACAGAGAGTGTGTGAGCTGAATCATGGAGCCTGAGCAGCGTCTAGACAAACAAAAAAGAAAAAGCGGGGAGAGAGACAGAGAAAGAGAACATGCAAAGACATGGAAGTTACATGCAGAGAGCTAGAAGTGGTTCAGGGGGATGCAAATGACATCATCAATGGAGAGTGATTGGAAACAAAGAGAAATAAAAAGGAGCCACATATGAAGATTAATTTTGAATAATAGATTTATCTTGAAGGTTATGAGTCATTGTAGGCTTTTATCTGTATTTTTTTTACCAAGTATTTCTCTAGGTCATTATTAAATTTGTTATATCATTGCTCCTGTTGTTTATGTTCTGGGTTTTTGGCTCCAGAGGCATGTGGGATCTTAGTTCCCTGACTAAGGATCAAACTCACATCCTCTGCACTGGAAAGCAAAGTCTTAACTACTGGACCACCAAGGAAGTCCAAAGTCACTGTAGGCTTTTAAACAGGGGGAAAGACCCACTTGGAGTTGTACTTTGAACCATCTCTCTCATCATAATATCTAGGGTACAATGGAGTTTAGTTCCCAGATTTCTGGGTAAGAATTCTACATTTTTCTGCTCAATACCAGAGCAATGAATGTTCATATCAATCACAATGGGATAAAATGAGATAATTTTTGAGAACTCTCAAAGAAGCAATGAAGATGAAAATGTGACCATGAGTATGTAATTAGTGTAATTCTTGGCAACATGAACACCATGGCTCATAAAATAATAACATCAGTAACAACAACAAAAAAACTCACAAGGTAAGTCCTGAAAACAAGTCATCAGTATAATAAAGAATGACTAGATAAAGGCAATTCAAAATGTCATGTGAACAATGTTGGTGACACATGTGAGGAGAAGGGAAGTACAAGAATAGAGAACAACTGTATAGTTCAAGGTAAGTGATTTTTTAAAAACATAGGTGGAGACCAATGTTTACAAAACATGAAAGATTAATATCAGTAGAGGAAGGAAGTTGTTTGTTTTTACTCTAAGAGGTCATTACAAACAATGGGGGGGGAAAGAACATAGGTTACCACAGAAACCATTTAAAAAATACTAAAGCAGACTTCACCACATCCAAGGAATTAAAAGTATTACATAGAACATTTGTCTTTAACCCTGCTTGAGGCAGATGTCAATTCCTTCATTTCCCAGTTATTTACATTCATTTGTTTGCATCAGAGAATACCGAAAATTACTATTTGCCTTTCCTTAGAATTATGGCAAAGCTGCATAGATTCTTACATGATAACTTCTAAACTAAATGAGTGCTTGATTAACTGAATCCTATGACTAAATAGTTGCTTAATTAAATTACAAAATGCCACGCAAAGGTCAGGAACTATGTATTTAGGTGTGAATAACACAATTAAAAAATGTGTCAACATTTCTCATTGGCTCCAATTAGAAGGAAAATATAAGAGAAAAATAATAACCTAGGGTATGTGAATAATTTTTGTAAGGCTCTTAAGATATATGAGGAACTTATCACATGACATTTAAAGTCTAGCATTTTTCCCTTTTCAGTATCTATTACCTAAATTATACATTCATAAAACATTCTTAAGTTCAAGAACACTTAAATTTTTCTTATAGAGGACAACTCACGACCCCAGGTCTGACTCAACACAGGCAGGGTTAAATAGCTACCAGCACAGTTACTGAAAGAATTCCCCTAAATGCAAACATAGGTTTCCCAAATTCAATTACAACATTTGGGGGAAGGGCTTCCCAAGTGGCTCAGTGGTAAAGAAGTCGCCTGCTAAACAGGAGACAAGGGTTCAATCCCTGAGTCAGGAAGATCCCCTGGAGAAGGAAACGGCAACCCATTCCAGTATTCTTGCCTGGAAAATCCCAGGGACAGAAGAGCCTGGTGGGCTACAGTCCACAGGGTCACAAAGAGTTGGACACAACCTAGTGACCAAATAACAACAGACCACGAATGAAACAGCTATGGAAGTTCTCATTGCCTTTGCCCTGGGGAAGTGAGGTGAGAGGGCAAGACTTAGCAACTAAATAACAACGGCCTACCACCTCAGTCTTGGTGGAAAACCCAGAACCATCACGGTGTTTCAGATAATACTAACACCTCTAAAATCACATTTTCATTAAGTCCTAGAGGAGCTAACTCAACCATGACCAAAGCAATGAAAAGAGATGACACCAACTCCATAAAGACTTTCTCCAAAACATGAGGGGAATGTGCTATTAGTTGCATTAAGTGGGATGAATCTAGAAAGATAATGCCAAGGGAGGCAAGTGGAGATTATGAGTGGAGGAGGCGTGCTGAGACATAAGAGTCACACACAGGCGTCCAAAACGGCATCAGTGGGTGCACCATTCTCACGAGGACAAGCCTTGAGTTCACAGCAGGGCCGCCAACTCCACGAGGATGGAGAGTGGATTAGAGTCTGAGTGAGAGCTATTTTATCCTTAGGATGCAATTCTGATTGGGCGCAACATCAACACAGAATTAGATTTCAGTAATACTTAAGGAATTGCTCGTATCCAATGAACTTCCAAGAACCTTGTAACTCTCTATGAGTAACACACAGGACCATTCTCTTATCTTTCCAGAAATGATTTTGAAACTATATGCCTATGTCCTTGCACCAAATCAGGCTCGATATTTATGCATAAAAAACACACAACCTTTCTATATACTATAAACAATGAATCCTGCACATGCTAAGAACATTGATGGTGAGAACACGGTTGATCACTCCCTCCTTGAACGCTCTCCTTTTGGCTTCTGTCTTCATGCTTCTGTCCACATAGGCTGCAGCTCTCAGTCTCATATGTGGGGCTTTCCTCAACCCCCGATGCTGGGTGTTCTATTTCTCTAACCTCTTTTCTATCTATTCTTGTTCCCTGGGTGGTATCAGCCCATTTTACGGCTTTAAAAAATAGGGGTGCCTATGATTTCCAAATGTTTTTTTCCCAGCTGTGTCTTCTCTCTTGATCTCTACAGTCACAGACACTCAATTACTGTACTGAATGTAAACCAGACATCTAAAATGAAACATGTCCCCCCAAAGCTCTTGATTTTCTTTCTCAACCTTGTTCCCAACAGTCTTATGCCTTTCTTCATTTCCAAATGAAAAACAAAGGGGCTACCCTGCACTCGTCTCTCTCACAGACTACCTACAATCCATCAGCAAAATCTTTTCGGCTTTACCTTCAAAATATATCTAGATTTTTACCACTGTTCTATCCAATTTAATCTCTAGTCGAAGCCATTCTTATCTCTTCTGACTTACCAGAGTTGACCCTCCAGGTCTCCTTGGTCCCACTATTGAAAATCAGTATGATGTTAAGTATACATATTACATGCTCTCAAACAATACTTATGAAGCATCTATTATGACGTGCACTGTGCTAATCAGTGTATAGGGTACTGGCATGAAGTTGACCTAATTCCTGCCTTCAAGGTGTTTATCCACTGAGTGGGTGGATTAGACACTACTCATGTCATCATGCAAAGCAGTACCAAACAACGGACATGAGTGTAACAAGGTGTTCAGAAAGAAGGGAGAGAGTTTCTGACTGTATTGGCAATAATGCCTTCATTGCAGACACGGTATTTAGGTTGGGCCTTGAAGATAAGTGGAGTTTTAGATGTAGTCTTTCCCAACACTGCCCCAGCAGGAGACAGAAAAGTCAGTACATCTTGAGCGTACCGCTAGTGTCGTTTGACAGATATCTGGGGATAGGCGGGGACACAGAGGAGACACACGCTAGACAGTTAAGATGGAATTAGAATAGGATGCCAGGCCAAGAAGCTGGGATCTGATATGGAGACCGAGAGTCTAGGAGGAATTTCATCATGAATGCAACAAAATTAGTGGTATGTTAACGGGAATTAATTTGGAGACCAAGTGTAGGAATATTTCATGCCTTATTGATAAGCCTTTAGAGACCTTCACGTTTAAAGGCCTGCCACACACTGTATCAATAGAAAGAAAGTGCGCCCATACCCCATGTCAAACACAGTTATACATACATGATTTTTGAATTGGCTAGGTTTACATTTGACTAGTTCACATAATTTTAGCATTTGTAAGCCCTTGTTCATTTTGATTTAGCAGTTTTCTTTTTCTATTTGAGAGTCAGTATTTTTACAGGTCTTTAAACATCCTGAAGGCCCCAGGTACTTTCTCCATGATGCACAGTGAATGAAAAGGCTCTGCAAAAGGAAAGGATTGCAGGACAGGGCATTATACAGACATAAACACTTTGATATATTTAAAAGTAATAGGAGGGTGTAATATATCTTTAGGAAGGAAAAATGTGTCTACAGCACTATAATTACAAAAACCATGCACATATCTGAGGGGTCAATATAGTCACCCACTCAGGCTGGACATGTGCCCTTAAAGTGATTTTATAGTCAAAACCCAGTTTTGATTAAAACTCAGAAAAAGATTTTTTAAAAGAAGGCAAATAAAGTAAGATACAATTTAAATGGTTTCTTCCTTTGTTTTAACATATGTTTTGACTAATTTCATTTTCAGCTATTTAGAGATCATGATTTATCTATCCATTTATCAAACAGTTATCAAACTAAATGTTCCGAAGTATCACTGTTTTGTGTCAAGCTTTGTGTTATATTTAAATTTGAGATACTACCATATAATATCCATTATAGGAAGAAAGAGATTAAATTAAAAGAAGTTCAACCTAGATTGATAAATGGATCTTTGACACTACTTTGTACTTTAATAAGAAGAGTCATTAGTTCGGAGTAACAAAGTATAAAACTTAATCTTCAAAGCACTATAAAAAATCAGAATCGTTACAAGATGACAAACTTTTACACTCCATGCAATGTTTAATGTGAAGTTAAAAGAAAATCGGTTATTCTATTGTTCAGTCATATTTTTTTTTTAGTCTGAGGTCTTTTATTTTTAACAGTAAAATGAACACAAAACAGTATCTGTAGGAAACACTATATGTAGCCAAAAAATTTAACATTGTTCCTAAAAACAATTTTAGGGAAAAGTCACAATTATGTTTTTTGAACAGTGAGCAAATTTTAGAGCTCTATCTCCAAGAGTAAATATTTACCCTCTTTCCATTTGTTTCTCTTTGAATTTAATCACAATGTTTACAAATCAAAGCTTAGGGTCTTCCCTGTGGCTCATCGGTGAAGACTGCACCTGCCAATCCAGGAGACGTGGGTTTGAGGTTTGATCTCTGGTCTGGGGTATTACAGCCATGCAGCATGTAGTAAGCCCATGCATCACACCACTGCGCCTGTGTTCCAGAGCCCAGGAAGCGCAACTACTGAGTCCATGGGCAGCAGCTACCGAAACCCACGCACCCAGAGCCCGTGCTCCACAACGAGAGAAGCCTCTGCAATGAGAAGCCTGCACACTACAGCTAGACAGCAGCACCCATTCTCCGAAACTAGAGAAAAGCCCCTCGCAACAACAAAGACCCAGCAGCGCCAAAAAAAAAAATCATGGCGATATCATGTCATTGTATGGCAAAACCAATAAAAAAAATAAAATTAAATTTAAAAAAATCAAAGTTTAACCTTACAATCAACAATCCTTCTTTTTAATTAAATTGATCTCTGTGTGACACTCTAGCATGCCCATCTGGTCTTCTGTGGCATTTATCTCTTGCTTTACCAAGTTGCATGAATGCTACCCTGCCTTGAAATAATCAACACGGATACTTTATACAAAAATCTTTCTAGATGATCTTCAAATGAAAACAATGTGATTGATAAAAGTCAGTCAACAAACCCTTTTAAAGCAAACATTATGCAGAAGCCCTAGAGAAAATGACAAAAGCCTGAACCTCTTGTCACTATCTTAAAGAAATTTATGATCTGAACAATTCAAACATTTACTTTTTTAGATGTGATTATAAACTAAAGTAGCTTCCCAGTTAGCCAAGTGGTAAAGAATCCACCTGCCAATGCAAAAGATATAAGAAATGCAGGTTTGATCCCTGGGTTGGGAAGATCCTCTGGAGAAGGAAATGGCAACTCACTCCAGTATTCTTGCCTGGAGAATCCCATAGGCACAGGAGCCTGGCAGGATGTGGTCGCAAGAGTCAGAAACAACTTAGCAACTAAACCAGTACCATAAACTAAAGTGACTCCATGAGCCCCATCTGTTAAACAGATTCCCTTGGTAAGCCTTTAGGTCTCCCAGGGAGACCTAAAGGTAAAGAATCCTCCTGCCAATACAGGAGACATGGGTTCAACCCCTGGGGCAGGAAGATCCCCTGGAGAAGGAAATGGCAACCCACTCCGGTATTCTTGCCTGGGAAATCCCATGGACAGAGGAGCCTGGCGTGCTACAGTCTATGGGGTCACAAAGAGTCAGACATGACTCAGCAACTAAACAACAACAGTAAGTCTTTTAAGAGCAGAAAATGTATGTACATATTATGTGCAATTAAAATTTAATGTCCTGTTCTATGCCAGTATCTACTATTTTCTTTTATTTAAATATTAAAATGCTTATATTTAAATTAATGAAAGTTACAGAAACATTCATTTTTCTTAACAGCAAATGAAACTCTGCATTGCAGTATGTCTGCTTATCCATAATTCAGGATCCCAGACTAAAACATTAAGCCCAAACAAGCACAAATATTGGCAAAGGTGAAATATTGAAGTGCTACAGTAGGAGCTAATTTATGTCGCAATCTGTGTGTGCGCTTTAATTTCCTAGCACTGGAAACAAAAACTAAAACCAAAAAAAAAAAACCCAGACAATAATTATGAATTTAAACTAAATAACTAAGAGAGAAAAGCCAAGCTGTCACTATTCATACCTCCATACTTTATTCATGGATCGGACATGACAATAAAACCCAAGAGAGTGGGGGGAAACAAAACAGTTACATGGATTATCTATCCAGGCAAAGTAACAAGGATCCCAGAAGAATGTTCTTATGGATTTGAACTTTGAAAATATTACTAGTAACTCTGATTCTATTTAAGTTAATAGAAATAAAAGAGTATATAATGAAAGAGTCGTGTCTTACTCTTTTCGATCCCATGGGCTGTAGTCTGCCAGGCTCTTCTTCCTATGGGATTCTCCAGGCAAGAATACTGGAGTGGGTAGACATTCTCTTCTCTAGGGGATCTTCCTGACCTCAGGATTGAACCCAGGTCTACCGCAATGCTGGAGAAGGAAATGGCAACCCACTCCGGTACTCTTGCCTGGAAAATTCCATGGATGGAGAAGCCTGGTAGGCTACAGTCCATGGCGTCACTAGGAGTCGGGCACGACTGAGTGACTTCACTTTCACCTTTCACTTTCATACATTGGAGAAGGAAATGGCAACCCACTCCAGTGTTCTTGCCTGGAGAATCTCAGGTACGGAGGAGCCTGGTGGGCTGCCATCTATGGGGTCGCACAGAGTTGGAACATGACTGAAGCGACTTAGCAACAACTAGAGCAGTGCAGGCAGATTCTTTACCATCTGAGCCACCAGGGAAACCCAGTAGAAATTTACTTTTCCTCAAAGACATTCCACTCACTGTCTTAATTATCTGGGCAATAATGGCAGCCCTCCCATTTATTATTAGGATCTTGGTCATTGGTTTGGAGATTCTAACAGGCAAGAACAGTTACTCAGTACCCTTGGCAGAAGGCAGGGCTCCTCCATCAGGGGAGGCTGACTCTTAAGGACACAGTGAGAGCTGAGATGAGGAGACCCTTCCAGCTGAATCAGCAGAATTAACCCAAGAGATCAGTAGGTTAGCAGACAAGTCCTCCTTATCAACTTTCCTTCCACCTCTGCCATTTGGCTTCCGCTAATGCAGGTTAGATGGGTAGCATCTTGTAGCTGAGCTGACCTTACATTTAGCTGTCACCAGTTAACCTATTTTATGAAGTACTTGATGCTAAAAGTAAATGATACCTAGTGCAAAGGAATTTTCTCTCCTGAATTGCAAGATTTACTGTTCTAAATGTGTCAGGTACCCTTAAGACGTGTTATAACTCTTATACTACAAAGAAAAAATATTATACAGCAAGTACAGTCCATTATGTAATAAAATGACTAGTTTTATACAGTACAGAATCTATTAAAAAGTTAACATTCTTCCCCAAATTTGCATGATGATCCCAATGTGTGACAAACCATTAGACTTGCATCTTCTCATCCAATTTTCTTCCATGACTACTGGGACAGTTTGTTACGTGACAGTGTTCATAGTTTTAAAAGCACTTTTTGTCTATTATCTCACGGAGCATGACAACAATCTTGAGAAGGCTAAGCAAGGTGAAAACAGTCCACATTTTGCAAGTGGGGGTCCCTAAACTCATAGATGTGAATTAGGACATTTATCATCATAGGCCTAAGGTGGGATGAGGGTGGGGTTCCAGGACTTTCCCACACTTCACTCACCTCTCAAGAAAAACCACTTATGTCCCCACCCACAAGGACAAACAAAACACTGAGGCATCAGTACCATTCTCTCTCCTCTCACTCCTAAACATTGCCTTAATTAAATATTTCTACTATACAATATTATATATTATACGTATATAATATGGTGACTCACAATTTTGACTCCATCTTCCTGATGGGAAGGACTGGCTGTGGGGAAGACTGGGTCTTGCTCTGGTGAGCTGGGCCATGTTCTGTAAATCCAATTTTCTGCAGCTGGGTGGGGCTGTGCTCTCTGCCTGCAGTTTGGCCCGAGGCAGCCCAGTCCTGGAGTCTGCAGACTCTATGGTAGGGCTAATGGTGACCTCCTTCAAGAGGATTTATGCCAACACACCATGCCTCCCAAGACCACTGCTGCCACGCCCCTGACCCCAGTTTCGACTGCGGCAGGTCACTGTCAACTCCATCTGTAGCTATCATAAAACACTGGCTGATTTCCCTGTGGGCTACAATATGTCCTTGTAGATTATTTATTTTATATAAGTTTGTACCTTTTACTCTCCTACCCTTATACTGCCCCTCCCCTCTGTTTTCTTCCCACTGGTAACCACTACTTTGGTCTCTACATCTGTGAGTCTGCTTCTTCTTTTGTTATATTCATAGTCTGTTGCAGTTTTTTAGATCCCACACATAAGTAATATCCTATAGCATTTGTTTTTCCCTGTGTGATTTATTTCACTTAGCATAATGCCCTCCAAGTTCATTCTTGTTGCTGTAGTACAAAAAGTAAACAAAATAAAACACTGAGGCATATCTTTTTCTCTCCTCTCACCCCCAACCACTACCTTAATAAAAGAACTTTCATTCAAACCAAAGTAAGTATAAAGAGTCAAGTGTTCATAGAACCATAATCTGATTCCGAATTTAGTGTTTTGAAATTTACTGTCTACAGCTTTCCATTGTTGTCAATATGTATCTTATCCAGAGAAATTTCACATTTAATCACTCAAAGGATAACCTGCTTTATTACCTAATTATCTTCCTCATATTTTTGCTTAACAATTCATCATTGTGCAGCTGAGGTTACTAAGGCACAAAATGGTTCAGTCCTTTGCACCCAGGCAGACACAGACAGTGGACTGAAACTCCAAGTTCAGTGTTCCATCCACCCAAGAAAAGATATACAACTTAAACTGCAGATCCCTGGCACTGGACAGACCCAACCGGAGGGTTTTTCAGCCTATGGAAGAGGTTTCTGTACATACTCAACAATGATCAGTCTTTCACCCAACCAGGTTCTTTCCAGCAGGACAAGTGGGATTTTTCAGGAATCAAGCGCCCCCTGCACTGACACATCATAAATCAGCCCAGGCGGACAAATGCGGGCAGGGGTCATGCGACTGCATCTGACAGCTTCAGTCAGACTGCTGGTCTCTGGTCAGGCAAGAAAAACATTCAGCTCCACTGGTCACCTGATTTTCTGTAACTGGAAGCACGTACCAGGCCATGAACACCCAGATGTAGTAGCTTGGTCTACATTTGGAAGTCAGAAGTGCCCAACTGGAAATGACCACAATGCACATTAAATGCATTATAAGCAAAGAAAGTCAGGCTTTCCCGCTTAATGTGATGGGTATGGTGCCAAACCACATGCTCACTGGCTGGAGACGCTAGAAAACCTAAAAGCCAAGCTCCTGCATTATGTTCAAGCTCTCTCGACAAAGATTAGAACAAAACCTTGCTAAGTATGGATATTTTTATATCCTGAAAATAGCCACGTGAAGCCTGAGAGAAGTGATGACTGACAAAGAAGCAATACTTTTATATATGCGTACATGATTTCTTTTATGATTCCAGGAATATACATATTAAAGAAAATTCAGAAGTAGAAATTCATCCATCAGCTGCCACAACATTTCACTGCGAACTCTCTTCTATAAAACAGTTTGCTGTCCGAGAAAGAACACAGGTAAGGAATGTGGTTCCAGTCCATCCAAGGCTACTAGTCATTAACCTCATCATGTCACATGACCCCTCTGGATCTCTTTGTCTCTTTTTACTTACAGACTTTCTAAATAGCTAAGAGCTTTCTCCCTGGGATAAGCGAACCACTTGACTTTAGCACACAGTTACCTGTTGACCACTGTCATGATAGCCTTATCAGGGCCTCGCCATGGTGCTGCGTCTTCATCTTTTATCGAAGGATAGGTTGCCAGTAACTCGAATTCCCATACGGACACTGAACCAAGAGCCATTAAGGTCACGCTCACCCAGACACAACACCAAAACAAGAGCTTTGTCTTTTTTCCTACTTAAGACAGTGTGGACTAGTTGGAAAACACTAGGATGAAAGTCATCATTGTGTTATTCCCTTGCTGTAGTTTCAATTTAAAATTGAGTAAAAAGGCAAGCGAATTTGGAAAGAATCTGAGGTAAGTCAGTATTGCAAATTTGGAGCCTCTAAAAACAAAAAACTCTGGAAGCATTTTTTACCTTGCAGCCTCTGCATCACGTTGGCGATGTCCCGAGGGGCCCGCGAGGCTGCCCTGGAGGCGGCCATGGCTGCCCCTGAGAGTAGAACCACCGCGGGAGTCTCTGTGTCCGGTGCGGCGCGGCCTAGGCCACTCCAGAAAACATACTTGAACTTCTCCAGTTCTTTCAAGTGACAGACGAGCTGAGTCCCAGGCACTCACAGCAGTCTGGGAGGAAATCTCCCAGAGGTCCAATCACTTCTTTTTCTTCTCTTGCTTTAAGACTGTCTCCTTAAATGAACTCAAGATCCTGAAAACCAAATAGAAAAGGTTCAATATTAAAAAAAAAATCAATACAGGTCACCCAAGTACAAAAATGTAGAGCTATATTTATTCAATTTGAAGAGATGATTCATTACCAAGTGAAATAACTAATGTAAAAATACTTAAAAATCTATAAAGCGGTGGGCAAATATGAGGGCTTCCCAGGTAGCTCAGTGCTAAAGAATCTGCCTGTCAATGCAGAAGATGCAAGAGGCACAAGTTTGATCACTGGGTTAGGAAGATCCCCTAGAGTAGGAAATGGCAAGCCATAGCAGTATTCTTGCCTGGAAAATTCCACAGACAGAGGAATCTGGCAGGCTACAGTCCATGGGGTCTCAAAGAGCTGGACCCTATGAGCACAGCACAGCACAGGCCAAATGTGAGAAATGCCCATGATGCTTGATAAAATAAGCAAACACTTGAAACATACACAATAAATTTGGCTGCTAAAAGGAGAAGTGCTCACTTTTTTTCCATGTTTTCTTTTTAAGCTAGTCTTTTTTTCATCCATCTATGGATGTTAAAGGACTTTCACCCAAAACACCAAACATTTTTCAATATTCACAACTTCTCTTATCTGGGCTATTTTAGCCAGCTTTGCACACCTACTCTGCTCTGTTTTGTTTGTACACTTTTCAGGAATGAGATCAGATCTTAGCTCCTAAAGTTTGATGAACTCAAACAGGATAAATATAAAACTTGCTGTTCAGTTGCTAAGTCCTGTCTGACTCTTTGTGACCCCATGACTGACAGCACTCCAGGCCTCTCTGTTGAGTTTGAGACTGTCATTTAAGAAGACAAATGGGTTCAATTTAGTTTTCTCCTCCCCATAGAAAGATTCTAAAGTCAACTGTAAGGCCATGGTGAGGTTGGGGGCTAAGCAAGAGAGGATATTTTTCTTCTAACCTCTTCCTGAATTCTCTGCTTTGGTCAAGTTAAATTCATCATGTTGGACTGGGGAAGTAAAAAAGCAGTAGGAGGGCAGCTGATGAAATCTTGACGTTGAGATATGTTCTTTGAACAAGGATTTCCTAACTCTAGGGTTGACTGCAGAAGAGGTCTTGCCATGAATAGGACAATTAAAGACAAAAAGAAGAGGAGCATGAAAAATGTGCACAGAGAAAGAAATTGAGCCAAGACGCCAAGCCAAGGGGGCCTATGTGAACATGATTCTTTTACAATTCATACTCTGGGCTATGATGATGAAGGTGAAGAAAGGAAATACGGTGAGGCAGGGGAGAAGGGCAAAAACAAATCTGTAAAGAAAACACAGTTCTTCTGTGAGACGGTCCATTTTTAACAAGGAAATAAGAAGAGTCTGTGAGGGCAATCAAACATTATAACGTGAATGTGTGGTCATAAAACCTGCAATATTTATGAAGAACTGGTTAAGTAATACAGTATAATTACAGATTACAGCAAATTTTTTAAATGGCATTAATACTAGTATATACTCATACCTGGCTGAATTGCATGAATAAGCTGAAAGCATTGTTTTTAGACCACCACCTTGAAAAGGATATAAAACACTGTACCCTGCTGTTACTTTGCACATTTCTGGGGCCAGAAAGTGTGTGTTGGCCATTTAAAAAGCTAGGGGGCTGCAGTGCAGTGAACAGCATTACCTAGTAAGAAGGTAAAGGCAGATTTCTCTTGGCTACTTGCAAACATACTGGAAGTAGGACCCAATATTTGGCATCTTCTGAGCTAGAGAGGTACCTGTGTGTGGGCACCTCCCCGAGGGATTCTCAGAGAAGAAATAATTACTACCAGCCAGCCCTCATCCATCAAGATCTTAGTCCTGCTGGAGCTGTGTGCCCATTAGCAGCCTCCATGTCCTGGGGAAAAGCATTCCACCAGCCCACATACCAAAGCTACCTTAATATGAAGACTGATGGATGGTGAGCAATGCCTGAAGGATCTTACAAATGGCTTCCCTAAGCTGTTACAAATTAAGGTTCTCCAAATACAAGATTATAACCTTCTGAAGTCTAGCTAGGTAGCTACAGATATACTAGGTAGAACTGAGGGAAGAAATTCATTTTAGTTTAGCTACCCCATGCCAGTTCCTGCTCAGCACTGGATTTCACAGATGATTAAGACAAGGCTCCTACCATCAATCAAGAATTAGAGAATTAAAAGGGATTTCTTCAGGCCATTGCCTTACAGATCACCATGCTCCTATCTCTTCTAGATCAAGTTCATCTTCTCAATAGACTAATACTGAAATAGCTCCTTCTCTCCCTCCCTCTCTCTTTCTGTCTCTGTCTTTATTTTGATACCACATTAAACTCAAAGCAAAGTTTAAAGTGAAGAGGAACTAAAGAGCCTCTTGATGAGGTGAAAGAATAGAATGAAAAAGCTGGCTTAAAACTCAACATTCAAAAAAATAAGGTCACAGCATCCAGTCTCATCACTTCTCTACAAACAGAAGGGGAAAAAGTGGAAACAGCAACAGATTTTCTTTTCTTGGGCTCCAAAATCACAGTGGACCATGACTGTAGCCATGAAATTAAACGGTGCTTGCTCCTTGAAAGAAAAGCTATGACAAACCAAGACAGTGTATTAAAAAGCAGAGACATCACTTTGCCTACAAAGGTCCACCTAGTCAAAGCTACGGTTTTTCTGGTAGTCATGTATGGATGTGAGAGTTGGACCATAAAGAAGGCTGAGTGATGAAGAATTGATGTTTTTGAACTGTGGTGTTGGAGAAGACTCTTGATAGTCCCTTGGACTGCAAGGAGATCAAACCAGTCCATCCTAAAGGAAATCGACCCTGAATATTCATTGGAAGGACTGATGCTGAAGTTGAAGCTCTAATACTGTGGCCACCTGATGTGAAGAACTGACTCACTGGAAAAGACCCTGAAGCTGGGAAAGATTGAGGGCAAGAGGAGAAGGGGGTAACAGAGGATGAGATGGTTGGATGGCATCACTGATTCAATGGACATTAGTTTGAGCAAACTCCAGGAGATAGTGAAAGACAAGGAAGCCTGGCATGCTGCAGTTCATGGGGTCACAAAGAGTTGGATATGACTTAGCAACTGAACAACAATAACATTAAGCTCAGAATTTCTCTATGAGTCCAACTTTACTTCATGTACCTGGTCTTACTTCCACAGTATAACTAATACATTCTGAGTGCCAGAGTTCAGTGCTAGATAAACAGGATGAATATGACACATAACCTGTTGTTTGAGGAGCTTAGAAAAGAGAAAAGATAATTCAATGAGAAACCATGGCTAAGTGCAAATACAGAAATGAGGGATATCAAGGATGGACACTAAACCAATCTGGAGGTTCTGTCCTGAGCCTTGGTAAAGGGGTTAGAGTTAACCAGGTGAAAAATATGGGATGCATTCCAGGCAGAATGAGTAACTTGAGCAAAGGCATGGACACAGGAAACAGCTTGCCCAACAGCCAGATAGTGAGGGACTCTACCAGGTGACATTCTGGAGCTGAGACTGGAGAAGGAGGGAGCAGCCAGATGGCTGAGTGCTCTGCTCAGAAGTAGGTTCTGAGTTCCCAGGAGGCAACAGGAAACCCCGAGGGATTTTAAGCTGGAAGTGATTATGAGCAATTTAGATTATTCTAGCTACAGTTTCAAAGGGTGTATTTGAGGTTGACAACACAAAGTTCCAGGAAGATCAGTTAGAAGGCATCTTAGGGACCCAGGGGGAACACGATGAGAGACTGTATGTGACAGTGAAAGAGGAGGGTAAAATCCAAAAAATCTTAGGGAGACAAGATATACAGGACTTGTGATTGGCTGGGGAGGGGAGACAGGAAGTGGGAGGTGGGGCCGTCCGGGGATCTGGAGGATTCTCAGGGTTCTGACTTGAGATTCTGTGTGGGCCACGGTGCCACGGGCTGAGTTCAGCACTAGAGGGGCTCTGCAGGTTATTATCTCCCCAAACTCTGCCTTTCATACCCTCACATTCTTGCTGAACAGTTTCTTAATGACTCCTTCACACCCTCAGCTAATCTAAGCCAAAGGCTTGCTGGACCCAGGACCCACACTCTGCGTGAAGCCACACCTAGACACAGCACAATTTCAGCAACTCCCTCCACTCCTTCTGCACCAACAATCCACACTCTGATAAGCGCGATTCATCTTACATCCCTCACCAATTAGTCTTGTCTTCTTGTCTCCCTCTAACCAGGCTGGGAACCTTTCACAGGCACAGAGATTACAACTATTATCGCTTTGACAGCCTACCCATTGATATCAACTAAATCCCTGAACACATCCTAGTCCCTAAAACATATTTCTGTTTTATCAAACAACGTTCACATTACTTTACTCCTGCCAGGACAACCCCCAGAAAACTCATTCCTCCCCACAGCAAAAGACGCTGATGCAACATCCTTCCCTTTTTGGGCATGAGATTAAATATTTTGCTTTCATCATTCATGTACACACATCTTTCCTATTTTGTGAAATTCTGATATTCTTGCTTTTCACTGATACTTAAATTTAAAGGGAAAAATATGCCCCTTTAATTTGATAAGAAATTGCAGATGAATCAAACAACGATAATAAAAGGTTTTTACAAGGTATGTGTTTGGGAGGTTAAAAGATGTGAGTTTAGACTTAGCTTTGTTCTAACTGGGCTTCCCTGGTGGCTCAGACTGTAGAGTCTGCCTGCAAGGCAGGAGACCCAGGTTCGATCCCTGGGTTGGGAAGATGGGATCCAATGGAGTCAGACACAATTGAGTGACTAACACTTTGTTCTGACAATCAGGATGATTCTGAGCTGGTTCTGTGTAGGGAGGTTCTAAGCAACGTCCTCAACAACTCCCTGCCATGTGGAGGATGGCCCCAGAAAGGCACAGACCCTGGACTAAAACGACACAGAAGTGACTCTTAATTCTGCCTCTTCCTGTCTGTGTGGGCAGGACCTACAGAACTAGAACATCAGAGGAAGGTCCAGCACCACCAGGGAGATCACTATCCCCAGGATAATTAACAGTTTTTAATTGGGTGCAATATACCCTAGGGGGTAGGAGAGGAAGAGGCAGAAAGGGATGGGTCGGGAGAATTAGAGAGACAGTGATGGGTCATGGACCAGTTAATAGTCCTGGGACCGTCTCCAAATCCTCTCCAGAGAAGCAACTAAGATTACAAAGTGACAAGCAATATCCACTACACCTAGCAGAGAGGTGAGATTCCTGTATTTATTATTTCATACAGAAATGCATTGAGAATTCACATGTAAAGGTCACCCAGGTACTGGGTAAACAGCAGTAAATAAGATAGATAAGCCCCCTTAGAGTCTGTGTACCAGAGGGAAAGATGATATAAACAGCATTATAACAAAGTAGGTCATGTATTGTAATGGAAAAATGCAGGGTACTGTGGGAGCAAAGAGAACATCCAATCAATACCATCTGCTGCATTTATCGTGTGGGCTACAGAGGAAATTTAGACTATCTGCTATCTGGGATCCTCCTATCTGAACAATGTGCTCTTCTTAACCCCACACCTGTGAAAAGCATAGGAGTGAATCACCACAACTTGACTTTTCCAGTCTCTAAGCAGAAAGGACAACTGACTGCTAAAGCAGTCTCCTGTTTGTGCTATTAAAAAAGAATTCAGTATCATCCCTGAGTATTCACTGGAAGGACTGATGCTGAAGCTGAAGTCCCACAACTTTGGCCACCAGATAAGATGAGCCAGCTCATTAGAAAAGACCCTGATGCTGCGAAATTTTAAAGGCAAAAAGAGAAGGGGGCGGCAGAGGATGAGATGGCTAGATAGCATCACCAACTCAACGGACATGAATTTCAGCAAACTCAGGAAGACAGAGAAGGACAGGGGAGCCTGGCCTGCCGAAATTCATGGGGTCACAAAGAGTCGAACACGACTTAATGACTGAACAACACTAGAAGAAACACTGCTAAGCCATAAGACTATTTCTTCAAGCAATGTAACAAGTTTTTTAAGTATTAGGAAACTACAGCAGAAAGTTACAACCTCTGCAACAACTAGAAATGATATGGCTCATTTCCAGGTGAAAAAGATGAACTGAGACTATAAAACACACACAGATTCACAACTGTATGTAGCACTTCATTAGATGTCTCAATATGTACAACAGCACTCCTGTTAAAATCCACTATTAAACAAAAATTTTAAAACCTAATGAATACATTTCAACACCCCCTTCTATCAGTCCTTAGCTAGAGTGAGTCACACAGTGTCTAATTTTACACTTAATTATTGTTTTTCTCTATGCATCCTTTACTTATGATACTAATTAATGAATACCAAGACAGCTAAATGGCGGGGGAAAAGAGGGATATCCTGTAGTCACTACAAACATATTACTAACATCTGTGTGTAGTGCTGGTAATCATTCACTGTTATGAATCTTACACCTCCCCCCCAAGATGGCTCAGTGGTAAAGAATCCGCCTGCCAATATCGGGAGACATGGGTTTGATCCCTGGGTTGGGAAGATCTCTGGAGAAGGAAACAGCAACTCACTCCACTATTCTTGCCTGGAGAATCCCATGGACAGAGGAGTCCATAGAGTTGCAAAGAAGCAGACATGACTGAGCACACACGATCCATGAACTTTACAGGGTAACAAACAAAAACTGGTCTTGTCCTTGGAAGAAGAAAAATACACAGAAATAACTAAAAAAAAGTACAGAGCTGATGTACATGACAGATACTGTGTCATGACTGAACTTTTTTCGGTCCACCTGGAGTATAAATCCCTTCCAGAGATATCTGCTCCCTTCCTCCCAGGCTTGGCTAGAGTCTAGACTGCACTCTGTGCAAACAGAAGTTCTCACTGGTTTAGACCACAAGGAAGGACACATTTAACACTTTTAAGAGAAGATGAGCAGATTTCCTCAAAAGGGAGTCTTGGGTCCTGCACACTGCTGTTCAGACCACAGGGTGTGGCTGCAGTCTCTAGGCTGGTGCCACCTGCCCTGTGGGAGAAATTGTCACCAACCTTGCCCAGTCATGGGCTTCTTACATCCGGTTTCAGCGACACCTCCCTCCACCTCCGAGTAGCTGTGTGGGCTGCATAATTATCAGAAATCAGGTCCTACTGCAGCACCCTCCCCACTGAACACAGCAATTCTGGAACATTTTTAAACAGCAAATCACCTTTTCCCAATCTTTACTCCTAGGCAGAGAAGAATCAAGAATCAAGTGGGGACAAAAAAAAACAAAACAAAACAAAACTTACAACAAAAAAGAAATAAACCATTTTGTGAAGAAATCATTAGTTGAGACAGATAAAAGTGAAGCTCTAATGTAATAACTGAGTAAGTATTTCCAAAGCAATATTATCTGAGTCAGACTGAGGCTGCGTCTTTACCTTCATTGTGAAATAAATATATTCAGTTAGCATTGATTGGGCACTTTTGTTCTCAATTTGCCACAAAGTAATAAACAGACTCAAAAATGCAAGACAAAATAGCAGTGTTGTTTTATGACACCTTTCTGGTGATGTCAGGAATTTTTTATCCATCCTATTAATCTTTTTCCTCATGGAAAACAGCAAGCCTCTCCAAGAACAATCCTCATGACTCATGGTTAAGTCAGCATTTTATACAGATGGGGGTCATATTAACAACCTTTGCTTAGTCGAAAATTATCATACTTTCTCTTGCACAAGTCTGGTTTCCTGCATACAAATGCTTTCTTTGGAAAAGTAGATGTCAGATGAAGACAAAAATAGACAAGCATTAAGGAAGAGGGAGGGAAAAAAATCATTCATTTTGAACTTTCTTAACATGCACAGAAAAATTTCAGATGCATACAGGTTTTCTACCCCCAACTGAAAAGCTCAGAAATGAACATTCTAGGATGCTAAACCTCGAAGCTGGTGTCTCTTCCTTTCCCCGCACGCCCTCACCCCTCCACTCCACCTCTCCTCTCCCCCCCGCCCCGCACCCCTGCTGAACCTGACTCTGTTTATGAAAACAGGGCCTGAACTTGAAGCCTTCAAGATCTGTTATCCCAGACAGCCCTCCAAATCCCGTTTCCCAACCGGCTTTCTCTCCCTGATGGCTAATAACTGCTTTATTTTACATTATTTTCGTGCCCTTTGCCATACACCTGCCGCTGGGCGAACCACCATTTCACAGAACTCCTTCTGGCAGTGATGCCAAAAAAAAAAAAAAAAAAATCTGTCTGAAACGTGTCTTTCTGGAAAGGAGATGAAAGTTATCTTGCCCTCTAGCGTAGGCTCCGCCTGCCTAACGTCGCAGGCGACAGCTGGAGTAGTCTGAAGCCCCGGCCTCCTCGGTTCTTCAAGCCCCCGGGGCTGCGCTCCCCACGTCCCCTCCCCCAGCCCTTCCTAAAATAGTCGGTGGAGGAAGGGAGGCTCCTGGAATTTGTTCAACGCCCTGCATCTCCCATCTGATAGTAGCAGCAACCCCGACCATCGCAACAAGAGGGCGGCTGCCTTTTGCTTCTGCATCGCTGGACCCCAGGAGAAGTGCCACAAGCGGAAATGTCAAGGGGGGCGGGGGGCGGATATTAATAGGGGCATCTACGTAGGCGATGCCAGGAAGACGCCCCCCACCCCCGTATCTCCCTGAGTACCACACACGTACACACAGCACCGCCACCATCACCACCTTCTCCCTCCCGTTAAGCACGCACGACCCGAGCCTGCAAGTGCAAACTTGCTTACAATCCGTCCGCAATGTGTTCGGCTTGCACCCAAAGCCTCTCTCTTACCGTCTTTCCCTCTCGGGCTCGTCCAGGTGCCGGGCAGCGCAGCGAGCGAACCCGCGGCGGCGGTGGCGGGAGCCGGGGCGCTACTACGGGGCTTGGCCGGGCGCCGGGCGGCCCGGGTGACCGAGGACGGCACGGCGGGGCGGGCTCCGGGCCGGTGGCGGATCGGCCGGCGCCGCCGCGCTCCCGGGCGGCTCGCACGCTCCCTCACTCCTGCGCCCAGCCGCTCGGCGACTCTGCCCTCCCTCGGCGAGCGGGTCCTCCTTCCGGGTGCATCCGAGGAGGGGGGGTTCAGGCCTCTCCCGACGACCCGCCAACCCCCCCGCAGCCCCCCCCCCGCACTGGGGTTCGGCTAGGGAAGGTCGGGGAGGCGGGTTCATCCCGCCGGCAGGTTCCCGACGCGGCCCGTGCGCCGCCACGCCCCTCCCCGCGCCCCGCGCCCGCGCCCGGCGCCCGGGATGCGCTGGTCCCCGGCACCGCCGGGGGCGGGCGCCCAGGCTCCCTCGCCGGCTTCCCCTACCTCCTGGAGATGCTCGGCCGCCTCCAGCGTCTTACTGCAGCGGCAAAGGCTGTCCGCGGCGCTCCCTCTCCGGGAGCCTTTCCACCCGGTCCACCTCCCCGGGGGTCGAGGAGGAAAGAAATGGCCGAGAGCGCAGGGAAGGAGATGCTCTGCCCCGGCTGCTAACTTTTGCCTGGGATTTCCACCGCCCGGCTGACCTTTCGGGGCAGAACCTATCTTGAAAGGCTGGGGAGGAGGTTCGCTGATGGTCCTAGGAAGGAAGTGATGCGGTTCACTGAGGACATTTCTCTGGCTCCTTTTCAATCAACTTTCGAAAAAGATCCTAACGGCTGACCTCTTCCGTTGCATACAATTTTAGGGGGACGGGTCAGACTATATAGGCTTTTGTTCTTGTGGTTTATAAAGCTTCGATTTCCTGAGGAGACACCCGACCTCTTAATGATATTTCTTCTTGGTTTTTCGTCAAGATGACGCTGAAGAACTAACTGCCTTCAGGTTCTTCCCTCGCGCTCTCCTCGAGTCTGTTATCACAAGTCCTTCTCAAGGTGTAGAGGAGATCCTGGGGTTGCCGGGTAGCCTCCTAAAGAATTTATTTTGTTGTGGTTTTACGGTCTCCAAGCAAACTCAAACAAAGCCTCTCTTCACCAACAAGGAAGCCCTGGTCCAACAGGACTGCGGGCAGCTCAAATAAAGACAACTATGTTGCAAGAATCTTAAAAATAATGATTACTCTCTCGAATTTTCAATCTGAACAAATAGTTTTTCCCATTTCCCATACAAAAGTAGAATGGGAGGCTAGAGCTTTTGGGTGGATGAAGTTGTTCTTTGCCTGCTGCCTATCCCTAGCTGGCTGCCAACACTCCACTCTTTAGCTTTGCATTTTCTTCAAAGTCTTTTCTTTCTGGATTCTAACAAAATAATAATATCTGAAATGACTCTAGTGAGTTAATCTGATGTGCTATGTTTCCTCATGTTTACATATTTTAGAGACCAAGGAATGAATCCCTAATTGCAGAAACTGGTTGCATCAGGGAGTCGGGCCTGGAGAGGGTCATGTCGGGGGTCCCTCAGGGTGACACTCACGTGGCTGCCCAGAACACCTTGTGGAGATGACCCACCATAGCCTAGGCATGCAGTTACCACCCTCTGCCTGCATATGACTGGACCGAGATCCAAGCTGCAGGCCTGCCACTCAGGAGGAGGGGCTGAGAGGGTCGCTGAGGTCTTCCTTGTAGGCTGTGCTTCCATCTAACCGACTCACTCACCAACTGAAACTCCCTCCCTAGACTTAGCTGCTCTTCTTCCAGGAGGAGACAGGCAGGAGCCTGGGGCTTTCTGGCTGGCATTAGTTGCCTGATGAACTGAATGTCCACTCTCAGCTCATTTTTATCGTCCACTGAAGGACTAAGCACATCATCGACTTTTGGGAAAGGCTTGTCTTTTTTCATAACCCCCAGGGAAGTGTGTGGTAGCTTCATTTTTCAACGATATTGTTCAAATACCTACCATATCACCAATATTGTCCTAACTGTTGGAGCCACGATGGTAAATAAAACCAAACCTGGTTCCTGCCTTCACTGAGCTTCCAGTATAATCAGGAAGAGAGACATTCATCAAAGAACCACACAAATAATTATTAAATCCCAGCTTCCAAGAGAAGGCAAATACTTTGAGAGCCTCCAAAGAAAGGAATCAATTTAGTTTAAAGATCAGGAAGACCTTGCTAAAGAAGTGATTTTTGAACTCTGAGCTGCAGGGAAAGAAACATTAACTAACAGAAAGGCAGATAGACTGGGATCCTAGAATAACACTCCAGGAAAAAGGATCAAGGGAACAAAAGCCCATGGTGCTTTTGAAGAACTGAAAACCCATTGCACTGCAGAAGAGAAAGCAAGAGAGGGAACAGGAGCTTCAGAGGAAAATGGGCCCCTTGAAACTCAAAACAAAGTGAAGGGCAGATTGTGGAGGTCTTAAAAACCAGCCCAAAGAGATGGATCATTAGGGGAAGTCTTTACAATATTCTGAGTGATGCAATGTGATAACACTTAAGTCCTGAAGCTTTTCCTTTGGCTACAATATGGAAAACAGATTAGAAGAGGGGCCAAAATGCATAAAGGTGGACCAGTTAGGAAGTTGTACAGTAATCTTTTAGAAGGATCACTACCCTCATCGTTACAGTGATGGTGGTGGTGAAAGTGCGTGGGTTCAAGGGATGTTTAATAGATAAAGTGTGTGAGACATAGGTAGTGTGTGGCAGAAGGAAATCATAAGAGTATAAAGTTAAAATCTTGGATTTTGAAACAGGAAAGGCCTAAGCTTGAGTCTCAACTCCATCATTAACTGCCTGTGTGAATTTTAGCTAGTAATTTAACCTCTCACAAGCTCAGATTTTACAAACCCATAATCAGGATGATAACAGTGTATCTCATTCATAGGGCTGTTGTGGGGAGTAAATGAGCTAATATCGGCAAGATTTCATAGTTCAGAGCTTGGTGCGATCAGGAAGTGCAATATAGTTAATGCCATTTTATAGTTATAGTTATTATTGCCATGATTCTAGATGTTTCTAAAGTTGGAAAATAAAGGAAATACTGACTCTACTTTGCTTTACAACAGGCTGATTGGACTATTTGCAACTAGAGCACCAGTTTCTGAGAACAACAAAATAGAGCCCATGGGACCATCACAGGCTGAGAGACAGCAGTCTGGGTGGCAACTTGATCTCCTCCATGGAGCTCAAGGTCTGTCCTCCTCATCTGTCTATTCTTCAGACCCTCTAAGTTTACACAGAATCCTATTCCTAAGCACCATGGCAGTAGGGCCACCAATACCTCTTCCCTGCATTAATAGGAGGTGGAAAACAACAGCAAAAAGTGCCAACTGGTTTCCATTCAGCATTATCCCAATGGCTGCATCACTGTGTTCCCTGTATTTGTAAAATAAATCCCAATGGCCAAATGAAATCCACAGTGAATCCCTTATATGGCTATCCTTCCCCTTTTATGTGATTGTGTTAATACCATGGCAAAGATTTACCACAATTAAATATGTTGTCGATTTATTGAAAGCAGCAAACCAGGGTCTTACCAGAGGTGCAGCTTTCAGAGATGTGCACAAATGAAATTCAATAAGCGGGCCTCTTCTTCCACCCACTTCCATTAGTCTTAAGTCCCTTCAAAACCAACTTCTATGCACAGTGCAGGAAAACTAAACAAAATGAATCTTGCTTCTTAAAGGTAAAGGGGCTTTGCATTGTCTTGACGCAGTCACTAATGATCTGTTTGGGTTAGGCAGTCCCTTAGTGGTGATTGCCTCTGGTGGAGTTATTACAGTCTGCTAAGCGGCGGGGAACGGCAGACAGGGAAGGAGGAAGGGGTTTACCTGAAGGAAAGCTCGGGAGGATTTGGGGTCCAAAGAACTAGGATTCAACCAAATCCCCCGAAATGTCCCTTTTGCAGTTCTCAACAAGGGCCTTCACTTTCACATGAGGGGCCTAACAAGCCTTTGAACTTGCTTTACATTATAAATTTGCAAGCTGCAACATCACATCTTAGGTCTGTCTGATTTTTCGCTCTTCCAGCATTGCAATAACTGCAAGGGTAAGAGTGCTAGAAGCTACCTGGTCTCTGACCATGCCTTGATCTAAGATTGTAAAGTTTCCAAGTTTGTCTTTTTCTTTTCTTTATGGTCTTCATTGTCAGAAGTAACTGACACGTCCCCATAGTTCTCCTAGTTCTCTTTCCTACTGTAAGATTCCACAACAGTAGCCAAATTGGCCTCAAAATTCTTATCTTCAGTAGGCCGTTAATTTCCAGTGTTAATTTCTACCCTTCTCCTTGTGATGTCTCTTTAGAATTCTTTTGTGCAGTGGAATCATATCATCCTTCATCCCTGTATGTGAACCCAGGCAGGTCAACTAACCAGTTGGGGAATCTCACCTTTGAAGGTCTGGACCATGGCATGGCATGAACTGGTGTGTCAGCCAGGATTCATTAAAGAAAAGTCAAAGCAGCTTGAGGTTTTGAAACAGGGATTTAGTTGTTCAAAATTTTTGCTAAGGCTGGATGAGGTGAAGTTGCTCAGTCGTGTCTGACTCTTTGTGATCCCATGGACTGTAGCCTACCGGGCTCCTCTGTCTAGAATTTTCCAGGCAAGAGTACTGGAGTGGGTTGCCATTGCCTTCTCCTTCCTTTGTCTTTCATTGCACCTGCCATTCAGAAGTCGGTGACTCACTGCTGCCACCTAGAGGTCAAGGTGCTGCAGCAAATGGCTAGCAGCATCACAACTGCCTCTGCTCTGACCCCTGGTGATGGAGCTTGGTGTCAATCACTGCATACTGTCATAGCTGCTGGAGGGCCAATTTCTCCATGTTCCATTTAACTTCCAAGTCTCATGTGAGAGCATTGGCAGAATGTATGTTTCATCCACCCCACCCTTCCCCAAGGAAGAGCCTGGGAAGTGTAATCCCCAGACTTCCAACCTCTGAGACACAGGGAGAGGACTTAGACTGGATAGCGAAGAAGATTGTTTTCCAACAAACAGTATTCAGTATAAACACGGACTTGGAGAGAAAAGCAAACTTGTGTTTAAATTATAACTCATAGAAACTCCAGTTTAAAACATTGAGTCTTTGAAATCTGTTAACTCTCAGATTGATAGTATTTTAGAATTTCAAGAGCTACAATTTTAAGACTGTTTCTTAAAAGAGCACAAAAAATAGCATCTCTGATGAATTTTAAGATGACATCTACCCAATGTAATCTTGTCACTTTCTCCCCATTGTTCCTCCAAGAGCTGTTCTTCTTGGAGCAGTATTGTCTCTCCCCTGCTTTAACCATACACTCCCATGATCATGGCCTTGACTTTGTCATTATCAATAATAACAATCTTTTGATACTGATAATCTCAATGTTAACACTCTGCTTTCTGACCGATTCCTCTTTTGTTTCCAGCCCATTTATTCTCTTGCTTAAATTGCAGTAATTCCTCAGCTAAATAGGCATAGCCCCTGATAAGACCACTGCCAGCCCTTATAGTGACTTTATATTAGAGAGGGAGCCTTCCTCAAGATGTTTCAGTTCATTATTTTGTAGCCTGTCATAATAGGCCACTTTTTAAGAAGTAAAACCATCACTGTTTGCAGATGACATGATTCTATAGATAGAAGATTGTAAAGATACTACCAAAAAACTATTAGAATCAGTTACATGCCAAAGAATCAAACTGTCCACCACCCCTTCTATGTCTATCCCTCTTAAAATGATGTCAACTTCTTGTTTTCCTTGCATTTATCCTTAACTACCTTTCCTCTCACTTTCTCCTACTCACTTGGCTAAACCACGCACCTCTGCCTGTTTGGTGCTGGCACTCAGCGTGCTGAGAATGGCTGGAGAAAAATCCAATCATACTAACTGTTCTTTGCATTGATGATCACAGAACCACATACCCCTGAATACTCTGCTTCTCTGATCAATGCATTCTCCCACTTCCCTATACAAATTTCATACCCTTCCCATTTCCACAAACTTCCAACAGTCTTCCCCACATCTAAGTTTTCAACTGTCAACCTTTCTTGTTATTTCTCTTGAACATCTTAAGCAATCCAGAGAATTTCCATAAGTTTCCACTGACATCTGCACTGTTTACATCAGTGACTTATATAATATTCAAACTTGCCTGCTATTGTTACACAAGAGTTCTTCAAGCTCCTAGGTTACACAGTTCCTCCACTTATGTACTCAATCCATCCTTCTTGCCAACAATACTTTCCCCTCCTCCCAGAATCGTTTATTTTTTTCTCTTTACTTGTTCTTTCTCATCAGTATGGAAACATGGTGCTATTTATCTCATACTAAAAAAATAAAAAACAAACAACCTCTCCTGATTACCATTTGAACTCTAAATACTACCCATTTCTTTCCTTACTTTCAAGGGTTGGCCGTACTCACCGTTGGCCATTTCTCTCCTCCCACCTGCTATGAGTTACCTACCTTATCTGGTTTACTAGTCTCTTCTTTTCTATACAAGATTTTAAACATTCATCCCTCTACCTTGAACTTTCTATCCTTTCCACTTTATTTTTTTCTTCCAGCACTTAACACCAACATGGTGTGTATATTCCCTTATCTAGTTTATATTCTGTCTAACTGCTACAAAAGCAGATATTTTGTCTGTTAACTCTTATATTCCTAGCTTTTAAAACTGATGAATAAAAGGTAGCTCAATAAGTATTTGCTGAATAAGTAAATGAATAATATATCAATCTCACTATACATTATAAAATTCTACAAATCATCAATTATACTGTTACAATATTATCAATTTACATTTGGAACATTGTTACCCAAACCTCCAGGGTATCTAGGTCCTCAGTGGGCCATCAGCACAGAATAACCCCATGTTTCAAATGTTGATTTTCTTTCTTTTCAATTCTCCAGTCTATCTTTTCTTTTCTTTTCTGGAGTAGAACAAAAAGTACTACTGCAAAGCACTCTGGTCACTGTACGTTTGGCTCTATTTGGATATATAGTTTTATGCCTGCCATGGCTCCTGATAAGTAGACATCTCTGAAATCCCCTGATAAATTCACTTCAATTTTGTGCTTTTTTTCATATTTCCCTTGGGTTTCTGTCAAGGCCTAGGCATATCGGAATCTTTTCTTTGTTCTTTGTCTTATGATGGTTTAGTCACTTAAGTCATGTCTGACTCTTGTGACCCCACAGACTGTAGCCTGCCGGGCTTCTCTGTCCATGGATTTTCCAGGCAAGAATACTGGAGTGGGATGCCATTTCCTTCTCCAGGGGATCTTCCCGACCCAGGAATCAAACCCGGATCTCCTGCTTTGCAGGTAGATTCTTTATCGACTGAATTATGAGGGAAGTCCCCTCATGTCTTATATTAAGATCATCTGTTTTTGTCCTTAGTCCTTTCTTTTTCAAAAAAGTATTAACATTTTCTGGATACTTTCAAAAATAATTTCATAGGCTGCCCCCATTCTTCCTCACTTTTGATAATGACTTTCCTAAGCACTGTTTTGAATGGAGCTTTTATTTACAAGATAACTGTGCCAGTAATGACATCAGGTTGTAGATGGGTTTGCAATGGGGAAAGATCATGTGGATTGAAGAACTTTTTAATTGGATTCCTACAAAGAGTGTTCCAGAATGGCTGAATGAGCTCATTGGTGCACACAGTTTTATTGGCTTCTTGGAAATACTTCAAGGAGCCTTGGAGAAAGGAACAGAGAGAATTACTTGTGAATTTCTTCTTCCTGGTTTATTTCACTATCCATGCCCATTTCCGACTGAAAAATTTGTAAGAAATCATTAAAATCAAGTCTCCATGTGATCATGTTTCACATTAAGATGCAGGCAGCAGAAAATCCAACTGAAACTGACAAAACCCATTAAGAACATTTATTAGCTCATGAAAGTCTGAAAAATAGGTTTCAGGATTAACCCAAAGTTTTCATCAAGGATTTGGTTTCTTTTCCTCTCTGTTCTGCTGCCTATGTGTTGGCTTCACCCTAAGGCTGATTCCCCTGAGGGTTCTAATTCTAACAAAATATTGGACTACATACGTCTTGGTTCACCCATTGGTAAAAATAACACACATTTCTAAACGTTTGTGGTGAAGTTTCTTATACCCACCACAAATGGACTGGCTTAGGTTATATGCCTAACATCCTCATCCCAATCAACTTCTGTGGCCAAGAAGAATAAAATGCTCTCATTTTGCCAACCAGGACCCATGCTGGGTATTAAATGTGACAAAATAGTTTTCCCAAAGTCAGTGGGCTACTACTGTAGATATCTGTATTTGTGAGAGTCCCACAAGGATCAGAAGTCACACATCAGATTAGGATAACTTGAGGTGAGATGTGTTGGTTTCTGTTTTCAATTCAAAAGGCTAGATAATGAAGGTGTGCAGTAGAACTGTAAGGCCTAGCACAGAAACTTGGAGAGAGCAACCGCAGAGCCATCACTGATTCTGGGGCCAAAGGAAGAGGGGAGGGAACCTGGAAGGAGAATCGTGTGTTGAAGGGATCGGTGAGCTATTAGGAGCACGCGTAACTTCAGAGGAGGTTGAGAGGGAGCAACGGGAACTAAGGCTCCAATATTCTTGTCTTTTTCTGTTTCTACTGGGGCTTCCCGTTGTCCAAACCAAACCTTCCATCACTGAGGGTGCAGAAGCCCTGCTGATGTGTCTCATACCCGTCAGCCTTCTGGGGCAGGACACACGGTGGAAAGGGGCAGAGAACAGAGTTGGGAGGACAAATGGCTTATACTCTGCACAGTATAAGCAGATCTGAATCAAAATTTGGGTACTTTGAGGATGGATGGAGGGAATAATAAATTCTGGGGAGACAACCAGCCAGTGTTCCCTATAGATCAAAAGCATCTTACTCACTAGTCTAACCGTGGACTCCTAAGATATTCAGGGAAGCACTTGTATTCCCCCAAACAGACAAGCTTCTGTAATACTTACAATAACATGTTATATTCCTTGGAGTATTCTCTTACCCCAATCAAGGTATGGACCAGCTACTTTTCCTAATTAATCACATTTATTGTCATCATGGGCTTCCCTTGTGGCTCAGCTGATAAAGAATCCACCCGCAATATGGGAGACCTGGGTTCGATCCCTGGGTTGGGAAGATCCCCCGGAGAAGGGAAGGGCTACCCACTCCAGTATTCTGGCCTGGAGAATTCCATGGACTGTATAGTCCATGGGGTCACAAAGAGTCAGACTCGACTGAGCAACTTTTCCCCCCTATTGTCATCATAGTATTAACAACTAGAGAAATAGCTAACTGATGCGACATATTGCATGACTTCTAGGAAATTTTCCTAGAAAAAACATTTGGCACGTGAAAGATTATCATGTGGATAAGAGATCTCCTATTACCTATCTTTTGAGAACATAAAATAAGAGGAAATAAATTTAATTTTAGCATGAAATATTTAGATTAAATAGAGGAAGAACTTTTTGACAATAGAATCTGTTAAATCCCAAAATTTTTGCCCCTGAATTTTTTTGAGCATAGTTTTGTGATTCCTCTGCCTATGCTATAGGATAAACATGGCAACCAACAGGGCTACAAATGGATATAAATTTAATTTTCCTTTCCAGGCAGAGCTACAAGGTATCCCAGGGTAACTATTATTGTGACAGTTGTTTTGGTTGTCGGACCAGTGGATTATATTTCCATCTCTGTCTAGATTGGCCGCAAGAAATTCAGATGGCCAAGGCATTGCATCCTCAGCAGACTAACACACCTTCACACTGATGGTTGATAATGGTTGTAAACTGTAGCACTCACTCTGCCTCTCTCTTCCTCCCAAAGCGTTAATGACACCCCATAGGGATTTCTCACCTTCACAGACATTCTTCCTGGATTTACCTTTCACATCCCCTTCTTTCAGTGAAATATCATTCCTCACCATTTCCTCACAGGTCAAATAATTTTTTACTTCCATGGATGCATAACAAAACACCATTGACTACCTGGCTTAAACAGCAGAAGCACATTTTTAAGATTAATGTGCCCGCAGGGTTGGTTTCTACTGAAACCTCTTTCCTTGGTTTGCAGACAGTTGTCTTCTTGCTGTGTCCTCATATGCATACTCATCCTTGGTGACCCCTCTTCTTTTTATAAGAACCCCTTACGACCTCGTTTTACCTTCATTGCTTCTTTAAAGATCATAGCTCCAAATATAACCCCATTGTTTAGGGCTTCAATATATGAATTTTGGGGAGAAACAATTCAGTCCATAATAGAGGATTATGAACACAGAGGCAAGAACATGTGTTAGCTGCTTCGTTGTGTCTGACTCTTTGCAACCCCATGGACTGTGGCCTGCCAAGCTCCTCTGTCCATGGACTTCTCCAGGCAAGAGTACAGGAGTAGGTTGCCACTTCCTTCTCCAGAAGGAAGACTAGCATTGTAAGCTTCTTGCTGTTTGTTCAGTCTTCAGGTTGTGTCCAACTCTTCATGACCCCATGAACTTAAGCATGTCAGACTTGCCTGTCCCTCACCATCTCCCAAAGTTTTCCCAAGTTCATGTCCACGGCATCAGTGATGCCATCCAACCATCTCATCCTCTGTCACTTCTTCTGCCTTCAATGTCTCCCAGCATCAGGGACTTTCTCCAGTGAGTCAGCTATTCATATCAGGTGGCCAAAATATCAATGCTTCAGCATCAGTCCTTCCAATGAGTATTTAAGATTGATTTCCTTTAAGATTGACTAGTTTGACTTCCCGGCTGGCCAAGGGACTCTCAAGAGTCTTCTCCAGCACCGCAGTTCGAAAGTGGGAGAACCAAAGTAATGATCTGAACCAAAGTAATCATAGTGGAAAAGAAAAGAAGATGGATAGGAAAGTCATTTCATAGATAAAGGCTACAATGACTAAGCAACTGATTGGCTATAGAGACTAAGAGAGGGGAATCAATGATAAATCACAAGTGTTGAGGCTCTGTGACAAGGAGAATGATAATGTCTTCAAGCAAAAATACAGCCTCTTTATATTAAAACGTGTATTTTCCTCTTTCACTTTGTCCTTCTGTTATTTTTCTCTAGAAACCACCTCCACCCCATTATCTTTCTCTGCTTCCCATCTCCTCCATTTGACTACAGCAGCAGAAATTCTGACATTCTCTATGAGGTTAATCTTCCTTGACAATGCCAGGAAACAAATCCTTTCATGTCACTTCTATCTGACTCTTTTCTGCCCCTCTGTCTACATTTTCAGGCATTGCAGTTGTTTCTTTTGATTGCTTTGTTTGTTTACAAGTTTATCTCTTTTTCTTGGCTAATCTTCTTCCCTTCCATCCCTGCTGTCATTTCTCATTAGCTTTCAGTTACTGCCCTTGAGAATCATTCTATCCAAGCTATTGCTCGTAAAGTGATCATAGTGTCCATGTAAAGAAATCATTTGAAAGGAGAGAAACATAATGCAAATAAAGAAGCATTCCATTACAAAGTATAAATTGTGCTTTTGGGGTTAAATTTTCCAAACTGATACTGACTAAAATATGAATAGGTTATTACAAAGTCAGAAATGAGGGAACTCAGGATATTATAAGAATGAAAGCTTAGAAAAATTTGTGAAAAATTGTTACAAAATATATTACAATGGAAATTATTTTCCTTGAAGGTATTTTTCTAAGTTTTTGAGATGTATATAATAGCAATGCTTTCCAAATATTATTGTATCTGAATAATCCTAGGATCTTACTAAAAGTATAGGGTTTTATTGGACCCCCAGCCTCCTACATTTTGATTTTCTAGATCTAAGATAAGTCATGAAAACTAGTGTTCTACATAAACTCAGCAAGTCTGGATGCATTGCCAGGTTCAGAGCCCATCTGAGAGAAGAATAACTATCCTCCAGCGTCTGACATAAGACCTGAATACTGGCAATGCTGGTTTTGATATGACAAGTTTAGAAACTACTCTGATTTCTTCTTACAAAAAAAATGGCTGATAAGATATTCTATTGATCTTGCTATTTGAAGTCCACAAAATGGAACAATTTACAGGCAACTCTAGGAAAGAAATGATAATACAGTGAAAAATGCCCCTAAATGGAGACAAGACAACAAAAACTAAAAAGCTGCTGCATCTGAGTAAAAATATCTTCTCATTATATTTAGAAAACATTGATCACAGTAGACAGATGAAACTACTTCTTAGCTTATATACTGTTTGTCAGGTGCTGAAGATAAAAAATAATAATAATAATAATAAGCTTCAACTTCATTTCTAAGGCAATCTAACCATTTTATACCTCTATTATATAGGAATTTACAATTAGAAATTTGTGTTGATAATAAGAGCTTCCCTGGTAGCTCAGCTGGTAAACAATCTGCCTGCAGTGCAGGAGACCTGGGTTTGATTCCTGAGTTGGGAAGATCCTCTGGAGAAGGGAAAGGCTACCCACTCCAGTATTCTTGGGCTTCCCTAGTGGCTCAGCTGGTAAAGAATTTGCCTGCAATGCAGGAGAACCAGATTTGATCCTTGTGTTAGGAAGATCCCCTGGAGAAGGGAAAGGCTATCCACTCCAGTATTCTTACCTGGAGAATTCCATGGACAGAGGAGCCTGGCAGGCTACAGTCCTTGGGATCGCAAACAGTAGGACATGACTGTGAAACTAATTTTCACTTTCATTGATAATAAATCTTACAAATAATTTTAACTTTCTTAATTGCACAAAAATATCTGCCAACCTATTAACACTTAGCAAATTAAAAACTAAATGTGTAAATGAATATTGTGCTATTAAAGGAAATTTTTCAGTGTCAAGCATCTATAAAGAATAATCCAAATAATTACTCTTATACTGCACATGATTCAGCCAGGATATTTGATTGATTCCACTGAAGGTAACCACCCAAATCATGCTGCAATCTGAAGGTATGCATCTCCTCCCTTGTTATTTAAAACAAAACAAAAAGAAACTCAAATCCTCTGAAGTGTTATTTCCTTTTATTTTTCCCTTCCCAGAACCATCAAGTTGAAATACTTACAGCTACGCTTAATTTGTATTTATCTCCATATCTTTAAATAACATGTTTATAATGCTGATTCTTGATTTTGACATACTAGGCATTATCTTCATGGAAGACTTCATTATATCCTGGGACACCTCTGCTGTCCACATAGAACTGGAGAAACTCATCATATGGAGACTACACTCCCTCAGAGGTGCTGTGAGCATAGAAACAAGTGTTTTCTTTGGGGGAGGCTCAGAGAATGGCATCTCAAGCTCCACTTACAGGGGATGCAAAAACCTCAGCCTGCACTCAGGAGAGGAGAGATATAGGCACAGAAGAGAAGCCACATAAAGATGGAGGCAGAGACTGGAGGGATGTGGCCACAAGCATAGGGATGCTGGAGACCCCAGGAGCTGGAAGAGGCAGGAAGGACTCTCCCCTGGAGCCTCTTGAGGAAGCAGGACACTGACCTTTATCTCAGACTTCCGTTCTCCAGGACGACTGCTAGTGCTCAGTCACTCGGTTGTGTCCAGCTTTTTGCAACACCATGGACTGTAGCCCGCCAGGATCCTCTGTCCATGGAATTTTCCAGGCAAGAATACTGGAGGGGGTTGCTATTTGCTACTCCAGGGGATCCTCTCGACTGGGGGAAGATGAATGTCTGTTGTTTAAGCCCCCGGTTTGGGGTATTTTGTTATAACTGCCCCAGGCCACTTACCCACTGATAATACTCTCACATTCATTCCCGTGTCCTATCTCCCCATGTGTGTAAATCCTCTCTCTAGCAACAGGAAACAAGATTTCCATCACCCTCATGAAATTCATTCATTAAATTAACAAAATAACCAAGGGGACTCACTATGGGACAACTTGCCCCATGGTGGGCTGGGCGAGAGGCAGCAGCGTCTGGAAGAGATGTTTTGATATGCCTCCTATCATTGGACTTCCACATACTTTACCAATGAGGCAGGTTCTTGAACATCAGGAACATTTACCTGCCTTCTCTGTGTAATTAGTACATATTACTGGGGAATTTAGATTGCTTACAGCTTCCTGCTCACCAAGGCAGATTAGAATAATGTTAGAAGAGTAATGGGTCTTCCTAATATTCTGTGGAACGTTGAAATGATTGATGCTTCCCTGGACTATATTATGATAGCCGGACAACAGATATAATCCATTAAAAGTATACTTTGGGGGACTTTCCTGGTAAGCCAGTGGCTAAGACTCCACACTCCCAATGCAGGGGGCCCAGGTTTGATCCCTGATCAGGGAACTAGATCCCACATGTGACAACTAAGAGTTTGCAACAAAAGATCCTATATGTGGAAAATAAATAAATAATAGTAATAAAAAGCATGCTTTGGTCTCTGGCATATAAATGCAAATTGCTCTCAATTTCCCTTGAAAACAAGAATGATTGCCAGGTCAGTAACGTCATAGTTAAGTACCAAAGGCTTTTTTATCAGCTCCAGCAGAGATACCACATCTGGAAATGTAGCTGTAATTGGTTTCACTGTTTGATTAAAGTCATTGTGATCTACTGTTATTCTCTGAACCCATCTGGCTTTTGCTCATACATTAAATGAGGATATGGAAGAATCACTAGCCTTTCATGTCTCAAGTCTCTGATGGAGGCACTTACCTCGCCAATTCCTCAGGTACGGGACATTGTATATTGTTTACTCTCTTGGAGGAAGGTGGAGGGTAAAGGAAAGCAATTCAGTTCTAGAGGTTTCGAGTCTGCCTTTTCTTTCAGAACAAAGCTTTCTCCATGCATCAGGAAGCCAAGAGATCTATCTGGTATTAATATATCTGTTTCCACTGGACATTTTAGAACTAGGAAAATAACTATGAGATAATATTTGTAGGTTTAAATATGTCATTAGGAAAAGTCTTGAACATATACAGGAGGGAGAACTACCATATGTCCATCCAAGTCTAGAAGACAGACAGGGACAAGACCATTCCAGACCCCACAAGTCCCATATCTGACAAGGGACCAGGTGTTTGGCAGTCACCCAGAATTAGGACAGAATCTGATTGCTTCTGGAAGGACTGGCTATTCCCCTGTCTCCAGTAATCCTGCTAAACAGCCTTGAGTCTCTGAAGAAACCTCAGGCAAAGAGTCACAGTTTTCATCTGTGGTCAATTTACGAGACCCTTTCTCAAAGAAACTCATTTACCTCCTCAATCTAAACTCTCAGTTTGCAAAGTGGTTTGGGTGTGAAAATGAATTAAGAGGCTGTGATTATCCACATTGGCCATTTGAATTCTGTTTCTGTCAAATACACCTAAATTTTTCTTCCTATAGAAACTAGTTCTTTCTTTATGTCATTTTCCCAAAGAATTTTGAAATTGGTTGTCTTACAGACTCCAAGGTCATAAAAGAGAAATCTAATAAAACCTGAATCAGTTTGAGTCCATCCATCACCCTTCAGTCTTCCAGAAATGTGTTGGAGTCTCTCTTATACCAAAGATACTCTCTCCCATTATCTGTCTCATTTTGTGGTTATTCCTTTTTCATGCTTTATTTTTTAATTTCATTGTGTCAAATGGATGAGAGGCAAATAAATGTGCTACTTGCTGTCTTGAACCAGATGCTTCTTTTCATGTTATATTAACAAGATTCTATGTGCAGTTTGATACATTTTGTCATGAAAAAATTCCAAATGTAAAAGCAGAGAGAACTCCCAATATACTCATCACCTAATTTTAACAGTCTTCAAGATTTTGCTTTATCCAAACTTTTAACATGTTTAAAAATACCTTGATAAAGTAGTTTAAAGCAAATCTTAGGTATTGCATTGTTTCATCCTAACATACTTTAGTATGCATCTCTTAAACTTTTTAAACAATATTTTATTTATTTACTTGACTGCAGTGTGTCTTAGTTATGGCACGTGGGATCTTCTTTCCTCCATGTGGGATTGTTAGTTTGGCATGAGGGATCTAGTTTCCCGAACAGGGATCCAGTCTGGGCCCTTGCACTGATTTCCTTTTCTCGTTTTTAGACTCAGGATCCAAACATGGGCTACACAATGTATTCAATTATTGAATTTCTTAAGCCGGTTTCTATCTGGAGCAATTGACCTGCTCCCTTCATTTCTCCTGCCATTATTTCTTACTGAAACTAGGTCAACTGTCTTGCATAATGCCTGACATTCTGGATTTATCTCTTTACTTCTTTGTAGTGTCTTAGTTTAATGCAAATGGAAATCGGGCCCAAAGTTTTGATTAAGTTCAGGAACACTTTCAGGTTACAAATTTTTCATCAATGCTGTTGTGTGCTTGACATCACGTCATGTATAGAGAAACATGATGTCTGGTTGTCCTTTTTGTGAAGTTAAAAATGACTGGTGGCAGTTTCAGGAAAAAAGCTGGCTCTGAGACTAAAAAAATAGAAAAGTTGGAAACACCAGATGCTGTAAGGCCATCCTATCACCTCTGGCAAACTGCCTCTGGTACACTTTATTTGATGGAAAATTACACTCTTGTGTATTTAAGGTTTGATAATTCTCTGCTTTTACCAATAAAACCTAATTCTAATAACCTGGGGGAAAAATGATTAGTGGGCTCAGATGACAAAACCTGATACTTTTACAGTAATATTTCATTTTAATCTCTCTTTTGATGGGTTTACTCAATGAAGACATTTGTTTTATTATTTCACTAAGCATTGCAAAATGGTGCTTTAAAATAAAGAAAAAACTTGATCATTTCTTTTATATTTCATAGCTGGGATTCTTCTGTAAGAAAGCCTTTGCTTCCTCAACTGGAGTTACCCAGATATATAGTTCATTCAGGAAACACAAAACAAATACTTAGTTATTTTCTCTGAGTTTCCAGTTTTCAGAGAAAAAACTCCATACTCTAACTCCAATGATCATTATTAATTTGTTTCTGTAAAAACTATTTTTCTCTCAATTTCTGTAATTGTCATAAAGGTTTTCCTTCTCTGAAAGAATCATTGTTTGAGAGAGTATTCAAAGTATCCCATTGGAGGGTACTTTGATATCTTATGTGTTGTTTATTTCTAGTTTTATTGCTTATTTTTTTAACACTTTGTCCAAATATGATAAACATCACATATTTAAACTGTTCATTTTTATCACTTTTGACAAATGCCTATATAAAGACATTTTTTTTATAATCAAGTTAAAAAATAGTTTCATTATTCCCTACAAATTCCTTGTGTACCCTGGTAATACATCTTTCCCTCCCCAGGCAACCACTGTTTTACTTTCAGTTATTATAAATTTGTTTGCATTTTGTAGAATTTTGTAGAAATGGAATCATATGATATACATCCTTTAGTGCCTGGCTTCTTTTACAAAGCAAACAAAGCATAGTGATTCTACAATTCATTCATATTGTTACTTTTATCAATAATTTATTCCTTTATATTGCTAATTATCATGCTATTATATGAATATGTTGCTTTCCTGGTGGCTAAGACATTAAAGAATCTGACTGCAATGCAGGAGACCTAGGTTCGATCCTTGTATTGGGAAGATCCCCTGGGTCCCCACTCTAGTGTTCTTGCCTGGAGCATCCTATCCAGGTCATTAAGACCTTTTTTGTATAGTATTTCTGTGTATTCTTGACACCTCTCCTTAATCTCTTCTGCTTGTTTTCTTGAAAAGATCTCTAGTCTTTCCCATTCAATTGCTTTCTTCTAATTCTTGGCATTCTTCACTGAAGAAGGCCTTCTTCTCTCTCCCTGCTATTCTCTGGAATTCTGCATTTGGTTGGTTATATCTTTCCCTTTCTCCCTTGCTTTTTGCTTTACTCTTGGGTAAGTACCTAAGAATAGGAAAAATTTGTCATCATAGGTATATTTTTGTAGGTAAAGAAGCTGAGTGCAGAAAAATTGATGCTTTTGAACTTGATGTATTTTTTGAAAAAATAGAAACAGTGAGTGACTTTATTCTTTTGGGCTCCAAAATCACTGCAGATGGTTAATGTAGCCATGAAATTAAAAGATGCTTGCTCCTTGGAAGAAAAGCTAAGACCAACCTAGACAGCATATTAAAAACCAGAGACATTACTTTGCCAACAAAGGTTCATCTAATTAAGGCTATGGTTTTTCTAGTAATCATGTATGGATGTGAGAGCTGGACTATAATGAAAGCTGAGCACTGAAGAACTGATGCTTTTGAAACGTGGTATTGGAGAAGACTCTTGAGAGTCCCTTGGCCTGCAAGGAGATCCAACCAGTCCATGCTAAAGGAGATCAGTCCTGGGAGTTCATTGGAAAGACTGATGTTGAAGCTGAAACTCCAATATTTTGGCCACCTGATGCAAAGAGCTAACTCATTGGGAAAGACCCTGATGCTGGGTAAGATTGAGGGCAGGAGGAGAAGGGGACGACAGAGGATGAGATGGTTGGATGGCATCACCTACTTGATGGACATAGGTTTGTGTGGACTCCGGGAGTTGGTGATGGACAGGGAGGCCTGGCGTGCTGTGATTCATGGGGTCGCTAAAAGTTGGACACAAGTGAGTGACTGAACTGAACTGATACTGTATTTGTAGTACTTAATCGGATGGTGGATAGACTTCACAATAGAACCTTAACATGGTCGACTTTCCTAATTAATGCCCTTATAAATATGAATATATGAACTTATTAAGCTAACAAAATAAAATATGCCTGAAAGAGAATTACTTATTTTTAGCTTTTCTTTTCTTTTGACCGTGCCACTTGGCTTGCAGGATCTTAATTCCCCTTATGGGATTTTAGTTCCCCAACCAAGGATTGAACCTGGGCCACCAGCAGTGAAAGCCCGAAGTCCTGACCACTGGGCTACTAACGAATTCCCATAGAATTACTTACTTTTAGACACAGACTGCTTTCAAGTTTCAAAGGGCTGGGATTGTGATTGTTTCATTCATCACTGCATCTTCAATACCTTGCCCCATGTATAGTACAATCTGGGTACTCAGTATATGTACAATAACAATAGGTTTTATTATTTTCTGTATATAGTCTGACTTTAGGCTTTTTAGAATCAAATGGAAATTGATTCCTGAGTCTAAAGCCACTGGGCTATCTCACAATTTTTTAAGCTCCTCACCTTGTTTCCTTTTTTATCCAACATATTTCTATTACTTCTGGCTGTTAAGCCCCAGCATGCTATGAAAGAGGTGACTTGCTTCCTCTTCCAAAATCCTGCTTAATTTCAAGCACTAATGTTATCCCCATGGAATAATACATGGACAATGCCCAAGATCTTTCCCTCATGGTGAAATTTTATCTTCTTGATTTATTTTCTATTTAAAAGATTTGACCATAGTGTCCTATATGAGAGTTCTGTTCTCCATTACTGTGTTATTCTTCATGCATGCTCCGCTTGCAGTTGGAACTTGTGTCTCTTTTGGGTTGCCTTTCTGATGAAGGATCTCAGAGGATGTACATTTTGGTTGTCAGAGCTAAACTACTCACCATATGTATTACATAGTGAATCTGGAGGGGTTAAATATCAATTAGTTTACCAAATGCATTTTGTTTTTCACAAAACAGCATCACATCAGTTTAGAGTGACTTGTTTAAGGCTGAAAGGACACCAGGAGAAGATATTCTTCACCAATTTTGCCATCTTTTTTCTCTTGAATCTTTTAGATATATTTGCCTCTCTAGCACAAGAAAAATAATGTTATAGAAAATCTGTTTCCTCCCAGTCCTGTAGTGAGAGATGATTTTTCCTTCCTTGTATGATTATGTCATTATGTTTCATACTCCCTTCTGGTACATTTCCAAGGGAACTATTTTTCCCTTTTCGACCCTGTATATCTGTATCCTTTCTCTTTCACCCTCTCTCCTTTTTCCATTTCATACCAGTTCGTATTCTCATTATCCTCTTCCTGACTCACTGATTCTTTTGTGCTTATATATTTTCCTGTCCTAGCTCGGTCATTTCCCTCCTATCCTGTGATTACCATGATCCTAAACATTTTTGGTATGAAGCTTCTGATATGAACTGAAGCCTTTTAAGACACTTTTTCTAGCAAATAAAACCTCACACTTTATTCAAAGGTATGATTTTTGTTTATAACTATTAACAACTTTGCTCTCTTCCCAATTATTAATTGAAAATAATGATAACTACCATAATCAAGTCCCTAAGCCATCCTCAGTGATCAATGCAAAGAAATGGAGGAAAACAATAGAATGGGAAACACTAGAGATCTCTTCAAGAAAATTGGAGATACCAAGGAAACATTTCATGCAGGAGATGGGCACAATAAAGGACAGAAATGGTATAGACCTAACAGAAGCAGAAGATATTAAGAGGGGGCAAAAATACACAGAAGAACTATACAAAAAAGATCTTCATCACCCAGTTAATCACGATGGTGTGATCACTCACCTAGAGCCAAACATTCTGAAAGGGGAAGTCAAGTGGGCCTTAGGAAGCATCACTATGAACAAAGCTAGTGGAGGTGATGGAATTCCAGTTGAGCTATTTCACATCCTAAAAGTTGATGCTGAAAGTGCTGAACTCAATATGCCAGCAAATTTGGAAAAGTCAGCAGTGGCCACAGGACTAGAAAAAATCAATTTTCACTCTAATCCCTAAGAAAGGCAATGTCAAAGAATGTTCAAACTACTGCACAATTGTACTCATCTCACACACTAGCAAAATAATGCTCAAAATTCTCCAATCCAGGCTTCAAAAGTATGTGAACCATGAACTTCCAGATGTTCAAGCTGGTTTCATAAAAGGCATAAGAACCAGAAATCAAATTGCTAGCATCTGCTTGATCATTGAATAAGTAAGAGAGTTCCAGAAAAACATCTACTTCTGCTTTACTGACTATGCCAAAGCCTTTGACTGTGTGGATCACAACACGCTGTGGAAAATTCTGAAAGAGTTGGGAATACCAGACCACCTGACCTGCCTCCTGAGAAATCTGTAAGCATGTGAGGCAGCAACAGTTAGAACTGGACATGGAACAACAGACTGGTTCCAAATAGGAAAAGGAGTATGTCAAGGCTTTATATTGTCACCCTGCTTATTTAACTTATATGCAGAGTACATCATGAGAAACACTGAGCTGGAATAAGCACAAGCTGGAATCAACATTGCCAGGAGAAATATCAATAACCTCAGATGTGCAGATGACACCATCCTTATGGCAGAAAGTAAAGAAGAACTAAAGAGCCTCTTGATGAACATGAAAGAAGAGAGTGAAAAAGTTGGCTTAAAACTTGACATTCAGAAAACTAAGACCATGGCATCTGGTCCCATCACTTCATAGCAAATAGATGGGGAAACAGTGGAAAGAGTGACAGACATTATTTTCTTGGGCTCCAAAATCACAGCAGATGGTGACTTTAGCCATGAAATTAGAAGACGCTTGTTCTGTAGTAGAAAAGTTATGACCAACCTAGACAACCTATTAAAAAGCAGAGACATTACTTTGCCAACAAAGGTCTGTCTAGTCAAAGCTATGGTTTTTTCCGGTAGTCATGTATGGATGAGAGAGTTGGACCATAAAGAAAGCTGAGCACCAAAGAATTGATTCTGTTGAACTGTGGTGTTGGAGAAGACTCTTGAGAGTCCCTTGGACTGCAAGGAGATCCAACCAATCCATCCTAAAGGAGATCAGTCCTGATGTTGCAGAAATCAGTACCCTAGAAACCAAGCACCACACTCAGAGTGTTGGAGCTCTCAGGTTTATTATGCCGGCGGGCCCCGAGGAGTTAACACTCCAAGCTCTGAGTCCCGAACTAAAGGATTACAGGGTTTTATAGGCAGACTGTAGTGGGCACCACTAGATGTTAACAGGCTGGTTTAAACTAAGGGTTTTGCACGCTCAGGAGCAGCAGTCAAGATGGGGAGAGAGATGTTTGACCTTTACACAGACAGGCTTGATTGAGTCAGTTCACAGGGGCCAGACGACTGCAAAGAACAGGACAAGGGTGACAGAGATAAACTCCAGTTTATAAACTCCAGTTTATAAACAAGTCCCCACTTTCTGAGACTATGTGACCTGCATGATCTAGACTTTGCAAGGGGCAAGCCGAGTTACAGAGACAGAAGGAGGAGGTTATGTGTAATTTTAACTTTTCTTCTTCACTGAATATTCATTGGAAGGATTGATGCTGAAGCAGAAACTCCAGTACTTTGACCACCTGGTACGAAGAACTGACTTATTTGAAAAGACCCTGATGCTGGGAAAAATTGAAGGAGGAAGGAGAAGACGACAGAGGATGAGATGGCTGGATGGCATCACCAACTCAATGGACTTGAATTTGAGTAAACTCTGGGCGTTGGTGATGGATGAGGAGGCCTGGTGACTCAGTACATGGGGTCACAAAAAGTCAGACATGACTGAGCTACTGAACTGAACTGATGTGTCATATACTGTTTAATCGCTTTCTGTACATTATTTCTAATATTTACAAACTTACTTTTCATTTGGTAAGGTTATGTTGTGCACATAAAGGAAGAAAGGTTCAAACACTAACAATAATATATCCAAGATCACTCAGCAGAGGTAATTTTAGAACTCAGAATTATCTGACACCAAGTTTTGTGTTCTTCTCATGAGATTGTTTAATCTTTTAAAACTAGATTTTGTAGGAACCTAAATGGTAGAAGCATATTTCCATCTCATCACTTCTTTATAAAACTTGAATGAACTCAAAGACATTTAAAAATTGTACAGATGTCCTGGAAATTTTCTTTCGAACTGTAGGCCAGCACAGTCCAATACAGCTTTCTGTGATGATGGACATCTACATCCATGGTGTCCAATATGGCAGCTGCTGGCCACATGTGGCTTGAGCACATGCAATGCGGCTAGTATGCTGATGCAACTGACAAGGGATTAATCTCCAAAATTCACAAACAGTTTTTGCAGCTCAGTATTAAAAAAACACCAGTCAGAACGGTCACCATCAAGAAGTCTACAAATGATTAATGCTGGAGAGTTTGTCAAGAAAAGGGAACCACATTGTTGGTGGAAATGTAAACTGGTGTGGCCACTATGGAGAACAGTATGGAGGTTCCTTTAAAAATTAAAAATAAAGCTATCCTATGAGCCAGTAATATCTGGGCAGACGTCCAGAGAAAAACATAGTTCGAAAGGATACATGCACCTCATTGTTCATTGCAGAGCTGTTTACGATAGCCAAGACACAGAAGCAACCTACATGTCCGTTGACAGATGAATGGATAAAGAAGAAGTGGTACATATATACCAGCCACTGGTATATATCAACCACTGAAAAGAATTAAATAATGCCATTTCCAGCAACATGAATGGGCCTGGAGCTTATCATGCTAAGTGAAGTAAGATAGACAGAGAGGGACAAATATCATATGCTTATATGTGAAATTAAAAAAAAAAGAAGAACACAAATGAACTTACTTATGAAACAGAAACAGACTAATAGACCAAGTCATGGACTTAGATAACGAACTTATGGTAAATAGTGGGGATGGGTGACTGGAGGGGAGATAGACTAGGAGTCTGGGGTTAGCATATTTCAATATACGCACTGCTATATTGAAAAGAGATAACTGACAAAGACTTATTGTATAACACAGGGAACTCTGCTCAATGTTCTGTAATAACCTAAATGGGAAAGTAATTTGAAAAAGAATGGATCCACATATGTGTATAACTGAATCACTTTGCTGAAACTCATGCAACATTGTTAATCAATTATAATCTAATATAAAAATAAAAATTAAGCAAAGAAATGTGGCTTGTATGACTGAAAAATTGAATTTATAGTTTAATCTTATCATTTATATTTAGTTTTAAATAGCCAAATGTGACTACCATGTTAAATAGCGTAGCTATAGGATGTACAAGCTTTCCTATAACTGTTTGCTTTTGTAGTACTTTTTACAGCATTGTTTGCCCACTTTTAGATCTTCCTGTTCCTTTTAGCCACTTTGAAATCACTGTGAGAAGGACAAAATAAATTATTAGAGTCTTTGATTATAATCATGGTCATGGGTATTAGTGAAAATTGTTTAAATTTTAATTTCTAAGAACAATATTATGTCATCACAATACATCTTTGCTCTTGCTTAGCTTCTTTACAATGAATGTTAAAAACTTAACACTTTTGTCTTTAATTGAGCCTTAATTAGCTTCAATGTGTAATGTAAAGGTTTTCTTTAACACCACTAATTCATGGCAGGTTTTTTCCTCTTTTTTTTACTCCATGGCATCATCTCTTGCTCTCTTTATGCTTTGTACTCTTGCATTTAGTATTTAAAGTTCAAAAAGGCTGAGGTTGTGTACTCTATGCTGTGGATATCATCTCTATGGCATGCAATTTATGCATCAAAACATGAAAAACAGTCTCAAAATGAATTGTGGGTAAGATGTTACTCACAAACATTTTTTAAAGGATGCTGTTCACAAAATATATCTGGTTGGGGACTTCCCTGATGCATATATCTGTGTGTGTGCCTGTATACACACACACACACACACACATATATATGCCTAAGTAACCAAAACACACAATGAAATCTGTTTGCAGTACATAAAAACAAAATTACATAAAGATGTAATGTGGACCCATATAACATGTATCCATCTTGTTTTTACAATAATATTTATTGTCTGATTCTTTTGTATTATAAAATAAATCATTATCTCACCAAAAGTAATCCTCTTAAGGCTCCTTCAATAATGAACTCCCATGTTTTATTAAAAAGAGATTATGTAATTAATATTTGGGGAGTATATCTATTGCCTGCATATAATACACCTGAAATTATTTTGATAAGGGCCAACTTAGGATATAGTAATGAGCAAACCAGAGCTGTTTCAAGGAAAAGTTTACACTTGGGAGTGTATAACACAATCTCAGTTACAAAATGAAAGTATCTGGGCATTGAGAACTTTGAATGTATAGGCATTTGTTGTCCACTAATGTAAGCTGTGCATGATAAAAATAATAATAATAATAATCACTTCCAGGGGCATACAATTCTACTGATTATACATAGATTTTTCAAGGACATTTCTCCACTGTCTCCTGCCCTGGAATTCTTCCCTTTAGGGTGTGAACCAAGTAAGAGGAAATGAGCCTTTAATAAAAGTTAAAAACAACTACTCCAGTTCCAGCTCGCTTTTTGTTTTCAAAAATTTCATGACCTATAAAAGATAGGGGGAAAATGTGGTGGAAGCAAATGTCAGAGGAAAAATAATAGTTATTTAGAGTATTATATTTCTCTTAATTTTAATAGCACCATTTCAAAGCTTAGGCACATTTTATTTTTAACCAAAAAGTACGTTTTGTAGAGAACACTGTTGGGAATCTTTTATGTCTGGACAATTCATTCAAGCTGGTTGGCCATAAGCTTCTATGTGTCATGAATTCCCTTGAAACAAGTAAATGTGATAGAGATGTTTTACCCACATGTGGGATAACACAAACTATCTCTCTCTTTTTTGTGTGTAAGTATATATCTTCAAGTAAAATTTATTTTAAATTATTCAAAATTATAAAATCATACTACTGTCACAAGTAAAAAACAACAGTAAATTATGTTCAAGATTTAATATTCACCAAAAGATACTACCATTATTTTCCTTTTCCATTTCTACAAGTCATGTAGTTTTTTGTCATTGTACATAAAATAATTTCTACTAAAATATGTATTTAGATATTGAGTAGACCCATTTTAGGCTTCCCTGGTGGCTCAGATGATAAAGAATCTGCCTGTAATGCAGGAGACCTAGGTTCGATCATTGGGTCATTAAAATCCCCTCAAGAAGGAAAAAAAAAAAAGCCCACTCCAGTATTCTTGCCTGGAGCTTGGTGGGCTATATCCCATGAGGTCACAGACTCATTTTAGTACTCTTGAAGTCCACTACTACTGTTTAACTTTTTTATCTCCTTGATAAATAGCCTGACAGTTTAAAAATGAGAACTCAGTATAATAAGTCACTATAATTAGGAAATTATCACCATAAAATTAGCTAAAGTAAGAACTAGAATAGTTCTTAGAGATTTTCTAATACAAGTCATTTTATAAGACATTAAGAATAGAATTTGTATAGGTCAGGCACAGTTACCATATATTGACCTTGGGATCTGAATGTTTTAAACAAGGCCTTTCGCTCTTTCCCGGCTGGAACCATGGAGGGTGCGGAAGAGAAGAAAAAGAAGGTTCCTGCTGTGCCAGAAACCCTTAAGAAAAAGCGAAAGAATTTCGCAGAGCTTAAGATCAAGCGCCTGAGAAAGAAGTTTGCCCAAAAGATGCTTCAAAAGGCAAGGAGGAAGCTTATCTATGAAAAAGCTAAGCATTATCACAAGGAATACAGGCAGATGTACAGAACTGAAATTCGAATGGCTAGGATGGCACGAAAAGCTGGCAACTTCTATGTACCTGCGGAACCCAAATTGGCATTTGTCATCAGAATCAGAGGTATCAACGGTGTGAGCCCGAAGGTTCGAAAGGTGCTGCAGCTCCTTCGCCTCTGGCAGATCTTCAGTGGCACCTTTGTGAAGCTCAACAAGGCATCGGTTAACATGCTGAGAATTGTGGAGCCGTACATTGCATGGGGGTACCCAAACCTGAAGTCTGTAAATGAACTGATCTACAAGCATGGTTATGGCAAAATCAACAAGAAGCGAATTGCCCTGACAGACATCGCATTGATTGCACGATCTCTTGGGAAATATGGAATCATCTGCATGGAGGATCTGATTCATGAGATCTATACCGTTGGAAAACGTTTCAAAGAAGCGAACAACTTCCTGTGGCCCTTGTCTTCTCCACGAGGTGGAATGAAGAAAAAGACCACCCATTTTGTAGAAGGTGGAGATGCTGGCAACAGGGAAGACCAGATCAACAGGCTTATTAGAAGGATGAACTAAGGTATCTACCAGGATTATTTTTGTAATCTGGTCAATTAATAAACAATTGAAACAAAAAATAAACAAATAAAATAAACAAGGCCTTTCATTAAATCACTTGTCAGTTCTAGGATGAATATTATAATGACTTCATTTAGTATATAAGGAAATTCAATTTCAGAGACCTAGGAAAGAATGGAAAAAAAGAAAGAAATCAATAGGCAAAAAACCAATGAGGTAAACATCTGTTATGCATGATAAGCAAGAGGGAAATTAAATTTCTAATCTATGATTAGAAATGATTTGAAAGGTAAAATTGAAGCTCTCTTGCTTTCTGAGTATTCCATTATAAAACCTTTTCGGACTCAGACAACTGATTTTCATGTAAACTAAATTTATAGGGCAAACAAAGTTTAAGTATGTGGTTGTTGTTCAGTCACTAAATCATGTCTACTTGTTGGGACCCCATGGACTGCAGCATGCCAGGCTCTTTTGTCCTCCACTATCTCAGAGTTTGCTCAGATTCATGGTCATTGAGTTGGTGACACTATCTAACCATATCATCCTCTGCTGTTCCCTTCTTTTACAATCTTTCCCAGGATCAGAGTCTTTTCCAGTGAATTAGCTCTTTGCATCAGGTGGCCAAAATTTTGGAGCTCCAGCATCAGTCTTTCCAATGAATATTCAGGGTTGATTTCCTTTAGGATGGACTGGCTTGATCTCCTTGCAGTCCAAGGGACTCTCAAGAGGCCAGCACCACAGTATGAAAGCATCACTTCTTTAGTGCTCAGCCTTTTTGTAAAAATTACTATGGCATTAAAATCCTCTCAGTATAATAGAGGGGATTTTTCCTTGTTACATTAGCAGATTTAACAATATTATTATTAATCAAATCTTGCATTTTTATTTGCCAAATGCTCATGGCATATCATACTTTGTAAAGTTATAGGTTTTTTTTTTACTAACCAAATTTTGCATAGCCTGTCAACATTTTTTGAAGTTACATTTATATCCATTCTCTTATTTAATGGCTCAGCAGGTAAAGAATCCACCTGCAATGCAGAAGACACAGGAGATCTGGTTGGATCCTAATCCCTGGGTCAGGGAGATCCCCTGGAGGAGGAAATGGCAAACCACTCCAGTATTCTTGCTTGAATTACCAGACAGAGGAGCCTGACCGTCTATGGTCCATGGAATTGTAAAGAGTTGGACATGACTGATGCATGCATGCACATAACAATCCGTGCCTGATATTAGAATCTGCACTTTACAGATACAGCCTTTGCGTGACTATGAGTGGATGGGGAAATCAGAAGCAGGCAGGATCAGGGGTGGGGGGAGGCGTCCCTGGAGAAAAAGAAACAGTCATGGCCTTCTTGATCTGGCCACAATCCTTGCCCTTGAACAGATCTCAGGTAATTAACGATCTTAAGGGAACAAAAAGAATGCAAAAACAAATGACTGTTATCATGCAAGAGTGTAGAATCCCCCAGTGACAGTGACGCAATGGTAAAGAATCTGCCTGCCTGCAGTGCAGGAACCTCGGGAGACCCAGGTTCAATCCCTGGGTTGAGAGTATCCTTTGGAGGAGGAAATGGCAACCCACTCCAATATTCTTGCCTGGAGAATCCCATGGACAGAGGAGCCTGGCGGGCTACAGTCCATGGGGTCACAGGAGTCGGACATGACTGAAGGGCCTTAGCAAGAGAAGTAACTAAACAAAGAGAATGAATCAGTTGTAAAGGCTCCCAGGGATGTCTCAACGACAAAGATTTGTCTGAAGCACTCAGTCACCAGAACAGCTGTCATCTAAGGGAGGACGATGTTGGCTTTAGCCCTCCTGACTTCAGTCAGTTAAGACTGGAACTCTGTCAACTGCCCAAGCCTGTTCACGAATATGCATGTACCCTCAGCTTAAAACTTCCCCAGTTTTGCTGTTCGGGGAGACACTGCTTTGGGGAAGATCCCCTGTGTTTTCCTTAGTTGCTGGAAGTAATAAATCCTTCCTTCTGTTCTGCTCTTTGGCTTGATTATATCTTGTGGCCTGACCAAGGGGTAAACCTGGTTTTTAGGTGACAAGATTTCAGCTCTGTGAAGTCCTGTAAATGCTAGAATCCATCAGCTTATCTCTGGAACACACACTCCCAGATTAGGTGCTCTAGTTTCCCCTAGGAACTATATAGAATCACTTTAGAAAAGAAAACCACTTTTTGCAGGATGGGGAAGTAGGGGAGTAGTGGTGGGGTAGGAGTTGGGAGGTGGTAGAACCTGATTATCTGGTTTTCAGGTATTCTTAGGTTGGGGGACTTGTTGGGAAATTGGTATTGGACTGCAAAAATGTGTCTACAGTCAACAGACATTTTGATTCCCACGTCTCTTGCATTTTTACTCAAACCAAGCATTTTTGCATCCCAAGATTCTCTGAGGTTTGATGAGATAGAGACTTGACTCCTGGAGGTCTCATCCAGTATTTCTGTCCTATTTCATTAGAGACCACTTCATAGTTCATTTCAATCTTTCACAAAGTTTTCAAATTCTTTTTCCTAAATCCAACTGTGTATTCCTCTTTGTTATGAGTATGTATACTTTCTTCCTTTTCTTTTTTCTTTTTAAGTTTACACTTTTGGATAATTGTGCACTCACAGGCAGCTGTAAAAAATCATAAAAAAGGATCCCATGTACACTTTTCCAAGTATTTCCCAAAGGTAGAGCATTATAATCAGGATACTAATATTAATACAATCCATTGATCTTATTTAGATTTTCCAGTTTTACATGCATTCATGTGTAATATGTGAACGTGTGTATGTGTGTGTGTGTGTACGTGCTTACTCCTTTGCAGTTCCCTCAATATTCATCCAACTTGCATGTTGCAATGATTTGTTTCCCCTTTTTTCTGATTTCTAACATACTGGGAATTTGAATATTAATATTAAATGTAAGTTTAGAGAATCATGGAGAACAGGAAAAATTTTAGTTTTAGTTAGAAAGAAATTGGTTCCTAAAATTTAAGGTAAATTTTTGCCATCAATCCTAAAAGTTTTCGAACGAGCTTTTGAATGAGTGATGTGGGCATTGCTCGAGAATGAACACTGATAACTGGGGGAGCCTGTATTGCTGCAATAAAAGCAAGTCATGCCACGTTAAATTGGTTTTCTTATTAAAATATGTCTAGGCTGTAAGACCTTCAATATTAAAAATGATTGTATCAATCCAAGATCTGCCATCCGTCAAGAATCCATTTCTGAATTCTCTATTCTGCATAATTGGTTTGCTATTCTACTTCTGCATGGATTTGAGAGTTGGACCATAAGAAAGGCTGAACATTAAAGAAATGATGCTTTTTCACTTTGGTGATGGAAAAGACTCTTGAGAGTCCCTTGGACTACAAAGAGATCCAACCAGTCCATCCTAAAGGAAATCAGTCCTAAATATTCATTAGAAGGTCTGATGCTGAAGCTGAAGCTTCAGTACTTAGGCCACCTGATGCAAAGAACCAACTCATTAGAAAAGACCCTGGCACAACTGAGCTACTGAACAACTACAATAACATTCTACCCCTGAATCAAAATTACACTGTACTGAATACAGCACCTTATAATGAGCCACAATATCTTTAAAAAAAATATTAGCTATTACTTATTTATTTAAGGTTCTGGTCACACCTCATGGCATGCGGGATCTGATTTCCCTGACTAAAGATCAAACCCATACCCCCTGTAATGCAGAAGGAGGAGGAAGGCAGTCTTAAGCACTGGACCACAGAGGAAGTCTGTCATAATATCTTTATATGTCCCCTAAGGTAATTTTTCTGCTTAAGTGTCTTGGCTGTTTTTAGCCCTTTGGTTTTTCATATATTTTTATAAAAAGTTTGCCAAATTTATTAAAGAATGCACTTAGGAATAGCATAAGACCAGAAACTATAAAACTCCTAGAGGATAATATAGGCAAAACACTCTCTGACATAAACCAAAGCGGGATCTTCCATGACCCACCTCCCAGAATATTGGAAATAAAGCACAAATAAACAAATGGAACCTAATCAAAATTAAAAGCTTCTGCACAACAAAGGAAACTATAAGCAAGGTGAAAAGACAGCCTTCAGAATGGGAGGAAATAATAGCCAATGAAGCAACGGACAAACAATTAATCTCAAAAATATACAAGCAACTCCTGCAGCTCCATTCCAAAAAAATAAATGACCCAATCAAAAAGTGGGCCAAAGAACTTAACAGACATTTCTCCAAAGAAGACATAAAAATGACTAACAAACACACGAAAAGATGCTCAACATCACTCATTATCAGAGAAATGCAAATCAAAACCACAATGAGATATCACTTTACACCGCTCAGAATGGCTGTAATCCAAAAATCTACAAGCAATAAATGCTGGAGAGGATGTGGAGAAAAGGGAACCCTCTTACACTGTTGGTGGGAATGCAAACTAGTACAGCCACTATGGAAAACAGTGTGGAGGTTCCTTAAAAAACTGCAAATAGACCTGCCGTATGACCCAGCAATCCCACTGCTGGGCATATACACCGAGGAAACCAGAATTGAAAGAGCCACGTGTACCCCAATGTTCATCGCTGCATTGTTTACAATAGCTAAGACATGGAAACAACCTAGATGCCCATCAACTGACGAATGGATAAGAAAGCTGTGGTACATATACACAATGGAATATTACTCAGCATTAAAAAAAAATTCATTTGAATCAGTTCTACTCAGGTGGACGGAACTGGAGGCTATTATCCAGAGTGAAATAAGCCAGAAGGAAAAACAACAATACAGTATACTAACGCATATATATGGAATTTAGAAAGACAGTAACGAGAACCCAGCATGCGAGACAGCAAAAGGAACACAGATGTATAGAATAGACTCGTGGACTCTGGGGAAGAGGGCAAGGGTGGGATGATATGGGAGAATGGCATTGAAACATGTTAATTATCATATGTGTAATCAATCGCCAGCCCAGGATTGATGCTCGGGGCTGGTGCACCGAGATTTCCCGGGGGGAGGGAGGAGGAAGGAGGAGGGAGGGGGATTCTGGAGGGGGAGCATATGTAAACCCATAGCTATATCATGTCATTGTATGGCAAAACTAATAAAAACAATAAAATAAAAATCAGCATGTCTGAAAAATATATGTATGTTGAAAAATTGACATCTTTTCAGTATTGAGTACTCTTATCTATGAATATGTTGTATCACTACATTTTAAAAGTTTTCCTTCATATCCTTCAATAAATGTTATCATTTTCCATAAATATCTTGCATAATTTTTTTTCTGTATTTTATTGCTACTAATAACTTTCTTTTGTACATTTTTTTAGTTTGTGTAATGTAGAGAATCATACAATCTATACAAAAATCTAGTTTCATTTCTATCTTTCCAATTCTCTTACATCATGCATTTCTTTCTTTTTCCTATGGTGCTGGCCAGTCTATGCAGTCCCATGTTGAATGCAAATGTTGATAGTGATCAGATTTGTCTTGTTTCTAAAGGGAATGTTTTAAAGAAATTATGAAGGGTGTGCCTTAGTATTTCTTTATATTTATAATTTTTACTGCATTTTTTCTTAGTTCATACTACATTTCAGGTTAAGAAAAGTTTCTTTCTTTTCTTTAGACTATGTCGTCAATATCTTTATCCCTGTTTTGGATGATTAAGTCATTTGAATATTTTAGTTCATTTTGTACCTTTTACTTACAGACTATACTTTCCTACAGATTTTTAGTTCTGTCTTGATTTTTTATCCCAATAATTTAATAATTTAGAACTTATTGTTATTATTTTCATAATATAAACCTTTGGATTGACTCACATATTTGCCCATTTTTATATCAAATTTGCTCTCTAGAATAATTTTCTTTCTTTCCTTTCTTTGGTAATTCTTAGAATAATAAAATCACCCAATTTCTGTTTTCCTGAAACTGTCAGTAGTTTACTTTTATCTATGAAAAATGGGCTTACAGTATAATCAGTTGCTTGGGTACACAGGTTATTTTTTCTCTTGAACCTAGAAGATGTTATTTCATTGTTTCTGGTTTCCATTGGGATGTACAAAATACTTTTGAAACTGAAGATTAGATGCGTTAAACTATAACTTGCTTGTCTAATAAACGGTAAATTATAACCTACCTTCACTAACCAAGCTCACTTTAATTGTTCTTGCAAACTGTATACCGTCCAAGCTTCACATAGCTTAGACAGTATATCACAAGACTCCTTTAACTGTCCCATATAGATAACACCTCTAATGTGTGGGCCAGAATACTAATAGTTGCCTAAATTGTTTTTCAGCAACTTGAAACTAGTTCTAGCCCAGCTCAAGTTAATCTAGACCACTTATCATTCAACTGGATTTATGTAAATGTCCCATGGATGACCTTTCAACTTCAGAAGGCCAAAAACTCCACCCTTGGGTTATGTTAATGCCGCTGTTTTCTTAACATGCATCCTAGGAAGAAGCAGGTAATGTAGATAGACTTGTACAGAACAGCAATCACTTCACTTTTTCCTGGCTTCAGTCACCTTCCCCTGCACCTCTGACCATCCTGTACTCTACTTGTAAATATCCCAAGCCCTTTACCTTTGGGGAAGTGGATTTGAAGTTTATTTTCCCATCTACTTGCTTGAGTGACTCTTGAAAAAGCCTTTTCTGTGCTGCAGAGCTCAGCATTTGGCTTGCTGCACATCAGACAAGCCTGGTTTAGTAACACTTTCATCTTCAGCTTCCTTGGAGTCATTTCATTCCCTTATTAAACAAATATTTAATATGAGCCCCTTATTAAGCCTGTTGTGCTCTTAATAACACTGTATGTGTGTATACATATATAACATTAAATGTGTGTATGCTCAGTCATGTCTGACTCTTTGCAACCCCAAGACTGTAGCCCACTGGGCTCCTCTGTCCAAGGAATTCTCCAGGCAGGAATACTGGAGTGGGGTGCCATTTCCTTCTCCAGGGGATCTTCCTCACCCAGGGATCAAATCTGTGTCTCCTGTATCTCTTGCATTACAGGCACATTCTTTACAGTCTAAGCCACCTCTGTAAGGAAGAACAAGCCTCCAAATGTGTTTGTGTGACATTGGGGAATCCAGATCTAAAGACCTATCTTCTGAAATAATGAACAGTGGAAGAAAAGACCTAACAATTTTTTTACAGATAGAAATCAATTTCCTGTTTTGGCATTACAAGCCATGATATTTGAAAATGGCATAGACATAAATACTCACTTCTGTAGATCTCTGCCAAGAAAAATATGAATCTTTTACTGAGCAAATTACACGCACAGATAAGAGCAAATGTTACACACATCTGTTTACAGAAAGGAAAAATATTCCTAGGCCGCAAAGTGCTAGAAAATAAATTTCTTCAGAGTTTTGACTGGATTCTGAACATCTGCAAAAGTGAAAACTGGGAGAAAATATAGATAATTAAACATGAAACAATGAAAGGAAGTCTCAATCTGTATCCCAGCCTTGAGATGGAGTGAGCCCAGCTTCCGCACAGAAGGCCCTTCCACCAAACCAGACTCATCTATTCCACTCATCTGGTTTGTTGTTTTAGATCAAAGGCAATCTAGATAACTCTTTTTAAAAATATATTCATTTTTATAATTAGTATGTATTGAATCAGGTAGCCTATAATAAGACATGTGCACTTGAAAATAATGTAGGGACTTGCCTGATGGTCCAGTGGCTAAGGCTAAGTCTCCATGCTCCCAATGCAGGGGGGCCTGGGTTCAATCCCTGGTCAGGGAAGTGGATCACACATGTCACAACTGAGTTTGCAAGTTGCAACTAAAGATCGAATAAATAAATATTTTAAAGAAGTAATGATTGAAAAATCCCACAAAAATTTAGAATTCAGAAGTATTTCAATATAGTTACATCCTGATTATGTTTTTACAGAAATAAGATAATTTTTTAATTTTACATTTTTATAAATTCTGTCAAAAATATTGAAAAGTAAACGTAACTATTAAAATGTGAGCCCCTTTTTGTTGTTTTTTCCTAAGCAAAACGATGAGTATTTTACTTATTCAGTTATATGGAAATAAACCTTAGCAAGAATATTATAGAGATGACTTTTTATATTTGCATAGTGGGGGGGGTCTCTAAATTTTCTAGAACATTCCATTATTCTCCTTTAGGTGGCTATATTTTAATTTCCAGTGAATTTAAAGTTGATGCAAATATATCAAAATTTTAAAAATGAGCAGAAACAACCTAATTTTAGAGAATCAGGACTGCAGAAATTTATATGGGATCAACTTCGTATTACAGTTTTTCAGATTTTCCTAGAGCTACTCAGGAATATATGACAGGTTTCATGAAGATGATTATTGCTTCACACTAAATCATATTATGATGACAATCAGGATGAATGCGAATTATACAAGAGTTAATGCTAGAGTTGATCAAAGATGGAGGAAACCAGATTCTTAACAGTTTAGTGCTGTTATATGTGTGGTTTGGCCCTGTTATTCCGACTTCCAATGACTTCCCAATGCTCAGAGAGTCCAGTCTAAACTAGTAAAACTTGCAAAGACTCTTGAAATTTTAACTAACTTATGTTTCCCAAGACATCTCATGCCATTCTTTCTCAAAGCCCACTTTCCACTATGGTGATATCTAGTATACCCACAGTGTTAATTGTCATAACTCCTCTCCTTTGCTCATGTTGCTTTCTGTCTTACTCTTTCTCCAATTGATACAATTATTTTCATACTCTCATACACAGTACCAAAGCCATCACGTCATCATGAAGAAAAGCATTGTTACCCTTGTACTCCTTACAATGTAGTGCTGAACATTCTGTTGTAATTAAATGTTTACATTTAGGTTTCCCCTAATTGGTTTTAAATAGGGCCTGTAAGTATAGAAACTGGTTTTTTTCTCATACTTACACACCAATTTAAATTTAAAAATTAAATATAGATTACATTTTAGAGATATTTATGAAAAAAAGAATTAACTTTTCAAAATCAATATGCAAAATAGAGCCAAAGACAGAATTTTAGTAAGTAACTGAGAACTATAAAAAATAGGTATTGGATAAAATTAAATCCTTTGGAACAGAATATGGATTTCTGAGGAGGTCCCTCCCACCTTCAACTTACTATATAAATGTAGTTTTTAAGCTATATTATAGTTTTTAAACATTGGAAGGCAGTCTTTTTTTTTTTTCAGTCCATTTCTTTATCCAACACAAGTTTAACCTGAAGTGCTGTAGCTGAGAGTTTGAAATCACCCTCTACATGTCAGTAGGAGATGAGGAAAGGACAGAAAAGGAGCCTCATGTTCCCAGAGCAGTTTGGAGGTGGGGGAAAGGCGGGTCCTTAGCAACTGAGCTGAGGAAATGACGAGAAGGAAATTGTTTTGTGTCTCAGGAACTATGTGGAATTCCAAGATAAGAAAAACAGTTGCTAATTTGAGTATAAAAGCAGGAAACCTGAAACACTTATTTCCTTTTATGCAAATACAAGTATATGCAGGGTGTGTGAAAATTATTTTTCTCCTGCTGAACCACAAAGACAGACTCAGGGTGCTTCTCCTGGATACACTGGCTTTTCTTCTCGCTCTTCTCTTCTTTGTGGATATTATGGCTAATAACACAACAAGTTTAGGGAGCCCATGGCCAGAAAACTTTTGGGGTAAGATTTTCTTTAGCTGTTTTTAACATAAAATTAGAATGTGGAGAAATGTACTGCCTAGAAGTGATTAAAACCTTGGAAATCTCGGAGCCAATTTTGCTTACTCTAAACTGACGACCTAACATTTTCATAGAAGTAATACAAAAAAATTTGTTCATGTGAAATGTCTGTAAAGTGGGCTGTGAAATCATTCAACAATATTTTGGCTGGTGTTACAGAATAATAAGAAAATAATAGGAAATGATAATTAGAAAATAAGAAGAATAAAAATGAAAAAAGTGAAAGTCATTGCTGTTTGGAAAATACCAATGTGGATTTTGTTGGAAAATTGTTTTGTCTTATGGTTATACAGATTACGCATTTTATTTAATGAACCTAAGAATTTCTACAGAGATTAATTTTAACTTACATTGTCAGTGTTATACTCTTTAATTTCCAAAGTGAATCTAAATAATAAATGTACTGAAGGAATGTGATGACATGATCAAATTAAAAAAATCATATTATGAAATTAGAGAGAAAAACTGTAACAGAACAAGGTAAGTGGAAACAACATCACAAATAACATTATAAAGAAAGCCTATCACAGGGACAAAGGGAACAATACAAAAGTAGTTTCTGGCTGGGTCCAGACACAACTTCTAGTCAATCAGCAGCAACAGAAGGGAGCCGAGGTAAAATCCATGTCTTCCAAGGCTGGAGACTCAGGGAAGAAGGGCTGAGACATGAAACTGATGCAAGTGCTTGGGTTTAGGGGAATTTTAAAAATAAAGAGAGAAGTTGGGTTAAATCCAGAAAAAAGTTTTAAAAATGATAATGGAGTTTATGAAGAGATCACTTCTCCAAGGGAACTATTTAACACTTTCTGCTTTGACTCCAAAGTATGTTTAGGGAACTCTCAGGTGAAAAACGGGCAGGGATACTGCCTGCCCCTAACCACCTACCTGGTTTTCCACCATCGCAGAAATTTTCATGGAGGGAATGGATTCTCTTTTTACCATCAGCATTTATGTTCATTTCATGTCTGAAAATGAGAGATAGCAGTAGATATCCTAGTGTAATTATTAAAGAATTAAGGAAAAGAAAGCAAATTATACTTGCATATTATAAATAATGGCTTTTGGTAATCTTATTCTACTTTACACCAAAAGACAAGTCTGAATTGTGACAGTCTTAATTTTATAGGTTTCTCACAATACAGTTCACTGTCCTCCTTTATGGAGAAAGTGAATGTGCTAAACAGATGCTAAAAAATAGCAGGAATGTGTTTACACTAAATTCATCATTGCAAAAGTGAGAATAAATTATTGAAATGTAATTCTTACTGCAAAATTACCTGTAAAAACCAAATCAATTTTTTTCCACCAAAGTCAAATTTTCAAGTCTATGTAAAAATTTAAGGGAAAAAATTATTATCCACTGATTAAAACATGGAGAATAATCATAAAATAACCCCAGTTAAAATGGAATATTTAGTGGCAATTTATCAATCCTACAATAATGCTTTTTTTAGTATAGAAATCTATGCTTAAGAAAGAATTCAAACTTATTGTTCCAAAGACAGTTTTGAGTGTTTCTTTATCTTACTTTGTGAATACAACAGAAAATAGATGGAAATAATAAAAAACCAGGAAGGGGAGTGTTACATTGATAAGCATTAACAAAGCCAAACAGATATGTTGTACAGATATAATATCATGTCTGATGATGTGGGGAAAATATATAGAAGATCCCACTATTTCTTCTGGGGTTAAAAAAAAATATTAGGTATAAAATGCAAACATGTGAATCTATGAAATGTAAAAATTTCCCAAGATATAAATCTTGACTTTTAAAACTTTTATCTCCTTTTTCTATCTAAACTGATATCTCTCATGTCCACTGTCTCCACAAAAAATGTTATTTGAAAATCCTGTAAAGTGCAGTGCGATGCATTGTCTGTTGCTTCCAAATCAATTGTCTGCTTTTTGGCATTTTGAATTCAGAAAATAGGGAAAGAACAGTTTAGAAAAGCAAAATGTGTACATCAAACCATACAAATTTCCCAGACTTCTGCTCAGGCTGCATAAAAAATTGTTTTCCAAATGTAATTTTCGTGGTTTACTTTAAAGAATGTTGAAAAATTAGATAAAGATACCAGGTTATTATTGATAATGATAGTTTACATTTTATTGATAATCACCTAGTAAAATTTACTAAATGTTGTACAAACATGACAGTATTTAATGCAAGGGTGATCAATAAAATTGGCCTGACAACACAGCTAAAGACTTGCATTTCTCACTTTTGCTTTCGTTGATGCATTTCCCTTCCTTATAAACAACCCCAATGAAAGAAACAGGAAACATAACCTGAGAGAGTTTGCTGCACTCTGCTTTAATGAAACTGTAGACAAGTGTCATTAAACTTGGTTAGTCGTTTCGTATTTAGAGTCCTAAATAAGACCATTTGGTTTTACTTCTTGCTTTACCATGTGTGGTGTTGGCTAGTATTGTGAAAAACTAGAGAATTGATTGGTTTAGGAATTTGCCTTTATTCACCTGATTTAATCTTCATCAAATCTATAATGTCTGTCCTAAAGAAGATTACACTCTTGGAGGAGATTATGTGTTCATACGTATGCAACATATGTCTATATTGCTATGGAATAACGCAAGATAATAATCAGTAAAATGGCAATGAATGTTATGAGTTAGAAAAATGAAAGTGTCAGTCCCTAAGTTGTGTCCAATTCTTTGTGACACCATGGACTATAGTCTGCCAGACTCCTCTTTCTACGGCCAGAATACTGGAGTGGGTAGCCATTCCCTTCTTCAGGGGATCTTCCTGACCCAGGGATTAAACCCAGGTCTCCTGCATTGCAGGCAGATTCTTTACTGTTTGAACCACCTAATCTCTAAATCCTTTTTAGAAAAAGAAGTGAGGTTGTATCTGTTTCCACAAATCAGATAAGGTTCAAATAGGGAGACAATTCTAGGAAGAATATACATATTTCTTATTCATTATTCATTTTACATATTTATTCATATTTCTTATGTTATCTTATTAAATCATTCTTTCATCTGTTTATCTATCCAGTTCATTAGTTTACTAGAAGCATTGACTGACTACTCCTTATATATTAGGCAACGTGCCTAGTGTTTGCGAGATAAATATGGCATGGGTGGAGAATTTCAGGAAAAAATGTTATCAGCAAATATACAGAAGTTAAAAACACACAAGTCAAGTTTGCGGAGAACTGAATGACTTGAGAGAGATTTGTGTAGTTTTGGCTGTTACTGCAAAAGTTTACCTGGAAAAGGGAATGGCTACCCACTCCAGTATTACAGTATACTGTAAGAGTTTGCCTGGAGAATTCCATGCACAGAGACTTGATTTCACCTTGGCCTTCCCTGATGGCTCAGACATAAAGAATCTGCCTATAATGCAGGAGATCTGATTTAACCTGATTATTTCCAATGTAGTTACTTCAGGTTTCTCCACTTGCCTCTTCACTTTTCTCTAAAGCTGGAAAGGGGATGAGGCAGGACTGGAAACTCTACACTGTCAAGTGTGTTAGAAGGAGAGGGCTGTTGGTTCTTGGTCAAGTTCTGGTCTCTGTTGACTCTGCTGCTGCTGCTGCTAAGTCGCTTCAGTCGCGTCCGACTCTGTGCGACCCCATGGACAGCAGCCCACCAGGCTCCCCCATCCCTGGGATTCTCCAGGCAAGAGTACTGCAGTGGGGTGCCATTGCCTTCTCTGTTGACTCTACTGATGTGTATTTCTCATCTGCTTTAGGGGCATTCCCCCCCTTTTTTTTTTTACCTTTACTGCTGAAGATTATTACCATAAAATCTGACCGGTATGATCTGTGTGACATTTGCTAAAGGCATGGTTTTCCTTTCCTAGACTATTGGCTCTTTTCCATCTGTCTCAGCTGGCACAGACCAATGTTGGATGCTCTTCCGTAACCTTGGACCTGAGGGCATTTGTGCTGTATATAAGACCCTTAGATCTGGATATACTAATGTCCATACTTTCTCATCCCTACTCTGCTTTTTAGGGACCCAGAGTTTCTTAGAGAGGTTTATTATTTTTCCCATCTGGATCCCAAGAAGTTGGAAATGGATACCAATTTCTCTGGGATTCCCTAAATGAATCTGTAGCTCATCACAGGCAGAAATGGAGAAATGGCCCCTTATCGGGACCCTCACTGGTCACATGTATACATAGCCCTTTTTTGGTCTCCAAAACTTCTCCTCTTCACATGGCTTCTGAAAATTCACTTGTTATGGATTGAATATCTATGTCCCCTTCCCCATTCAATGTTGAATCCTTAACCCCCAATGCAATGATATTTGGAGATAGGGCCTTTGAAGGGTAACTGGGGCAAATTAGAAGGTGGGTCCCCCATGACGGGGCAAATGGCCTTCTAAGAGGAGAAAGAGATACTGTTCTTTCTCCATCTGTGTGCTAGCACTGAGATGAGAGTGTGGGCTCTCACCAGAACCTGGTCATGCTGGCACCTGGATGGTGGGCTTCCTAGTTCACAGAACTGAGAAATAAATGTCTATTGCTGAAGCCACCCAGCCTGTGGTATTTAAACAGCAGCCCAAGTTGACCTGGGCATGACTCGTGGACCACAGTTTATTTTTCCAACACTGTTCATTATAGTAAAAGGTATATTCTTGAGTCTTTTTGGCTCTCAGTATTTTGTAACTGCAACAAACAAATAACCAGAAAACCCCAAAACACTTTTGTGTCTTTCACAATGTCTAGTGATTGGAGTAAAACAATTTGTTTTCAAGACTATCTTTAATTCTAAATATTTAATACTTAGTAATTCTGAGAACCAGCTTTTTCTGTTTTTCTGTGCATCTTTGATAACAGCCCTAATCCTCTCTGAGATAACTGAAGAGATAGAGGATTGTTAATTGATTTGTTGGGCAATCAAGTGCTGTCAAAGGCAGCAAGCCTTGGTTAATAGCTGAAAACTTTATTTCATAACCTGAGAAAAATATGTCACTTAGGGATCTACCCCAGAATATGGAAGAAGGTTGTTTCTAGAGAGGTTGAGGAGGGAGAAAGCTTATGGGCTGGGCATGCACCCCAACAATGTTCTTTATACCCCCTCTTTCCAAATAGTAAACAAATACTATGTTTCAAATGTGTATCTTTAATTTGTATTTTAAAAACTCTTGAACGTCGATGCAACATTTTATATTAACAGCCTGCTAATTACTTGCTTTATATCAGTTACTTAGGAAGTTTGATTGACAAGTGTTTATAAATGCTTATCTTTAAAATTTCTGTATCTCAGTTCCACAGACAGAAGGTTCATGATTCATCTCTCACTGAACTCCATGCTCAGAGATTGACTCAGTAGGATGAGGCAGAGCCTAGAAGAATGTAATTTTTTAATATGTTCCTGACTTTAGAACTTCTGCATTTATGTTAATGATAGAAATTTGCTTGTAATAGTTTGTTCTTTGGAGAAGGCAATGGCACCCCACTCCAGTACTCTTGCCTGGAAAATCCCATGGATGGAGGAGCCTGGTGGGCTGCCGTCCATGGGGTCACGAAGAGTCTGACACGACTGAGCGACTTCACTTTCACTTTTCACTTTCATGCATTGGAGAAGGAAATGGCAACCCATCCCAGTCTTCTTGCCTGGAGAATCCCAGGGATGGGGGAGCCTGGTGGGCTGCGGTCTATGGGGTCGCCCAGAGTTGGACACGACTAAAGCAACTTAGCAGCAGTCACTTCCAATAGCCTTGTCAGATTCTGGTATCAATGTTAGGCAGGTTTCCTAAAACAGGTTAGGAAGTAGAAAAATTCTATTATTTGGAAAAAAATGTGTAAAAGTGGCATTTTTTTTATTAGTTTTGCCAAACAATGACATGATATCACCATGGGTTTACATATGCTCCCCCTCCAGAACCCCCCTCTCTCCTCCCTCCCCCCGGGAAATCTCGTTGCACCAGTCCCAAGCATCAATCCTGGGCCGGCTATTGCTTAGACATATGATAATTAACATGTTTCAATGCCATTCTCCCATATCATCCCACCCTTTCCCTCATCCACAGAGGCCACGAGTCTATTCTATACATCTGCGTTCCTTTTGCTTATTGTTTAAATGCTTGAAAGAATTCACCAGTGTAATTATCTGTAGTATTTTTAATAGGAAGGTTTTAAGTGAAAAGTCGATGTGTTTAACAATATTGGATAATTCAGATTTCCTACTGATTATTTGATTATTTTAGGGCAGTTTGTGTTTTGTAGGAATTTGCCTATTTAAATTAAATTTCTAAATGTGTTGCCTTAGAGTTGTTCACGACCTTCTCTCATATACTTTTCTAAAATTTATTATGAAAGAAATATACAGAAAAAAATTGAAGAATTTTGCAGTGAATATCCATATATTTACTCCTAGATCTTACTGTTAACATTTTTATAATATTCATTTTATCAACCAATTAGTTTATATTTCCAAGAAAACTGAAGATATCAATATGCTTCCCCCTAATTAATTTATCATCTATAGTATTAATAAGAATTTAATATTTTTAGTTTTTTTTCTTTTAAGGTCAAACGTACATCAATAAAATGTGTAAAATGTCAAAAAATGAAGTGTGCAGATCATAACTGAATATTTGCTGAATTTTGATAAATACATACACACCTGAGTAACCCAAAGTCCAGTAAAGATATAGAACATTACCTAAAACTTGAAAAGTTCCCTAAAGATACTTCTTAGTCAACCCTGTTTACATCATCCCCAGAGGAAAACACTACTATGTATTTATTGAAAAAATATCCATGTATAAGTGAACCTGTGCAGTTCAAACCTATGTTGTTCAAGGGTTAGCTATATCTCTATCTTTGTGAGGTCTACTTTTTTGCTTATTTGCTATTACTCTTAGGGGGTAGCTCTTTGGAAGCCCAACTCAGAGTCTAGAATACTTCCCAGAGTCTACCTTCCTTGGTATCTCCTGAACTCCAGTTTTTGGGTTCCAAACCTACTGAGATTTCACAGAATTCTACTAGACTTTTTGGCTCTCTTAACAGATTATTGTGATAAGGGATTTTCTTCCCTCTTAAAATTTGCTCCGTCAAGTTAGCGGTTTGGATAAGTCTCTACTGACTATGACTTAAGTCGCTTCAGCCATGTCACTGTAGCCTGCTGGGCTCCTCTGTCCATGAGATTATCCAGGTAGCAATGCTGAAGTGGGTTGCCAAGCCCTCCTCCAGGGTATCTTCAGGATCCAGGGACTGAGCTTGCATCTCTTATGTCTACTGCACTGGCAGGTGTGTTCTTCATCACCAGTGCCATCTGGGAAGCCCTCTAATGACTACACTCAGATTAAAAAATATAAATTTTTGATCAGTATTTTATAATTGTCCCAGTGGCTTGATATATGTTGTTTTATCACACACAGAAAGGGATGGTCTACCCTGTTCCTTCGGAATATAGTTTAACTTACCTTCTACTCGAACAATACTGTTGAATAATTATATTCATAGTATGACTTATGCCTTATTCTTTTGATCAAAACTATTTCCAAATATCCCAGACTTTTCCTTATTCCAGTTAGTCTAGTTTCTAGTAATCTAGAAAGAAAAAAAGAAAACCAACAGGGGCAGTTAGGCATCAGAGGTGGGACAGGATGACCCTTAAATAGGGTGGTTAGGGTAGCTCTCAATGAGAAGGTGACATGTGAGTGAAGACCAGAAGTCACCCATGTAAACAGCTGAGTAGAGTTTCAGGAATAGGTTAAAACTCACACAAGGCTCTAAGTCAGGAGCACAGATGATGTGTTTAAAGAATGGCAAAGAGGGCAGTGTGGATGGAGATGAATGAGCCAGGGGAAGAGAAGTGAGGAGTACAGATAACAATGAACAGATCAAGGTGGAACTTCAAGGCGATTTGGGGAAGTTTACACTTTATTATACTCTGGGAGAAATGGATGGTTTAGAACAAAAGAGTGATGTGATTTGACTAACGCTTTAGAAGGCTCACTGGCTACTGTACCGAGAATTGAACAGGAGAAAAGCAGGAACCAGAGAGAAGGCGATAGTAATAGTCCAAGTCACAGATGATGGTGACTTGGATCGGGAAGGTAGCAGAGTAGATAATGAGAAGCTGAATTCTGGATATGTTCTGACAATAGACCCAATAGGATTTTATGGGAGATGAGATACACATAGGAAATGCTTGCTCTTGTTTAAACTATTGTAATTAAGTTTTCTGAACCTTAAATGTCATTATTCTTAAAAACAATTTTTGCCAAAATCTTATTGTCTGAACTATCCTGCTATATTCTCTAGGGTACCAAGAACAGCACAGTCTACTTCAGTAATAGCTAAGCTTAATGATTCTTAAGATTGCAAAGGATTTCGTGAATTGATCAATGTTCTATTGTCAAAGATAAAGTCACTTTTCAGATATTAGAACGATTCAACCTCAAGGCCACTAGGTGGTGACATTTACTAAATTTTGATACTAGTGGCCAGAATTTAGATTTAATGAAAACCAGATTCAATATTAGATCTTAGAATTGAAAGGCACTACAGTGACCACTATTATTAGGCTAAGAAGGATCAAATGACACAGAAAACCTATACAACCATTAGTAATAATAGCTGTTGTTCACTGAGGATCAATGTGCCAGCCCCTTGGTAGTTGTATAGACCTAAGTTATAAAATAGGATAACACTTAAGTTATATGCTATACCTTACTAATGTTAGTTAGAATTTGTTCCTTTTTTTCCTTTAAAGGGAGAGCTGTCATTTTTAAAACAATCATTTTGATCTTTTTAGTTGCATTATAATTGTTACTTGAAGTAAAATTGTTTCTCCTTGATTTTACCTTTTAAAAGTTTCTAATTTTTTCTTGAAGTTTATGCTGATTTCAGCTATAGATTAATCTTTTAGAACACATTGTCTGAAGAGACTGTGGTGGAAGGGCTCAGAGGGCATATGCACTGAGACGGTGTATAGGAACTCTTATAAACTTTAAACGCTTTTATGGGACTTTAAGATTTTTGCTCCATTTAGTTGAAATAAAGTATGTCTCTTTAATCTCATCTATTATACATGCTTATATACTGAGAGTTCAGAATCCTCCATCAGACTCTAGTGGTTACACAGGTTTATACATAAAAGCAAGAGCATGCTTGGTCAAAAAGTTTGCTTGGGTTTTCTGTAATATGTTACGGAAAAACTCAAATGGACTTTTCGGCCAACCCAATATTTTGCAGACTTTGGTATTTATTTTCTCATGTTATGTCATATCTGAGTGAAAGCAACAGTCCTCCTGACGAGTGCTGGCTGTTAATATTCAATTATTAAAATAAATATTTTATTTATGTGCAGTGGGTGGCTCAGATGGTAAAGAATCTGCCTGCAGTACGGGAGGCCCAGGTTTGATCCCTGGGTTGGGAAGATCCCCTGGAGGAGGAGATGGCCACCCACTCTAGTATTCTTGCCTGGAGAAGCCCATGGATAAAGGAGTCTGGTGGGCTACAGTCCATGGGATTGCAAAGTCAGACACGACTGTGCAACTAACACACACACATACACATCTATAGCGTGAATCTTCTTGTTCAGTCGCTCAGTCATGTCTGAGTCTTTGTGACCCCATGAACTGCATGCAGCACGCCAGGCCTCCCTGTCCATCACCATCTCCCAGAGCTTGCTCAAACTCATGTCCATTCAGTCGGTGATGCCATCCAACCATCTCACCCTCTGCCACTCCCTTCTCCTGCCCTCAATCTTGCCCAGCATCAGGGTCTTCTCCAGTGAGTTGGCTGTTCATGTCAGGTGGCCAAACTATTGGAGCTTCAGCTTCAGCATCAATCCTTCTAATGAATATTCAGGGTTGATTTCCTTTAGGATTGATTGGCTTGATCAACTTGCTGTTCAAGGGATTCTCAAGAGTCTTCTTCAGCACCACAATTCGAAAGGATGACTCTGTTTCAATATCAAAAGAATCAGAGTTTGAGCTGAGGCATATTTAAGAGTTTGTTTTAGTGGAAACACTATATCTCTGATTCTATATCTGAATCTGTTGATATTTAAAATTCTCCAGTGGAGGTTGTTGATTCTGGGAAATGTAATTGCAGAATACATAACACTGCTTTACCACATTTCCCCCAAGTATTTCTATCCGTAACTGGAGACCAAGTCAGGTATTAAATTAATACAATTGTATGCATTTTAAGTTTTTCATTTCAGATTAATATTTTCTTACAACACACCAAAGATAAAGAGCTTTTCCCTCATTGGGGTTGTTTGACAATTAAGGGATATAATACACTTAAAATAGTGCCCAAGACCCTATATTAAATTAATCAAATTAGAAATGCACATTACTGTTTACCAAAATAATGAAATAAAAATAGGGTTGCATTTTATGAACTGTATTCCTTCCAACATGAAAATTTTCTTAGTCTTAATTTTAGTGAAACCTTTCTAGTTTAGAATGATAGAAATTCAAATTTAGAAGGAGCTTACAGTTTACCAACTAAGGCTCCACCTAATACATTCTTTTTCTGCTCAAAGACACAATAACATTAAAATGAAACATAATATATCTCTCATTCATCTATTCTAAATAGGACAATAGAATTTCTGAGTGACTTTATTCATATTCTTTGATTAAAGTGTTTATCATGGTAATAAACTTATGGATCCTCTGGAGCATAAACGACTTAATGAACAAACTCTTCCAGAGATAACTGATCACTTAATAATGCACAATAAATTATTCAAATTATGTGCAATACACCTCACAAAAACAAAGATTGCTAAACCTCAGTGAAAGAGAGTAAAATTATGTATTTTTCTTAACAAAAGAACTGAATTTAGTAAAATTTTTGGATTCACATACTTATTTGGAAGAAGACAAAGGACTGGATTTTATGAAGTATTTGAGTTGTTTATGATTTTTACTTAGTTCTCTTATAAGAGCAATTAAAACATTTTTAGTGAAATTCAGAATTTAGATAGCTATTATAAACAATACAAAACTTCAAGGAAAGATGTAATGATTATAATACAAATTAAAATTTTATCTAGTAAATCTGTTCTTTGATATTGTTGCATAAAATGGCAAAGACAAGTACATATAAAGTAAGAAGATACTAGAATTTCTAAAACTTTAAAATTTGACCTGATTATCAAATCACTACTATAAAATAACATTATTATTTAGATTTTAGGAGAAAGAGCTTCTAAGCCTCAGTTTATCACCATTATACTCCTCAATGTCTTATCTCTAGGACATTAGAGGATGTGATACTATGGAATAATTTTTACTTTCTTTTCACTGTGAGATCCCCATGCTCAGGTTCTTCCTATTCTTAGTACAACTTCCCAGATTAAGCCCTTATTATTGCATGTTTGAATCATTGTTTCACTCTCCTCCCTGCTTCTCTGTTTTCGGTCTACCGCAAATATCAACACCAGCTCCATCTTTATCCTTCCTATGGGTAACTGCTCAAGCCTCTTCTTTGCCCACAGGGAAGAGGCTGAACTTCTTAGAGCAGTACTCAGGGCCTTCCATCATCTGACCCCCAACCTACTGTGCGTGAAGAGGCCAGTGACACACTCACTGCCCCATCTAAAGGGCGTTTTTCTTACTTTAAGTCTTCTAGAATGTTAACTCTGCTACAGACTGTTTTCTTCCCTGCCCTCTCTGTACTTAGCAGTACTTGGCATCTAGTGGGTGCTTTATATGCTAACAAATGAATTGATAAATTTCTCTGGGGTGCCTGGTTGCTAATCACTTCTCCCTAAAATTCTCTTCTCACTTTGATTCAGTGCTAGCGATGACTCTTGTCTCTGTGGGCCATCCTAATTAGCCCTTCTGTATTTCCCTGGTGTTGACCTCTACCACCTGTTAAATTCTGGTTTTCCTGAAAGTTTGTTCTCAACTCACTTCTATAAACACATTCATTTCTTTTAGGAGAAGTATGTTCCTTGGATAGTTGAACTCTCTTGCTGCATGAAGATTCGGATTTTTGCATCCCTTTAAACTCCATATTTATTTAACTCTGAATTCCTAATATACATGCCAGGGACTTGCAAATTCAACATCTTCCTAATATCAGTTTCAGCCCCAGTTCTACAGTCTCACAGTACTTCCTTGTTTGGACAAATGATACTAGTAAGCACCCATCCACCCTCACTTGTCCACACCAGAACCCGGGAGTCATTCTAGGTTCATCCTTTCCTCAGGGTAGCAAAACATGGTGTTTTTACTGGTTGACTGTGTGGTGTGTGTGCGTGTGTGTGTGTGTTTTGTTGCTTTTTACTGGTTGATTTTAACTTTTAGAGAGTGGAGTTGGGAGGAATTGCATGTCCCTTGTTTTAAATTTTCTTTTGTTTTGAAGGGTCCTCAAGTTTCTCCTCAGTCTTGCCTCTTTCCTCCTTCATTGCATGGTTTCTAAAAAGCACCTGTCTTCTTCTTTCTTTTTTTAAACAATTTAATTGAGATATATTTCACAGACCATATCGTTGCTTCACTTAAAGCATGCAATTAAATGGTTTTGTTATAGGAGTTGTGTGACCACTGCCAGCATCTGATTTAAGAACATTTTGTCCTTCAAAAAGGGGCTTCCCTGATGGAGAAGGGCTAGGCTATCCCTTAGGCTTCCCTTGTGGCTCACCTGGTAAAGAATCCACCTAAAATGCAAGAGACCTTGGTTTGATTCCTGGGTTGGGACGATCCCTTGGAGAAGGGAAAGGCTACCCACTCCAGAATTCTGGCCTGGAGAATTCCATGGACTGTATAGTCCATGGGGTCACAAAGAGTTGGACACGACTGAGCGACTTTCACCTTTGCTTCTGTCCTTCAAAAAGAAACCCTGTCCCCACTAGAGGTCCCCCCCGCCATTTCCTTCGACCTCACCCTTTGCCCTAGACCATCATTAATCTACTTTCTTTCTATGTAGTTTGTGTCTTCTGGACATTCATGTGAGTAGAATCATAAAATGCGTGATCTTTTTGTGATAGGACTCTTCCTCACAGGAGGGATTACTTATCAAGACTGCCTCTTCACACTCCTATATTCACCTGTAAGTCCCTTTCCAGTATGCCCATGGATCAAAATACCTTTTCATTTTTTTTTTTAATTTCCAGAATTTCCCTTCTTCTTCATGACAGTGTGATGGAAGTATGGGAGATAATGGTTTCTGTTTTCCGTCATTTATTTTTTAGATAAACTGAAGTTTGGATATTTTTTGTCTTCTAATTATGCTGAAAGCATGGGTTTTGTATATTTTTATTTGATCACCTTGTTGTCCTCTATTGTTTTTCAGAAGAAACTTTGGAAAATCCTGATTTACATGGTCTCATTGCATTGGCAGCCCAGATTTTCTAGAATTTCTCTTTTAAGTTCCAAATATTTGGGGGCATTGATAGCTACAAGTTAATTTGGAATTTTACTGTATTATCAATAAGGCTAATTTTAGGTTCTGACTGTGCTTATTGCTTTTTCCAGATAAAGCTTAAGTCTATAAAACTCCAGTCTCAAGAGATTTCACTTTAAGGCCATGACTCAATATTAGATGACAGACAATTGACGAACAATCCTGGGTCTAGAAGATCTGTCATAAATCATCTTGTATTTCAAAAGTCATCTTCCTGTTATAAAGAATTCATTGCTGAGATGTGACATAAAGAGTTGTTTTAGAGATTTTGATACAAGCATTTGTGATAACTGTAAAAATTGGACATAACAAATATGGTCTTTACATGGGAGGAAAACATGACAATATAAGGTAGGAGGATGCTAAAACAGATTCAAAAATTAAGGAACAATGAACATTGTTTTATTTATTAATACTGGCTTGTTTTGTTAACTATATATATTATAGATTAGACTATATTAACAAACTGGAAAGAACTTTTGTTATCATAAAATCTAACTCCTTCATCTGAAGAAAGTAATAAAATAAGTGAGTCTAAATACATTTTTATAACAATCACACAGAATGTTAGGAATAGAACTGAGTTTGGAACCCTGAATCAATTAGCTTTTGCTGTGTAACAATCCACCCCATTTACTTAGCTCATAATTCTGTGGGTGAGCAACTTGGACTGGGATCAGCTTGATGGACTTTCTGCTGGTCTTTTTTCAAGAACCACACTCAGTTGGTGGGTTGACTGTATTTAAAATTCAGGGCATACTGAGTTTTCCAAATAGAAAATTCTAAAATTATCCAGGTATAGGGGAAAATATACTGAAATGTTTGGAATTTGAGTGAGAACAACAGATTTGGGGATAGTATGAAAATCAATATGGTTTATGGGTTAGATCATGCAGTAAAGAGTGGGGTGTGTGTGTGTGTGTGTACAGTGGATGGTAAGGGTGGAGGGCTCTTCTAATATCCAGCATGTCTTTCCAATCAATGCAGGGCTCTGCTATTCAGTTTTATTCAAAAATATTTTTTTAGTTCACAAAAAGAAGCAATAAGGTATTTGGGAAAGGCATTTTTCCCTCTTTACAACAGGAAATCTGGACAAGTTCTGTGAATTGGAGGATACTGGTGTAGAGCAGAGATTCTATGGAGGTTCAGGGGACAGGAATTTCATGATCCCAAGGGCATGATAATAGCACGAACCAGCTCGGGGACCCAGAAAGAGCCCAGCAGTCTGCATAGTTCATGTCATCAGTGAGTCAAAGATGAAGGTGACAGTCCAGGAGTTCTGGAAATATGACATAAATCAGTCAGCCCCCCAGATGGTTCTAGCCCAGCATCCTGTCTCCGAATGAGAACAGGAAGTGAGGCATCATGCTGCCTGCAGGGTGGGAGACACCGGTGGGGATTTGAAAGCGGACAGAGCAAAAGGCAAAGTCAGTGTGACTATAAAATTCTTATCATTTTTTGGCAATTGGTTACTACTGTAATTCAAAAGGAAGTAATCTTTGGATTATATTTGCAACTCTATAAAAATTAATGAGCTAAATAAAGAGCCTTTTTTTTTCAAAAAATGAGACATTTTAATTATTACTTTCTTAAAGATAAAATATTGTAAGCAATGTGGAATGTTACAGCTAAAAAGATGTCATTTTACATCCTTTATTGCTTTTCTTTGATAAATGGAAGCCTATCAGCTTCATTTATTTATACGAACCCAACAGCATCTTCTATCTCCCAAATCCAAAATCTAAGTTAGTCACATATTCCATAGTCCTCATTTGCATTTTGCCTGTCTATTTATAAATCTATTTATAAACCCATCTATAAATCACATTACCTATGACCTATTTGTTTTCTTTGTTTCAGAGGATGTGATAATGTCCTTCACGGTATCCGTGGCAACGGTACTTGTAATCGGAGGATTTATTTGGGCTTTGTCTGTCTGTTTGTCTCGAAGAAGGGCCAGCGCCCCCATCTCGCAGTGGAGTTCAAGCCGGCGACCCAGATCTTCGTATACCCACGGCCTCAACAGAAACGGATTTTACCGCCACAGTGGCTGTGAACGTCGAAGCAACCTCAGCCTGGCGAGCCTCACTTTCCAGCGACAAGCCTCCCTGGAACAAGCCAATTCCTTCCCAAGAAAATCAAGCTTCAGGGGCTCAACCTTCCACCCCTTTCTGCAATGCCCACCACTTCCTGTGGAGACCGAGAGTCAGCTGGTGACTCTCCCTTCATCCACCACCTCCTCCACCATCAACACGTCCCACTGCCTGGGCCGTCCAGATTTCCACTGGTCCAGTAACAGTCTTCGGATTGGCGTTTCAACACCACCCCCACCCGCCTACGAGTCCATCATAAAGGCTTTCTCGGATTCCTGAGTAGGGTGCTTCTGGTTTTGCTTCTTTCTTTTCTTGTTTTTTATTGAAGGGAAATTACAAATAAGCAAAACAGAATTTTGAGGACATGGCCCAAATGCCTAATGAGTTTCCAAGCTGAAATGTGCAAACACAAGTTGGACATCAGGATGTAAAACAGATTTCCTTTTTCTTTTTGTCTTACACACAAAAATAATATTTTTCCAAATAGTTATATATTTATGTATTTTGTATTCAATGTGGGAATTTTTAAAGATAGTGATTCTTACCCAAGAATCAGCTGGATACAGTATATATATCTTTTAGACTAAAACAAAAACTTTGGATTTTTGTGGTTTACAATCTTCACTCAATGTCCAATGTGACTATAAAGGGGGAAAAAAATTACTGTGTAACTTAAAAAAATTCCTGTCTTAAGGGATTTGAATTTAACTTTCTTTAGAAAGACAAGTGAGCCATTTGACAGTCTTGGATTTTTACTGATTTTATGGGCATAAAATGATGGAACATAGGAGAGTCTAAATTTCCTTGATTTCACTCATTTGTGACAAGTAAGGAAATCAAGCAAAGGAAGCTGAACTCTGTGAGTGTTACAGAATACTGCAAGTCTGACACCTATTTTTCCCCCAGCTCCTTTTGCTCTTTTCCCAAGAATAGTTATCCACTTCATTGAGGCAAAATCCTTGGATTTACTCACTTGATGGTTTGACCTTTCTTTACTGTTTTCGTTATATTGTTATAAAAACAATAGCAAATCTGATTCATTTGATCTAAAAATAAACTTTAATACCGAGTTTACATTTTTCTTAAGGGATAAACATTTTTCTTAAGGGATAAACTTTATTTCTTGCATTTAAATCTAGCAATGGGGAAACTTGTTACCTAAGGATTTTCTGTAACTTCACAGACAAATACAGGAGGGCAGGTAGAGAGAAGGTCTGTTATCCAAATTAGATGTTACAACCCTGAAGATTCTTCCTTCCTGGATGGGCCCATCAGTCATCATCTTTTATTTACTTCTCTGTGGATTCCAACCTCAGCTTCTGTGAAGAGTCTTTGTACAAAGATGAAACTATGCCAAATGGTCCTTGGTGCAGACAGTTATCTAAGGAGTCCATCTCCACAAGAAGCCACCCTTTTAAAGGAAGAGAGCTTCAATGGCCAGAGATGCCTGGCTGGTCTTTTTCATTTAAGGACACGAGTTCCCAGAATTATTACTCAAAAGAACTGGGGTTTGTTTCTGATACAGTGAATATTTAGCTTATGTTGCTGTTTCTTCTCTGAACACTGGGATTTTCTGTGAAGAAAAATGTCCCCTCGTTGTAGTTTCTGCAATGCAGCAGTCCAGCTAATGGTGTCGGAATATGATTCAATACTGTAATAGATATTTACGCAATAAAAGATTCTGTATAGCAATTTCTTTATTGTTTTTTTTAGCTTACATTTTTCCATTGTTCCTCAAGGACAGTTATGCTTAATGATGTCTATAGTAAATGTCTATAAATAGATGCTTTCTAATGCAATATACCTAAAAGAAGAAAGGAGGAGGGAAGGGAGGGACAGCATATGGAAGGAAGGAAAGAGAAAAAAGCTCGAAAGTCAACAAATTTGTTGCAAGTTTTTTTTATACAAACTTAGCTATAACCTCATAAAATTTCAAGAGATCTTTCCTTGTTGCTGTTCAGTTGCTAAGTCGTGTCCAAGTCTGTGGGACCCCATGGAATACAGCACACCAGGCCTCCCTGTCCTTCACTATCTCCTGGAGTTTGCTCAAAATCATGTTCATCGAGCCAGTGATGCCATTCAACTATCTCTATCTTTTCTTGTATGCCATCTTTAATGTTTAATATGCAAGATAAGCAGAGTATATGGCTTTTGTGTAAAATTTACATTGAGAGTAAAAATTGCTTCATCTCTCTCAAATAAGGAAAACAAGAGCACAAATCCTCCAGTGTATTTACCATCTGAAAGACTTATTGCCTCTTCCCTCACCAAGCTATGAAATGATCAAAATGAGTATCTTATAAATATTGTGCAATGTATAAAACATGAAATTAAAACAAAAACTGGAGGACTTTTCTTAATTGTAATTATTTTATTTGAAATATTTAGTTGATTATGAAATAAATTAAACTGATGTCAATTTTGACTCAGAGTTTATTTATTGAATAGCCTGTGACTATTTCCTATTTATTTGGTATTTTAACTCAATCAAGAGCATTCTCTAAAAAATGGGGAAAAAATCATTCTTTATAAACTATTCCAGAGATACAAACTTTGTTTTATCTAATAATGTATAACAGAAAAAGGGTAACATCACACCAAAAAATCCCCAGAATTTTCAGTGATTTAATATAGATGAAAAATAAGTTATTTGTTAAAAACATTTTCAGTGAATTAATATAGATGAAAAATAAATTATTTGTTAAAAACATGAATTTAGATTCTTATCTCACTAGATAAACAATTCCAGAATCATTTGATTAACTTTTTTAGAGAATAAACTTTTGAGATATAATTTACTTTTAACGTTATATTAGTTTTAAGTGTACAACATAAAGATTTGATACATGTATACACTGCAAAACAATCACCGTAGTCCACTCTAATTAACATCCGCAGCCACACTTAGTTACTTGTGATGAGAGCTTTGAGGATCTACTCTCAGTTCAGTTCAGTTGCTCAGTCGTGTCTGGCTCTTTGCAACCCCATGGACTGCAGCACGTGAGGCTTCCCTGTCCATAACCAACTCCCAGAACCTACTCAAACTTATGATGCCATCCAACCATCTCATCTTCCATCGTCCCCTTCTCTTCCCGCCTTCAATCTTTCCCAGCATCAGGGTCTTTTCCAATGAGTCAGTTCTTCCCATCAGGTGGCCACAGTATTGGAGTTTCAGCTTCAGCATCAGTCAGTCCTTCCAATGGATATTCAGGACTGATTTCCTTTAAGATTGACTGGTTTGATATATCCATCTTTACAATGTATATGATCTACTTTCAGCAACTTTCAAATATACAATATGGTATAATTAACTCTAGTCACAATGTGGTACATTGCTTCTCCAGGGCTTGTCTAATTCACAACTAGATGTTTATGCCTTTTTTGACAAGCTTCACCCCTTTGATCTCCACTTCCCTCCCCACCATGTCTGGCTCTCTGTTCTCTGATGTCAGTAGACAGTCCTAGTGGTTCATTTGGAATTTTGCATAATGTATATATTGCCTAGTCTTGAAACAGCTAGAAATAAACTTCCTGAAACTAAGAAAAAGAACCCTAGTAATTCATGAAAATCACAAGAAAAAAAAACTGTAGAGCTACAGAAGTATCTAATTTTAGTGCAAGTGGTATCTGATTTACACATAAGAAAGAAAAAAAATCAAGCTAGAAATTACCAAAATTAGCTAGCTACTGGGTGTCAGGAACAAAAGAAGGGATAAGTTGCTTATCTTTCATAGTGTGAGAGTATAGGTCATGCTCTTCTGTCTGCCAAACCCTCTACTAGTCTGAAAACCAAATTCCTTCCCCTGACTACTTATCCATGTGTTTATAGCAGGAACTATCACCATATCCAATGTAGCCTCATTGACTATAGCAGGAACTATCACCATATCCATTGTATTCTCACTGACTGGTCTAGAAGGCATCTGATCAAACCAATCCTGTGGTCCTTTGCAAAGGATTTTGCAGTAGGGAACCCGAAAGAAATCAGTATCTCTTAGATGGCTAAAATTGTAAGAAGTAAGATGTAAAAGCTTTTTTTCTGCCATGTGATAGAAAAAAAATTAAACTGATCCACAGAGAGAAATTTTAAAAAAATGGCATAGTCAATGGATTTGAAATCCTTAGTTTTGTAGCTCTTGAAGACTGGATACATGCCTTGCCTTCATAAGGCAAGAGTAATGAAAATTTTCCTTTATTTTCCTTTCAGATTCAACTGAATACTGTAATAGCTTTCTAGCAAATTCTCATTTTTCTATAGATCAAGTTGAGTTAGACTACAATCACTTGCCGAAAAGGTTTCTAACAAAACAGAAATTTAATATATACTGCTTTATTTCTGAAGCTGCTAAATTTAAAAATATGGGCATAAGTGCATTATGAGAAATTTTATTAGCAACTGCTGGTAAAATTAGAGTATCTATTTTAGGAAAATAGGCAAAGAACAGATGAGAGAACAAATGATAAAAAACAAAGGAAATAAAAAGTGAAAGTGTCAGATATCAGATTTAAAATAAAATATCAACAAAATGAATGTAATAAATCTACATAAATATTATTCAAACAAAATCTATTATTTACAAAATTAATACAGATGAGATAAATACACAAAATAATAGCTTCAACTGGATCAAAGAATTCCAACTGTAAGCCAATTGTAAATCTTGCCTAAAATGAAGTGATTCAGAAAAACTGAAAGTAAAGACAGGGACTTCCCTGATGGTCCAGTGGTTAAGAATTTACCTTCCAATGCAGGGGACACAGGCTCTGTTCCTGACTGGGGAACTAAGATCCCACATGCTTTGGGGCAACTAAGCCCACGCCTAGAGCCCTTCTGCCACAAGGCTAGAGAGAGCCCTCAGATGCCACAGTGCAGTGTGCTGAAACAAAGATCTAGCACACACACACACAAGAAGTAAAGGCAAAGATATAACAAAGTATACCTATTATCAACGTCAGAAAAATTATGTGAATAGAATAAAGAGTATCACTTCATAACATTAAAAACCATAATCCCAATGAGGATATAAATTATCTTGAAACTTAGGTAGCAAAGTACCAGAAATGTCTTCATAAAACAAACTAAAAACACACTGAGGGATATAGAGAAATATTTGAATACATGTGAGGGACATGCCTTAATTACAGCTAGGAAGCCTCAATATTTTAAGGTATTTTATAAATTAATTTATACATTCAACCTATTTCAGTCAGAATCCTTCTGTAAGGGTTTATGCTTTGATTTTTGTGTCTGTTTTTGTTTGTATTTTATAGATGAAGATGGAAGTCATGTTGGAAATAAAACTTGAGACAAAGTAATCAAGATTCTGACAAAGAAGAGTAATGAAAAAGAATTTGGGCTATTAGATATTAAAATATTGTTAAAGCTAAAGTCAGCATTCAACAAAAAAATCAAAAGAAAATAATGTACAAATCAATAGTATAAATGTTACAGAAATAGGACAAAGTACATATGGAAAATTCAGTTGAGGGTAGAATTTCTAATAAATGGAAAAACAGATTCACAAATGTTTTGGATGAAACTAGATGGTGAAAGAGAAAAATATCTCTCTCATTTATCTTAAAATAAGTTTAAAATGAATAATAAATGTAAACATTAAAATAAAGGCATATAATAAAAATAGAAACATATTTTTCAAATATTTACATGGAAATAATTTTTCTGAGTGAGTTTGGATAGTGGGTAACAGATTATTTTTTAATTTTGAAGTTTAATTTTTTAAATTAAATCTTGTTATTTACAATTTATACTTGGAGTCAACTTTATGAGATTTAATTCATATACAATTAAATGCATTGCATTTTAAGTGTTGAATTTGATCCATTTTGAAATAGGTATACACCCATGTTAAGGGCTTCCTGGTAGTTCAGCCGGTAGAGAATCTGCCTGCAATGCAAGAGACACCTGCTCGATTCCTGGGTCAGGAAGATCTGATGCAGAAGAGATAGGCTATCCACTCCAGCATTCTTTGGCTTCCCTGGTGGCTCAGATGGTAAAGAATCTGCCTGCAATGTGTGAGACCTGTGTTTGATCCCTGGGTTGGGAAGATCCCTTGGAGGAGGACATGACAACCCACTCCAGTATTCTTGCCTGGAGAATCCCCATGGACAGAGGAGCCTGGTGGGCTACAGTCCATGGGGTCACAAAGAATTGAGCAACTAAGCACACACACAACACAAACACCCATGTCATCATCACCACATTCAGGATGCAGAACACTGGGGATTCCCTGGAGGTTAGTGGTTAGGGCTCTGTGCTTCCACTCTAAAGGGCACCAGATTGATCCCTGGTCTGCTGGGAAGCTAAAGTTCCACATGATGCATGGCTTGGCCAAAAGGGAAAAAAATTCTCAATCTTCATTTTCTAATGCCACCTTTAAACATATATGGGCTTCCCTGGTGGCTCAGATGGCCAAGCATCTGCCTGCAATACAGTAGACCTGAGTTTGATCCCTGGGTTGGAAATACCCCTGGAGAAGGGAATGGCAACCCACTCTAGTATTCTTGCCTGGAGAATCCCATGAACAGAGAAGCCTGGTGGGCTACAGTCCATGGGGTTGCAAAGAGTCATAACAACTGAGCAACCAACACTTAAACGTACATAGATGTATTTCCTATCATTATGGATTAGGTTTATTTGTCCCCAAATTCTCTACAAATGAAATCACACAACATGTGCTATTTTGCCTCTGGTTTCTTTCTCTCAAGGTAAGTGTTTGAAATTTATCCATGTTGTTGCATGTTTCAAAGATGTATTTTTAATTTTTTTAAACTCTTTTTAGAGATTCTTTATTTAATAGATGAATAATATTCCACTGAATGCATATACTATGACTTGTTTCTTTGCTAGCCTATTCAGCGTTTGGGGCCTCCCGGTGGTGCAGCAGTAAGAAATCCTCCTGCCAGTGCAGGAGCTGCAGAAGGCGTGGGTTCAATCTCTGTGTCGAGAAGATCCCCTGGAAGAGGAAACGGCAACCCACTGCAGTATTCTTGCCTGGAAAGCCCCATGGACAGAGCAGCCCGGTGGGCTACAGTCCATGGGATCACAAAGAGTTGGCCAAGACTGAGCCGCTGATCTTACACACATCCACCCTGAAGTTAGAAAGACCTCTGACCTAGTTTGTTCCTACTGTGTAATAACTGTGCAGAGCCTTGTAGCTGCCTGGACCCCCCTGAACCATGAACTCTCTCCTCAACTTGCAAAGAACAGTGTGCTGTGCTTAGTATTCCTTCTCCCTGCCCTTGGAATATGTCTTTCAAAAAAAGAAACAGGACCTGATTGTCGGGCTTCCCTCATTTGTTTTTACTCCTTTGGGAATCAAACTCATGTACTGCCTGTAGCCAAATATGTTCAGTTTTATACTTGGTTTTCAGAAGATTAATCTTATGTCTTTTATCTATTTTGGCTGGAGGTGGAAGTCTCTGTAAAACTATTTTTTAAGAATAAAAAATGATTAAACACTACCTGAGTAGAGGATGCTATTAAACCCTATTAAAAGACAACTTATGAACTGTGAGTGAGAGCTTTAGTGTAGATTAAATGTTCTACAATTTACTTTAGGAAAACAATACCTTAGTGGAAAATGCACAATGGATCAGGTAATTTGCAAAATAAAGATATAAAAATGGCTAATATGGTCTTGAAATTTACTTTTCTGAAGTGTACTTTGGCCATATAAATACTCTTTGAGGAGTAAATAAGCATTTGCCCTGGAAAAGTAATCCTAGTTATTATAAAATTTCACATTTAACTTACCTTCTTAGGGACCTGATGATTATTAAACTAAAGCCTCCACTGAAAAGATAGCATACAAAACAAGCCCCTTTCCCAAATCCAAGCCCGCTTACAACTCCCAAACCAAGTAAAAATGTACTCTTGACCTAGAGGTTACTCAGCCATCATTTGACTTTTGAGATGAGCTAGGATTTGAATTTACAGAGAGGGAGTGAGTGCAAGTTAAAATTCTCACTGTACTCCATGGAAAATAACCCCAAATCTCTGAACTCAGATACTGGCCATGTTCTGCAAATGCTCAAGCAGAAAAGTCTGGTGTACTACAGCAAGGTAGTTATTAAACAAGGGTTACAAATAAATTTCAGGACCTAGAACCAGAAGTCATGGAGAAGTAAAAATGAAGTGGATAGTATAAGTCTGTTAGTATTGTGTTGTGTATAAATCAGTCATGTCCGATTCTATGTGACCCCATGGACTATAGCCTTCGAGGCTCCTCTGTCCATGGATTTCTCCAGGCCAGAATACTGGAGTGGGTTGCCATTTCCTTCTCCAGGGGATCTTTCTTACCCAGGGATCAAACCCACATTTCTTGTGTCTCCTGCTTCACTTGCCTGGTTAATATATGTCCCTTTTTGCTTACCTAATTTTCTTAAGAGGAACCATTCTTCATTTGACATGGCCTTATGGCAACTCTGTTATCCTTTCCCACTTGTCCCTATGTCCTCCACCCTACTTACCAAAATGAAGGTACTTCCATGATGGTCCAGATCAGTTCAGTTCAGTTGCTCAGTCATGTCCGACTCTTTGCAACCCCATGGACTGCAGCACGCCAGGCTTCCCTGTCCATCTCCAACTCCTGGAGTTTACTCAAACTCATGTCCATTAGTTGGTGATGCCATCCAGCCATCTCATCTTCTGTTGTCCCCTTCTCTTCCCGCCTTCAATCTTTCCCAACATCAGGGTCTTTTCAAAAGAGTCAGTTCTTCCCATAAGGTGGCCAAAGTATTGGAGTTTCAACTTCAGCATCAGTCCTTCCAATGAATATTCAGGACTGATTTCCTTTAGGATTGACTGGTTGGATCTCCTTGCTGTCCAAATGACTCTCAAGAGTCTTCTCCAACACCACAGCCTTGACAAGACGGACATTTTTTGGCAAAGTAATGTCTCTGCTTTTTAATATGCTGTCTCAGTTGGTCATAACTATCCTTCTAAGGAGTAAGTGTCTTTTAATTTCATGGCTACAATCACCATCTGCAGTGATTTTGGAACCCAAGAAAATAAAGTCTCTCACTGTTTCTACTGTTTATCCATCTATTTGCCATGAAGTGATGGGATCAGAATCCATGACCTTAGTTTTCTGAATGTTGAGTTTTAAGCCAACTTAAGCCAACTTTTCACTCTCCTCTTTCTCTTTTATCAAGAGGGTCTTTAGTTCTTCTTCACTTTCTGCCATAATGGTAGTGTCATCTGTGTATCTGAGGTTATTGATATTTCTCCCAGCAATCTTGATTCCAGCTTGTGCTTCTTCCAGTCCAGCATTTCTCATGATGTACTCTGCATATAGGTTACATAAGCAGGGTGCTAATATACAGCCTTGACGTACTCCTTTTCCTATTTGGAACCAGTCTGTTGTTCCATGTCCAGTTCTAACTGTTGCTTCCTGACCTGCATACAGATTTCTCAGGAGGCAGTCAGGTGGTCTGGTATTCCCATCTCTTGAAGAATTTTCCACAGTTTGTTGTGATCCACACAGTCAAAGGATTTGGCATAGTCAATAAAGCAGAAATAGATGGTTTTCTGGAACTCTCTTGCTTTTTCAATGATTCAACAGATGTTGGCAATTTCATCTTTGGTTCCTCTGCTTTTTCTAAATCCAGTTTCAACACCTGGAAGTTCACAGTTCACGGACTGTTGAAGCCTGGCTTGGAGAATTTTGAGCCTTACTTTACTAGTGTGTGAGATGAGTGCAATTGTGCAGTAGTTTGAGCATTCCTTGGCTTTGCCTTTCTTTGGGATTGGAACAAAAACTGAATTTTTCCAGTCCTGTGGCCACATGATGGACCAGTGGTTAAGATTTCATCTTCCAAGGCAGAGGTTGCAGGTTCCACCCTTGGTCAGGGAGCTAAGATCCCATAAGCTTCATGGCCAAAAAACCAAAACATAATGCAGAAGCAATACTGTAACAAATTCAATAAAGACCTATAAAAAATGGTCCACATCAAATAGATCTTAAAAAAAAATAGAAAAAATATCCCTCTGTCAATCATTATCCAACTAGTGCTTTTAGTTTAATTCCCTCTTTCCTTCTTAATGATTTCATTATTTCAGATACCCCTTCTTTTTTTGGTATTAATACTTCCATCTTAAATTGAGATCATTGGAAACAAACTCAAATACTAATCTGTATGCAAAAATTTGGAAGGGGGGATCTCAGGAAGAATATAAATGAGCAAGGGAAGCAGGACAGGGCAGAAGTAAAATGAGTGGCTTTTCCAATACAGATCTCAGCCAGTCTTGTGGACAGAGCGAGCATGGTCCTTCAGAGTGGTCCCTAAGTGAGGCAAAGGGCTGGACAGTGGTTAGGGTTAGGGCTAGGGTTAGGGTTGAGCTTCCCTTGTGACTCAGTTGGTAATGAATCTGCCTGGAATGCAGGAGACCCAGGTTCAATCCCTGGGTCAGTAAGATCCCCTGGAGAAGGGAATGGCAATCCACACCAGTGTTCTTGCCTGGAGAATTATATGGACAGAGGAACCTGGTGGGCTACTGTCTATGGGGTCACTAAGAGTCGGACACGACTGAGCCACCAACACTAAGGTTAGTGCTAAGTGTGTGCTGAATGAGGCAACATAAAGATATGCTCTGTAGACGGGCTTTTCAGGGAGCTATCTGCCAGTCAGGTCAAATTGTGAGCATGGGGCTTTGTCAGGAACTATAAATGGACAAAGATTCTCTCCTTGCCTAAATTCTACTCAGGCTCCCCTCCAGTGCTCTTCTCAAATAGACTTTGACTTCAGAGTTTCCGTTTTTGTCTCTGCATTGTCCAAATTTAGCAAGAATTCTGCTAAGGCAGTTTACCCATATTCTTCCACTCTTGATATTCGATCACTGTTGGTATCTAATCAGGTTCCTCCTCCTCCACCATCCCCCAGGTAATGTTTGGTTTTCTGGCCTGTCTTAACTAAGAATCTCAATAGGCCAGTACACCGGTTTCCCCTCTTAACTGCGGTATTTCCTCTCAGAAATTTTCCACCCACTGAACCCTACTCTCCCCCTTGACTATAAATTGTGAGTATTCTTTATTGTATTCAGCATTGAGCCTAGTTCTCCAGTGAGGTCTCTTCTCCCCTATGCTAATAGTTTTTCTGAATAAAATCTGTTTTTACTGCTTTACCATCCAGCCCTGTTTATACTTTGACAAAACCCACTTTGACTTCTCAAGGGACTGTTAGGCTGTTGAACTTCATCACCCATGTGGTTGCAGGGCTGTTGATGTTCAAACTAATTAATGTTCATAATTTTGGTCAGTGTCCTCATTGTTTCTATGAAGGAGAAAATTTTCAGAGGTCCTCATTCCATTCACTCCAAAAGTGCTTCTGGTTTATCTTGGAATTTAGACGATAGTGCTATAAAAATCTACTGGCCCAAAGGACATAGGTTCTAAAAATTAGAAACAGCCTATCATCTTCTATCATACCCAAATACTATAGTCATGCCCCTGGCTCTGCTCTTCTTATGATACTAAATGACAGGTGAGAGTTAACCATCCTTTGGGAGTAGTTGGCTGATTTTAATGGCAACTCTTTCTCAGCCATGAATCTCTTGTGAGTTAAAATAGAATGAAGTGAAGTAAGTCAGAAAGAAAAACACCAGTATAGTATATTGAGCATATATATGGAATTTAGAAAGATGGTAATATGCTTGCCAGCAAAAGAGACACAGATGTAAAGAACAGACTTTTGGACTCTGTGGGATAAGGTGAGGGTGGGATGATTTGAGAGAATAACATTGAAACATGTATACTACCATATGTGAAACTGATGACCAGTCCAAGATCAATGCATAAAGCAGGGCACTCAAAGCCAGTGCACTGGGACAACCCAGAGGGATGGGGTGGGGAGGGAGGTGGGAGGGGCTCAGGACCGGGGACACATGTGCACCCATGGCTGATTCATGTCAACGTATGGCAAAAGCCACCACAATACTGTAAAGCAATTAGCCTCCAATTAAAATTAATAAATTTAAAAAAAAACAGAATGGGGAGTTAATGTTGAATGGGAACATAGTTTCAGTTTAGGAAAGTGAAAAGTTCAGGAGATGAATGATGGTGAGAGCTGTACCACAGTGTGAATGGACTCAGTGCCACTAAGCTGTACAGTTACATATGGTTGAGTGAGTGAGTGAGTGACAGTCACCCAGCTGTGTCTGACCCTTTGCGACCCCATAGTCTATACAGTCCATGGGATTCTCCAGGCCGGACTATTGGAATGGGTAGCCTTTTCCATCTGTAGGGGATCTTTCCAACCCAGGGATCGAACCCAGGTCTCCCACATTGCAGGCAGATTCTTTACCAGCTGAGCCACAAGGGAAGTTCAAGAATACTGGAGTGGGTAGCCTAGTCCTTCTCCAGTAGATTTCTCCCAACCCCGGAATCAAACCAGGATCTTCTGCATTGCAAGCAGATTCTTTAGTATAAAACATTATGACGCTTTCATTACAATTAAAAAAAAGAAAAATTAAAAAAAAAAAAAGAATGTGCAATGCCAGTTGTTGGCTAAAAGACCATTACATTGTATCTCAGTTTCAAAATCTGGACCATTTGTCCAAGGCTCTCTTTCAGTCCTCCGACTTGCCTGCTAAATCCACAATTTCATTCAACCTATTTCTTCTGGACAGTTATAGAATTCTACAGTTCAATCCCTTCCCCCAAAGGTCTTTGAATGAGAAGATGCTCATGTGTAAGAAGCATCAAGATCAAAGGCGCTGCTTGAGATAAGTTCAGTCTTTATGTTTAGACACTTCTGTTCACCTCACTGGAAGGACACACAGCCATCAGTGGTAGAAGTAGGTGATGAGACTTGTGTGCAGGGATTTTTTTTTTTTTTTTTTAGTCTGAGTCCTACCTTGAAGTGTGTGCTTTTCCATAGTTTTTTCCTTACTGAATTTCTCATTAGATGAGACACTTTAGTAACATTCCCCACATGCTTTGACATTTTTTTTTTTTTTTGGAGGAAAATGTTTCATCCTGTTAGGTTAATTCCCCCCAAAGGTATTTGCATAAGTGGTGTGGGTCTGGCCTTTTGACGTTATCTTCCTGAATGATCTCTGACTGCTCACTCAGGCCTGTTGTATTGTAGATGCCGGGTCTGGCCTCACTGAATCTCGGGCAATCTTTACCAAATCAAATCTGTAAAGTTCACTTGCAATTTAACATACTGTTTTTGAGTCATCTCGACATTTTGACTTCATAAGTGTAAACTGAAAACTGCATTTACTGGAAATTTGCTTTTAAAAATAAAACAACATAGACCAGATCCCTGATCTACAGCTGCTTTATAAAATTAGGCAATGCTTATGAGATAATGCTCCTCAAAGAAATTTTTAAAAATAAATTTATATCTAATATTTTAAAAATGCATGAAGAGTATGACTATGTTCAATAGGAGCAGAAAGTATGCAAGGAACAGTATAAGTTATTATGATCGAATCTAGTTTTTTAAAAGGGAGGTAGAGAGCATTACCAAATGTTAAAGGGGTAACAATACTTAGCATTGTTAAAAAAACTGACAGAGAAGTTTCTCTTTATTTCAATGTTAAAAATGCTATACGTAAGTAATATTTTTGGTACATTTAGCCAATATTTAAAAGCCAATGCATATTGATTTTTAATTAATATTTAGAACCTTTGGAAAATTCATAATAAATGACATCTTATTTTGTAGTAATATTGAAAATTGAAATTTTCCTAGAAGATAATTTTTATTAATGACTTAAAGAGTCTTGAGTTAATTCTTACTGTTGAATGGGACCACAATACAATCAATTTCATCATTTTATTTTTCTTAACCATTTAGAGATACCAAGAAATATTGGTATTTAGAGGTGAACAAAATGGTTAAATGGAAGTGAAGAGGAACTTTGAGTAGCTTACCTCATACAGTCTAAGATTAAGAATTTGGGACAGGTATGAAAGGTATTTGGATAACTGGGTAACTTGAATATAGACTCAGTATGGACCTCCCTGGTGGCTCAGAAGATAAAGAAACTGTCTGCAATGCAGGAGAACTAGGTTCAATCCCTGGGTCAGGAAGATCCCCTGGAAAAGGGAATGGCAACCCACTTCAGTATTCTTGCCTGGAGAATTCCATGGACACAAGAGTCTGGCAGGCTACAGTCCATGGGGTCACAAAGAGTCAGACATGACTGAGCCACACACACACACGTTTGGTGACACTAGTTTTAGCATGACACTAGGAGATTATTATAAATTTTAACAGGTGTGAAAATGTTACTATGATTATGTAGAAACAGATGTTTCCATTTCAGAGATGCATACTAAAAGGCGAAGACTGCAACGTCTGAGGGAAGTGGGGAGGAGGTGGCAGTGAAGTCACGTCTGAGAGAAGCCCATTATGCTGGCTCATAATGCATTCAGGCTGAACCGCCCACCAAGGATGACGTCTACTTGGTGAAGCTCAGTCCCAAGACCAGCTCCTGCTTGTCTCCTCCCGGGATTCAGTGATGCATCTCTGCGATGTTCTGGTTGTCCTGCTCAAGTATCAGCATCCAGGTCTGACTGGGATGTGTGTTTAACGATCCAAAGCACACCTCGAGTGGGGGATTAAACCCTTGACTGAAAATGCGTGATTCCAGCACTGATCAAGAAAATCTTGTTGGAACACATGACGCCCCATCGGATGCAGTGAGTTCTGTCCAGAAGTGACTGTGGTGGTCGCTGGGCACTGGGATCAAACAGTTAATCCGTGGAACCTCAGAACTCCTCTCAGTGCTAGAACCTTCTCTCTGTCTGAAGATGGCTGACTGTGAACAAGGTGGGCCATAAAGTATTACGTGGGGTCGCAGAGCATGGATTCCATGCGACAGTGCTGGATGTCCAACCCGAGGTACCAGGCTCACTGCTTTGAGCATTTTCCAACAAGCAGAATTATGTACTAAGTTCTCTTGAACGCCAGGTGGTTATTGGATGCATCCTGCTGAGCCCCGAGGTACAGTAGAAGCTTGTTTTCAGGTGTCCAAGATTGAAGGGAAAGAATACTGAGTGGATTTATCCAGTCAATGCCATTTGTTTTAACAACATCGACAACGTATTTGCCATGGGTGGTTCTGATGTATTTGTAAATATTTCGGGTCCATAGATACCCCTCCAGCATCACATCAGTTGTCTTCAGTAATGGTGGGACTACATTTGCAATCGCATCATCACCTATACATAAGACGGATGACGTAGGGTGTCCTGAAGGTGGTTTCTCATTTGCCCAAGTGACAGATATAAGAACAAAATCCAAGTCCACCTAATCATCTCTGAAAGTGGTTTCTCTACAGAAAACTCTTCTGCTTCCTACAGATACACATGTATCTCTTGTAACAGATACACGTGTTAGAACCATTGTATTTGATATGTTATTTAGTATGAATTTCTCGGTCTTCTGTCTGACAAAAAACTTGTCTGTGTGTCTTTTCACACTGACTTTATGTAGAATGAAGTTTTCATGTGTTTTGTGTGTCAGTGACTCTAATATACTTAAACAGAAGAAAGCTAAAAGAAGTAAATATGGCAAAATTTTAAAATCTAGGAGATGGATATAGAAAGGAGTGTTCATGATATCATTTTCTCTACTTGGCTATGTATTTGTTTCAATAATAAAATTTTTAAAAAGTGTTTCATAGCTAAAAAATGTTTTAACAATTGAGATTTTTGCAACATGTGAATAAACATCTTATTACCATTTTTTTGTTTTTTCCCTAAATTTTCTAAAGCCTTATAAAACTAAAATATAAATCAGAATTAAATATTTGATTAATTCTCTTGTTTTGAAAGAAATTGCAAATAAAGGGACATAACAATTAATTTAAGAAAACTTTTCTACATTTTCCTTTGTCCTGTCTTTTTTCTTCCTTCTTTCTACTGTCATAAAATTTTGATAAAAGGTTTTAAACAAGGTAACATAAATAAGAAGCATATGAAAAAGTTAGGGCCAAAAGGAAGTAAAATAGAGCCAATAATGAGATTAGTGCTCAAATGAGGGAGCCTTACATCCTACACACTTACCAGCAAAGGACCATGGATTTGGTTTTTAGCTTTCTAGATGAAAATTTAAAAACAGAAACACGAGTAGTCATATCATTCAGAGTGCTCATAAAATAAAGGTGAATTATTCACAAGGAAGAGGTACAGGAATTTCTGATTTGAAGTTTATCCTAAACAGGATCTGTGTGATGAAATGAACAAAGCCTTAAGCAATATGCTTAGGATAACTACAATAGAGCTTTATGAGAATGTATCTTAGTTTTGGCAGCTGTCCTTATAACAAAAAATAATCACTTGAAATAAAACCATAGGGGAAATGCCACAGTATCATCCAGATAAATGGCATCTTAGAGTTCTTGAGAGATTTTGGAGTATCTGGAACAAATCTTTTTAACCAGTTTCAAAAGCCCATAGGGAGTTGATCAATAAACATTGAAAGAAAAGTTCTAGGGATCCTGTAAGCTGTGTCCATTAGTGGGTGTGAGTGGGCATGAGTGCATTTTTTTGAGGACAGGGTTTGTAACTTCTATCAGAAGGATCTTTGCTCCAGGAAAGACTGAGAACCACTGATTTACAGAAATAAAGAAACTGCATATCCATTATGGGTATCTTTTTCTTTAAAAAAAATATTACTTATTTTCTTATTTTTGAATAGATTGAATCTGAGCTGAGGCATGCAGGCTCAGCAGCTGTGGCATGTGGGCTTAGTTGCCCCGAAGTATGTGGGATCTTAGTTTTCTGACCAGGGATTGAACCACGTCCCCTGCATTGGAAGGCAAACTCTTAGCCACTCGACCACCAAGGAAGTCCGTAGATATCTTTTCTTAATCAGCTTTTCAAAAACATAGATGATGATGAGTTTTGAGATTGTGCTCTCTGCCTGCTTCTCAGAATGAAAAAATTCTGCATGTCCCCTAAAAAAAGAAAACACATATCTCGTGAGTCAGCTCACTAGAGCAGACTTGTGCCTGCATGCTAAGTCGTTTCCATTGCTTTGCGACCATGTGGACTGTAGCCCACCAGGCTCCGTTGCCCATGGGAGTCTCCAGGCAAGAATACTGGAGTGGGTTGCCAGTCTTTCCTTCAAGGGACCTTCCTGACCCAGGGATCAAACCTGCATCTCTTATGTCTCCTGTATTGTCAAGCAAGTTCTTTAACCCTAGCGCCACTGACTTGACCTCTTATAAAAGCTGAGGCGCTGATTTAGGACTGATTAGAAGAGAAATCTGCTTCATATATGCTTAGAGGTAGGGCCAGGGTGTATTTTCAAGCAAGATAAAGATTTTTATCGAAAATAATTTTGTGTATACTCCAAATGAACTGAAAAAAAATTCAATCAGTATGTTGATAAGCATAACATGAATATTTTTAAAGCTGGTATAATCAGAAGCTTATCTTGAACATTACAAAAGAAACGTTGAATAAATCACCCATAGACAGTCTGGCTTTGAGTGATGCAGTTTCCTGGAACAATATACTAACGGAAATTGCTTGCAAAATGTATTCCTCTGTAAATGAATGAGATACCTTGCTGAATGGCATTGTTAGCTTTAAATAAATTAAAAGTTTTGTTTCTAGCAATAGCTAGGCAGGCCAGAAGTTTCTTAAGGTTTTGGTTTAATCATAAGTATAAAATTTATTGTACATCTTGTGTGGGGGTGCAACTTAAATTTTCATATATATTTTATATATTAAGCATGTTGTAAAGATATATAGTGATAGTAAAGTTGCTCAATCATGTCTGACTCTTTGCAAACCCATGGACTGTAGACTGCCAGGCTCCTCTGTCCACAGGATTTTCCAGGCAAGAATACTGGAGTGGGTTGCCATTTCCTTCTCCAGGGGATCTTCCTGACCCAGGGAGCGAACTCAGGTCTCCCACACTACAGGCAGAGTCTTCACTGTCTGAGCCACTAGGGAAGCCCTGATAAAAGATATATAGTCAATATGTATTTTCATTTATATATATTCATATGTAAAATATATATGAAATCTTGAGCTGTACCCACACACCAATGATGCATAATAAATTTTTATACTTGCAATCTAGCCAAACCTTAAGACTGTATATATATATATATATTAAAGCTATACAAATAGAGTCTTAATATTTTTGTTAATATAAAATATAATTAATTTATATTTAATGTAAGTAATATATACTATATAAACATGGTATGAAATTATATAAATAAAATATATATGTGTGTGTATATTCAAATATATTTTTCTTAATACATAAAATATACAAAATATATGGGGCTTCTCAGGTGACACTAGTGGTAAAAGAATCCACCTGTCAATGCAGGAGACATGAGAGACTTGATCAAGAGACAAATACCATCACACTATTTATTTTTAAAAGAATATGCCTTTCCGCTGTGTGTCTAGAAGAGGAGCAACACATCTCTTGCACTTAAGATACTGTTCAATTGTTAAAGGACAAGATAATAGGGAAGATCCCCTGGAGGAGCAAATAGCAACACACTCCAGTATTCTTGCCTGGAAAATTCCATGGACAGAGGGGCCTGGCAGGCCACAGTCCATGGGGTCGCCGAGTCAGACACGACTGATCACGTAAGCATGTTCTTCAAGAGCGTTTGTACACTGATCGTTCTGTTTAAGGTTGCACAGCTGAGAGAAGTTGAGAGCTGCTAACAGAATAGCTGGACATCTCCTTTTGGTCAGCTACTGTTTAAGTGTAGGAAGTATTGTTGCATTTGTATGTAATTAAGAGCATCCACTTAAATGGTTTATGCTTCATCCTTTCAAATTTCTCCAGCCAGATGTATGACTGTTTACACCAGAGTCGACACAGAAATTCTACTTGAGGGTTTTATCCCAAAGAAACTATTTAAGGAAAGCACAAGATATATATATATATATATATATATATATATATATATATATATGTATATATATATATAATTATATTCAAGAAAATATCCAGCATGTCTTTATTTGTAAGAGAATATAAGAGAATATTAGGAGGAACCCCCCCCCCACTTCCCAGAGATGCTACATTAGGGGGGATGACTCTGAGACCCCATGGACTGTAGCCCTGTCCATGGAATTTTCCAGACAAGAATACTGGAACTGCCTGCCATCTCCTCCTCCAGGGGACCTTCCCCATCCAGGGATCAAACCTGCATCTCTTGTGTTGGCAGGTGGATTCTTTACCACTAGCACCACCATATCAAAACAATGCAACATTTAAAAAATATTATGAAGTTATAAAAATTTGTAAACTCATGAAAACATCTGACTAAGCATCAAGAAAGGATAGCAAAATACTAATTTATAGACATATACTTAATAACTGTTATACATTCAACAACTAAAAACATATATATATAAATGTGAAATAAATGGAAATAGTCATTGTGTAATGGGATTATAAATATTTTTCATTCTTTCCTTGATCTTGTGATTTTATTTCATAAATATTTGAAAATTCCTTGACAAATTCCAGGGTTTTCATTAGAGTTTTTCAGGATTTCATTAGTCATTAGTGGACTTCCTATCTTTTAAATACTGGGTCCTCCACTCATTAGTAGACAATATTGTGCCAATTAACTAATTCTTCTAGATGGCATTTTCTTTTCCCTGCTGAAGATGGAGAAAATAACACTTAGCTCATAGTATTGTTTGGATCAAATGATATTGTATTTAATACAATGTCTCCTATTAAATAGCGTGTGCTATGTCGTGCTTAGTTGCTCAGTTATGTCTGACTCTTTGTGACCTCATGAACTGTAGCCTGCCAGACTCCTCTGTCCATGGGGATTCTCCAGGTGAGAATACTAGATGGGTTGCCATTCCCTTCTCCAGGGGATCTTCCGAACCCAGGGATCGAACCCAGGTCTCCCTCATTGCAGGCAGATTTTACTGTCTGAGCTACCAGGGAAGCACACTACACAGTATACATTTAAAAAACAAAACAAAAAGAAACTGATAACCGGGGACTTCCCTGGTGGTCCAGTGATTAAGAATCCACCGCCTTGCAATGCAGGGGATGTTGGTTTGATCCCTGGTCAGGGAAGTAAGATTCTACACGTCATGGGGCAACTCTGCCTGCATGCCACAGCTAGAAAGTTTCCCACGCCGTAATGAAGACCCAGAGCAGTCAAAAAAGAACAAACAAGAGAGAGAAAGAAAGAAAGACACAGATTAAGTTACCATTTTATGAAGTGTTCAGCATTTTGCACTAATGTGTGAGACATTTTAGTAAAGTACTCTGCTTCAAAAGAAGCTGAAGTTTAGTCATTTTAAACAAGTTGAAAATTTCCTTGTTTCCTTGTTTTTTTTTTTCCTTTTCTCAGAGGAAAGCATTTCAGATTGAGGTGTCTTACTGGGAAGGAAGAACGAAAGAACAGATGTTTTCTACATTTGAAAAGCTAGTACTTTATGTAAAAGTAAAAGTATATTTAGTCATATCTGATTTACAGATATATTTTTCCATTAACCATAAACACATTCTGTAGAAAAATAGTTTTAGGGATGCAAGGTTAATTTTGAAAGCTCTCTATAGGTTAAGGCTGTCAGTACAGTTAAAAAAAATTTTTTTAAAGGTTTTCTATTTTCTATATCTTTCCTTTCTAATAAGCTACCCACCATCTTCACTTTCACCTCTCTTATCCCAGAAAAGGAGAGAAACAAGCAGGCAATTATCCTACAACTGAGAGGCACTAGCTTTAGGCTATTTAATATTGTGTAGTTTTGTGATACACTTGATATTTCTCTAGTTTAAGATTCTCCACATTTAGTGACTATCTTGTTTAATTTATTATAATTATTTATTCTGTTGTTCATTTAATTACTATTTTTCAAACATTGACATTTTCTAGATCCTTTAAATGGTTTCTAAGAATGAGGGAACTATGCAAGTTTAAAACTATTCAGGGAAAGCTAAGATATATTTTTCTCAACTTGGCTTTATAAAACATTTGGCTCATCCATACCTGTATTGGTTTAGTAACTTAAGCCAGCTATTTAACTGATGCCACTTGGATTAACAAAAGTTGTTTGTTGTTCAGTTGCTAAGTCGTGTCCAACTCTTTTCGATCACATGGACTGCAGCATGCCAGGTCTCCCTGTCCTTCACTATCTCCTGGTGTTTGCTCAAACTCATGTCTATTGAGTCACAGAACAATGTTAAGAGGGAGATTTTTGGAAGACCCTGGCCATTTTTTACACTCTAAATCGCAGTTCATGGATGAATTGACTTTTGGGGATCTTTGTAAAGACAGAAGCCCTTATACATTTGAAACCTACTGTCTAGCAGAAGAAGCTACAATCGATAAGAGCATCCAATTTCTAACTCTTATTTTTATAAATGATTAAAGCAGTTTCTCTCCTTATTAGATCCCAAGGACTCTGTTTTTTCCTTTCTTCTTTTGGACAGAAAATCTGCTTTAGTATCCTCGGAAACTAGAACACTATTCTCAGCAGACTGACCTTCTGGTCTTTCTATACCCAGTAAGTTATCTGTTATAGCAGACAAAACAAATAGCTCATATCATCCCCCTACCAATTGGTGCTCCTTTTCCTTAAGATGAAGTTCCATATCAATTTCTCATGTATGTCATACCTCCAGCTCTTCTAAACTGTGTTATTGTTTTGTTTTTATACATGGAATGTTTGTCCCTCTTTTTCTCCTTTAGTTTTTAAGCCAAGGCTCATGCCCTCAGTAAATCACAGCTTTGATATAACGCTCTCAGAAATACCTGCTCTGCCTTTCATAATACGTCATGCTTCTTGGACCAACTTACCTTATAATTAAGTACTCAGTCTCTATTTTCCATTGACCTTTGCTGTCTTTGAGAGCTAAAATAGGAAACAGAGTTTGGCTTTTCAACTCTGTGTCCCTAAATGAAATAGAAACTGGCGCTTCTTTCGGATATTGAAGCCCGACAACCTCTCAAAACAAACTGGCAGATAAGATAAAACACTACCATACATTCTTTCTACCTAAAAATTATGGTTTTATGAGTCAGAAATTAGAACATCAGTCTCTCAGCATAGGAAGTACAGAGAAATGACTACAGATACAGGATATTAGAATGATGATTAACTAAAAAACAAAGTTTATCAAATAGCCACATCTCCTGCTTCCTAGACAGTGAGAGTCGATTTCCTGAGGACCAGGCGCCAGGAGCCCTGGGGAGGTGGAGGCCGTGTTGGCCTCAGATGTCCTTCCCAGGACCACTGCGCTGCTCACTACAAAGACCCCATCAGGGTTTGGTGTTTGGCTTCTGGCAGCACACTGACCTTTCCTCCTGATATGTGTCACAATATATCCAGCCTCTTTTCCTGGAGGGACCTGAGTAACAACAAGGGTCTGAAAGGGCTTCTCATTTATGAGTGTTTCACAACCTTCAAAAACTAATTGCTCACCAGTCCGGCAGACATGCTCAGGGCTAGAGTGACCTTCCTATAAGCTTCCACATTGATTATTCTAAGGATTCTCTCAACTTAAATTTAATATATTAGAACTTTAAAAACAAGCAAACTTTCTAAAGTTTTATTGTTGTCCAGTTGCTCAGTCATAATCCAACTCTTTGTGATACCATGAACTGCAGCACGCCAGGCTTCCATGTCCTTCACTATCTCCTGGAGTTTGCTTAAACTCATGTCCATTGAGTCAGTGATCCCATCCAACCATCTCATCCTGTCGCCCCCTTATCTTCCTGCTCTCAATCTTGCCCAGCATCAGGGTCTTTCCCAATGATCAGGTTTTCCATTAGGTGGCCAGAGTATTGGAGCTTTAGCTTCAGCATCAGTCCTTCCAATGAACAGTCAAGATTGATTTCTTTTAGGGTTGTCTGGTTTGATCTCCTTGCTGTCCAGTGGGACTCTCAAGAATCTTCTCCAGCACCACAGTTTGAAAGCCTCAATTCTTTGACACTCAGTCTTCTTTATATATACTCCCACATCTGTACATGACTACTGGAAAAACCATAGCTTTAACTATACAGACCATTGTTGACAAAGTGAAAGTCTCTGCCTTTTAATATGCTGTTTAGATTTGTCATTGCTTTTCTTCCAAGGAGCAAGCAGCTTTTAGTTTTGTAGCTGTGGTCACTATCTGCAGTGATTTTGGAGTCCAAGGAAATAAAATATGTCACTGAAAAAGTAGAAACAGTGAGAGATTTTATTTTCTAAAGCTATTGAATCCTAAAGTTCAATGTCTCCAGTTACTCTTAGAAGTGTGAGGTTGAGATATGGTCTGAGCAGGACACATATGGTTCTCTCCAGAAGTTAAATGAACAGAGTTTCATAAAGATATGGTAGAGTTTAATAAGGATTAAGAAGAATTTAGTAAATATGTTAAGAACTAATGAGGTGGCAAAAGACCCATGAAATAACCTCAGCCCCTGAGGTCTGGGCACTTGTAGGGCTGCAGGAGAGGGAACACTGTGCAGATTCTGGGTCTTGAGAGAGGAATGTAGTCTCTTCCAAACCATGGCTTATGGAGAATAAATATTCAGAACACTTCTTTCTCTAATCTTCAGTCCCTTACTTTTCTACTAGTGCCTCCCTTTGGCTAAGTCCAACCAGAAGCCAGAGGACCACATAGCATTAATGAATCTGGAGGTTCACCTTCAAAGGCACAAAAAGCAGAGTATAGTAGAGCAGAGAACAGATGCAAAGGGGCAACTAGAGAATATTCAATAGAGGGAGGCATTTGATATATGTATACACTATGCATATTACACATAGGTATATATATACACACACATATTATCCATGAAAGTGAAAGTGAGTCACTCAGTTATGTGTGACTCTTTGCCCCATGGACTGTAGCCTGCCAGGCTCTTCTGTCCATGGAATTCTCCAGGCCAGAATCCTGGAGTGGGTAACCGTTCCCTTCTCTGGGGGATCTTTCTAACCCAGAGATCGAATCCAGGTCTCCTGCATTGCAGGCAGATTCTTTACCATCTGAGCCACCAGGGAAGCCATATTATCTGTAGGGTATATTAAGAGTATATATGCATATATCTCCCAGTATAAGTTACTGAAATCTAAAGGATTTAAGAATACTAAGTTTAACACGACTTCTTAAATATCTTCCTTAACAGGAGGCTCTAGGCCAGATGTCCACAAAGCTTATTTGTGGAGGGTCAGATAGTCAACATTTTAGGTCTTGCAGGCTATACTGTCTCTGCCACAACTACGCAGCTTAGCCACTGTATCACAAAAGCAGCGACAGACGACACGCATTTGACAAGCATTTCCCTGTTCCAATAAAACTTCATTGATGAGCACTGAGATTTTGTTTCGTATACGTTTCAAATGTAACAAAGCATTTTTCTTCTTTTCATATTTTTCAGCCTTTTAAAAATGTAAACATCCCCTTACTTTCAGGCACTGAAATGAATCTGTTGTGTGCTGGTTGTTCTTTTTATAATATCATTTTAATGAAAAGTCTTAGGTAGGAAAAAAGTTCTGCTAGAGATATGAGAACATTATGGAAAGATATGCCAAAGTAGGGGGGTAAGCAGATTTCAACATTAAATTCATACTTGTAGTTTTGTGTTTACTGAATTTTATAGTAACAGAGTGTTCAGGATAAACTCAGCTACAGTATTTTTTCACATGGTTATTTTTCTGGAAAATTCCATAATTTCGCTGAATAAAAGACCTCTGGTTTACATCTATTACCTTAAAGAAAAGAGAAAAAAACACACATTTTTAAAAAATCTGTGTTTTAAGACTTATGAACCTGCAGATGGCACTATGATACCATTTTGAAATTCAGTTTTGCTTTCCATTAGTTTGAATTCACAGGAGAAAATGCAGTTCTTTGATTTAGCTTACTTTTATTCAGAGGTGATAAGATTGAATTACTTCTATTTTGTGTTTTATTATTATAATTTATTATTATAATTGGAGAAACTGTATTCACCATTGGAAAACATACTGTAGGTACTCTGTGAATGCTAAGTGCTTGTTTAGATCAAGTAATAAATAAACTTTTATGTCTTTTTACTTTTAGGTTTTTTTCTGCTTACCTTCACCATTGGATTTCCTGTGACTCTCAATCAATGTATTTTGCTGTTGCTGTTCTTAAATAAAATTGCTTCACTGGGAATTAGGTGACGAAAAGCTAAAGATAAAAAGATTCCATATGAGAACAATGTCAACCTCTAGCTTGTAACATTCAGGTAAAAAAAGATTTCCTGGAATTAAGCCACAGGAACTCTGGCTTAAGTCAGAGCTGTCAACTGGGAAACAAATTTCCAGACATTTTGAAATTTAATTCATTTAATTTTTCTTGTAACTGGGTTAGAAAATATGATGAAGCATAGCAGGATATTCTTTTACTGGATTTGAATGAAGTAAATAGATACTGAAATCATAAAGTAGAAGGAAAGGGGGCTTCAGAGCTATTACCCCTTCCCTCAGGAACTTACAAAGAGAAATGCAAAAATGTATATCCCAGCCATTTTTTTTTTTAAGTAAAAGGAAGGATAGCGTTTTACTTTGTTGACCATGAAGCTGTTCAGGCTTTTGTATTTTTTATCTTAAACTCTGATTGAATATATGCTAGGCTCCTCTGAATTAGAAACCCACAAATAGAAATTAAGTACTTATCAAAGTACTCCATAAAGGCTTTCCAACCAGTTCTTTGAAATCACCTGTCAAGTGACTGAGCTGGAAATGTTATAAGGTGGTGTGAGTGTTGGCATATGTTCAGGGATACATAAAATTCCACATGGGGCAAGAACTTAAAAAAATTAGTTAGTAGGACTTCTAAAAACAAAGAAAAAATGACCCTTTGGGGCTATCCAGTATGATGATTTATTAAGTTTTTTTGGATCATTTGAGATCATGTATGTGAAAATGCGTTCGGAATGATGACACTTTCTACCAGTGTGAGCCAGCGGTACTGCTACTGTTCTGTGCAGCAGTGTCCAGATTACATTATCTTAGAGGTTTTTTGAAAATTTATCCAGGGATTAGTTTCAATATAAGGAAAACATAATAATAGAAAGAATATGGAAAGTTATTTCTGGTGCTTTTACAATTATAATAGATCTCAGAAAAGATTAAGTCAGGGTCTATATGAATAGTATAAAAATAAAAAGGCTTTAGGGCAATTGATGCCTTGTAATAAAGGAGAATTATACATCCGTAAGCCCATGAGCCTAAGTATTTGTTGCTTTCTACATCTGTTCCTACACATAAAATTCTTATTTTCTAAAGGCATTCCCAGTGGCCCTGGCCATAATACTAATCAGTCTTTTGTTTCATTACTACTAATTAGGGATTAAAATATTTCACATGAAGCTCAGTACCTTTTTTGTTTAAAGAAAAGTAAATTTCCTCTTTATATCTTACATCTTGAAGTTACTCACTCTAAATTTATATAAATCAAGCATAATGACAATTTAATAAGAACTTCAAATCCTATTCATCCCATGAGAGTACTACTGTGACGTCTATCCGAGAGCTGTGTGATTGCTCAGCCCAACGCATAAGCCCTATAAAATGATGGGCTTGAAATGCTGGTCAGGGTAGAGTGAGAAGCAGTTGCTGGCAATAGCAGCCAACCTCAGCCAGCACCAAGTTCTGGTTCAGCAGTAAGGGCAAGAGAACTCGTGAAGACTGTCTACTCCCAGGACTTCAGCACCTGAGACAGCTCTCAGAACAGAGAGCTCTCAAAGACCACTATTCGGCAAAGTAAGTGAAAACTTTACCTTTCTTCTTTTTTTCTCCCCCTGACTCTGGAACTTTGCTCAGGATATATTGAGTTTTTATTTCTCTTACAAAATAACTTTACAGTGTTCCTTCTTTACAACAATAAAAAGGCAAGTTTCTCAAGTCACCTGGTAAGTATAGAAATGCCTCAACGTCTCACATATGAATGGGTTTTCTGAATTCTTTAGTTGGAAAATGCTTTACTCTGATTGTTTTTTTACTCAATGCCAACTTTAAAATAATGCTTTCAAGTAGGGTTTTGTTTTTTTGGCTTGTATATAAAGTTTTAACTGAAAGTTCAAGGGGTACATATGTATTGAAAGTTTCAACTTGTTACTTAGTGCTGTTCTTTCTATTTCATTTGTTAATTATATGAACTTACAAAAAATTTATTTTCTTCTGAGTTTAAATGCTGTGAGTCTTACAAACAGCACAAGAAACAGGCATCAAACTCTGAAGTTTCTATCTACACCCTATTTACAAATGAAATGTGTAAGTAAATTAGGTGTAAAAATATACAAGCTTTGAATTTAATTTTTTTCCTTTTATGGCAGAAATTATTTCAGTGGTAATATGAGGCTCAATGATTTTTTTGGTATTAATTTACACTATTAGTTGAATTAGTTTGTTCAGATCCAAACTCTTTAAGGAGATTAAGCTCCCAATAATATCTATAATTAAAAGAGGGAAAATGTATGTACAAAATAATTTTACTGATATGTATATATGTATTGGTATATATGTACTTATATACACACATTATTAAGTAGATGACACTCCACTTTTCTATTACTCAGGTACTAAAAACTTAGAGTAGAAAAAGAAACTTCAGTTTCTTGAAGCTGCTTCATAGTTAGAAAATATATTAAACATGGATGTTACAACTCTGTTATAAGAAAATTGCTCTTATGGTTGCTTCCAGTTCTATAAAATTATTGCATTAAATCTTGTGCCTAGTGAGAACCAGGCAGAAGTTGAAAGGATCCTCATGTGTATTTGAGCACTGTTCACACACCCAAAGACCTTCTTGATTTAAAAAGTAATCATATTGCAGTTTAACACTTTTTGTAAGATGTAAATTGCTTTTTCTAAACTCTTCATGAGTCCTCAAGAATTACTGCTAGATGCACAGAGTTACCTTTCAGTCACAGCTGTGGCTGGAAAAACTTACAGCTGTGATTGTCTCCCTTTCCAGGCCCTGAGATGGAAACAAGAAGCAAGCCCCAGCTTCTTGTGTCCCTGACGCTGTTCAGCATGCTCTTCTCCCAGACCTTGGCGTGGCCTCTTTTTGGAGCACCTTCAGCTCTGAGGTAGGCTCTCTTTCAATTCAGACAGTTGAACATTCCTCCTCCATGTAAATGGGAATTTCTGATATGTTGTTTCAGACAGCTCAGTTTTGTAAACTATGTATTAGTTATACAAGTCTGTTGGTTGACTTGTTAAGCAAGTTTTTTCAACTTCAGAGCAACCTGATTGTTCTGAGTTTTGGAATTCACTCTCGGGGCCAGAGAGACAGTGTCGATGATTAGTTTTATGGGTAAGATGGGTCACATTTCCAAGCAAGGCAGAAAGAGGGATTGAATTTCCTTTCATTCAAACCAGTTTCAGCTGTTCTCCATTGTCACCTCAGTTCAGTTCAGTTGCTGATAGAAAAATAGGTGTCTAGGTGCCCATATCATTTGAGTTCATTTTTCAAGATCAATCAGCAAATAATCATGAGTAGTTGCTTAGTGGAATATGTATAAAATCATGTTGGACAGACTATCTAGGCAGAATCAATTTGTCAGTATTAAAAATTATGAGATAATTAATCTATTGAGTTACCCTTCCCCAATGAGTGAATTTTAAGGTACTTAATTCTTACCATAAATCCTTAGTTTTACTGCTCTCTACATTGCATTTCATATTTCAAATTCATATAAAACAACTCACCTTTAAAGCTTTATTTGAAATAAATGTATGCTGAAGAAGGAAACAGTAAAAGGATACTATATTAGCTTTACTTTTCTTTCAAGTTTACCAGGACTACTCTATTTAGTTTACAAGGAAACTACATTAGCTTTATTTTTCTTTCCAGTTTACATGTCTTTGCTTATTTTCTCATTTCTAATTCTTTGTTCAAGGTAAGCATATGCTCAATAGAGTGAATAATCTCTTAGCTGTTAGTGGTTTTCTGTGAAATTTGCTTAAAGCTAGACTGTATGTTGCTTTGATAATTAAACAGAACTAGTCTATCTGAATAGTTATATCAAAAGAGATGATAATCTCAAGAATGCTGAAGCTTACATTAATTGCTAAGCTTCACTCTTAAAGAGGGCTGCTTGTTCCTGACTACCAAGAACTGCCTCACCCAAAGATACACAAGTACCCAACAGCCAACACAGTTCTTAATAGGGTAACAGTGAAAACATGCACACACATAATTTTAACAGTGTGCTGGTGTTCAAAATGCACACACACTTACATAGTCCATGTAGCTGCTGCTGCTGCTAATTCACTTCAGTCATGTCGGTCGTGTCCGACTCTGTGCGACCCCATAGACGGCAGCCCACCAGGCTCCGCCGTCCCTGGGATTCTCCAGGCAAGAACACTGGAGTGGGTTGCCATTGCCTTCTCCAAGTCCATGTAGAGGCAGGACAATTCTTGGTCTTCCAGTAAAGCATTGTATATCCTTTATTAAAATTGTGCTACTACATAAAATTGAAAACAAAATTCACTGAGTTTGAATGACTATTCAGAGATGGAGAGAGTCTTTGGACTTGGTCAGTACATAGAAATGCACCACACCAAAGTGAATCTTTGAAATAAAATTTACAGACTCAGAGAAAGAAAAATAGTTAATATTCAGATCTTGAGAAATGTTGAGACACATGATACTGGCCATCAGGAAATATGTGAATTGCTTGCAATTTTCATATTGAATATAAAAAAATTTCCAGAGTTTCTATTTTGTGTAAGATCTTTCTACCTGTGTACTTTGCAAAGTGAAGCTACTCATTGCCAAGGAAGTGTACTTTGCTTAATGTTCTGAAAGACTGAGCTAAATAGCTCTAAATTCTGTTACACACAGCTTGTGAAAGTTGTATGGCATCTGTTTTATGGGATAAACAAGAATTTTTCTAGTAACGTTTTCATAAACCATAGAAGCCATTAATTCAATTTTTCCATCCATATATTATGAGTAGGTGATATTTCCTAAGATTTTGAGTATCTTATCTCAAATGACTATAAAATTGTAAGCATCAGCTTCTGAGAAAGGAATATATTTTACTTTACTGTATCTTTTCCTACCAGGATGGGGGACAGAATACCATTTGAAGGAGCAAATGAACCTGATCAAGTTTCATTAAAAGCAGACACTGACATTTTACAAGACGCATTAGCTGAAAATGACACACCTTATTATGATGTATCCAGGTGAGTTCATTTTTATTGTTTTATTTTAGCAAATACTTTTTTGAAATCTGAACATTTTATTTTTGTGTCACCATGAAGCTATTCTCATACCATCAAGCTATGAGTTTCCATGTATCATGGCTTTATTCAGCCTGGTTTATTGAAACTCTTGATGCTTATTTGATTTTTACTTGGACAGACTGTAACAGGCCAAGCTAAGCAAGTCATTACCTATATCCTGTTGCATAAATTTTTAACATCAGAACTTATGCCAACTGTAGTAAAACTACAGAATCTGAGATTCCATGATGGAAAAAGTTCTAATGTAAGAGTTTTACTTCTATGTAAAGAAAGGGTGTCTAATAATAAAAGCTATTCATTTCATAGAATATTGTCCAGAGCAACATTTCAGTATAGACAGAGTAATTCTATCCAGAAGGCAAATAATAAAGACTTTTTTCATTTGGATGGAAAATTTGGTTAATAGACTCTTAGAGTCTTTCTACCTTAAGAGATTTTGTTTACAACCTTTTAGCAGAAGAAATAGCAAAAGGGATAACAGAGTTTTGCTAAAATCAGAATAATTTCCCCTTGCATATATCTTTATTCAGAGTGGAAGAAATAAACCACCATGAATAAGTAGAAACTAAATATATCCTCCCACCAATATTTCTTAGAAAATAATTACTTTTATAGATTGTACCAGGAAGCATTAATACTGAGATATGCTTCTTAAAAAGCTAATTTCTTCAATTTTTCAAAATTTGGGGCTGGAAAAAAGTCACTAGAATATATTGTCTATTCAGTTGTTATAAAACTTTCTTTTGGACATAAGTTTGAATGAGAAACTATCAGATAAGCTGATGTTTCCTTTTTATTTACTGAGCCAAAATAATCTTTTAGCAACTATTTATAAATTAATGACTATACCTTTTTCTTTGTTTCAGAAATGTCAGACATGCAGATGGAGTTTTTACCAGTGACTATAGTAGACTCTTGGGTCAACTTTCTGCCAAAAAGTATCTTGAGTCCCTTATTGGAAAACGAGTTAGGTAAAGATAATTTATTATTATTAAAAAACATGTTATAGTTATTAAATTGGACAATTATATCTTCACTGCAAGCAATTTATTTTTTTTCAGAATTGATAGTTCTTGATAATGTTTAATTTCATTATAAAATAATTTATATACTTCAATAAAATATACTAGACCCATGGATTAAGAAAATAAGATTTCCTAGTAATATCATATTCATAGGCTCCAGACACACTTATTTTTGTTAAATAATAATCATTTATAAATTGGCAAACAAACTAAACTGGACACAGTAAAAACAAAATAAGACATTCTGAACTGAAGCAAATTTTAAGGCTAACCATAGAATTTGTATTTTACTTCCTGCTCAAACTAAGCATTGGAAGATTTTGTCTTTAAATGGTTATTAACTGAATTTTTAGATAGAACTACCTAAACTGGCATCTCTTCATGAAGAAGAATTTATTTATGTATTTAAAGAACTCTTCCTTCCAATGGAAGAGCACAATTTCAATTAGTTCCCTCATTTTTTTTTTTTATAAATTTTGCTCAGTTAGGACAGAATGTCTAAAGGCACCCTAGTAAAGGTCAAAGTACATTGGATTATTCCTTGCTCCCACATCCTTAGGCTTAGATGCTTTTTTCTTTCCGTTTTTTGGTGATAGAAAATGAGTTGGGTGTTGGAATTCCATTTTATCTGACTCCAAGAAACTATTATTTGACTTCCTTATCCTCATGTTTCTTAGCAATAGCATCTCAGAAGACCAGGGACCAATCAAACGCCACTCGGATGCAGTCTTCACCGACAACTACACACGTCTTCGAAAACAAATGGCTGTGAAGAAATACTTGAACTCAATTCTAAATGGAAAGCGAAGGTAAAGAAATGAGAACTTGCTAACATGAGAAACTGTAACTGACTTTGAAAATAGTAGTTGCATATGGAGACATATCTTCCTCTCTACCTTTGAAGCAGTAATTCTTAACCTGAGCTAACATTAGATTACCCTGAAGAATTAAAAAAATACTGATGACTGATCCTAATCCAAAGCCAATTGCTGAGAAACTAGTGTCCCTAGGCATGTGGTTATGGGCATTAATATTTTTTGAGTTCCCCAGTTGATGCTAATGTGCCTCCAGGGTTGAAAATGATGACTGTAGAGACATCTGGTCTGGGTCTGGTAACAGGTTTTATCAAATGTGCTGCTTTTTAAAACACATGAAGGGCAGTTCAACTAGCAATTTATTACCACTTGAAATTCCCTTTTTACATGAAAATTCAATTATCTATATTTTACCAAATTAAACCATGAATTATTTCATCTTCTTGGATTCAGCAAAACCTGTGTCTTTCCATGGTATGTAAATATTGGAACACAATATATAGGAAATGAGATCCTTTCTCTCTTTATTGCAGTTATTTTTGTTTAGATGGTCAATATGCAAGACAATTCTGTTTGGGTAAGATCAAGCAAGATGGATCTCTTTGCCCACCAGATTATAATTCTTTGAGAAAGCTTTTAGACAATTTAAGACAATGAAGAGCCAGTCATAGATAATGGCTCACCTGAAATAGAAGTGTTTAGCCCCCAGAGCACTTAACTGAACACCCTGTACAGCCTAGGCCATGTATCACCTTTCCTTTGGGAGCTTTCTCATCCAAGAGCCTTCACAAGCACAGTTCTCTCTTTCTCGTCTGCAGCAGTGAAGGAGAGTCTCCTGACTTTCTTGAAGAGTTAGAAAAATAATGAGAACGCTCTTTGGAGCAAAGCTGCTGACAACTTCCCAGTGGTGAGTACATCTGTGTGTTCTTCTATGCTAGTAGCAATCATCTCAGTATTTAAGTAGGTAGGAGTCACTTGGTAAAAAACAGCATACTGTTCTCCCAGTGAGACTTTACCTAAGAAGGACACTTCTACTTAAGTGGATCACAGCTTAGTAGAGCTTGAAACAATTCATGCAGTGTTCTGATAGAGTGAAAGAGACAGCTCGCAATGAATGAGTAAACAGTTCAGTACCTCCGACTTTGCTCAGACTCATTCCTGTCCATTTGAAGAAAATTGAAAAAGGAGACTGAATCACACTACTGATAAAAACTTTCTGTCTCTTTCATAGTAAAGCCATGTTGCTTTGATTAAAGTCCAGTCTCACAATTGATTGTTAGCAGTTCATTTAAATATAAGGAAATACTGCCAAATTACAGTGTGGCTTGTTATTGTGGAAATACCAGGACACCCTGGGTCTCATTACGTTGTTGTTGTTTTTTTAACTTTTTATTTTGCATTGGGGTATAGCCGATTAACAAAGTTGTGATAGCTTCAGATGAACAGCAGATATTGTATTTCTTGAAACATAATAAACTTCATGGAGCAAAAGTCAAATTTGGCTTATTGTACCTATAAAGAGAGTGTAGATACTATAACTCTAGTAATACACACCATTTTTGGAGTAGAGAAAACACAAATAGATTTTTTTATTTGCTAAGTTGAAAAGGTTGTTATCAAAATTGTTTTTGTGTGAACATGGACGCAAGGCATATTTCTTTCCTGAGTTACATTAATGTTTACAGTAGCTCAGAAAATGTTTTTATACTGCTTGGCAAATCTTTAAAGAAATTTTGTAGCATCACTATATCAAGTTGTCACAATTTTTCTCTAAAGGAATCTAAGGACAAACTTTTGGTTTTGCGTATTCCATACTTTCTGCAACATCTGCTCAACTCTGCCACTGTAGCATAAAAGATCCCTGTAAGAGAGGCATGTGGTCAAGGGGGCTGCAGGTGCCCTTTCCTCATCATGCACAGACATTTCAGAGAAACAAGCTCCTCAAATGCTCAAAAAAGAGAGTAACATACAGATTCTCAAAGAAGTTTATCAAATAAGACTTTTTCATCAAATTATACAATAGGCACTACAATCTAACAGAGGATTCATTACTCTGTCCCTTTATGAGATTCCATCCTCCATTTTTTGCTATTTTGAATGGTGACATTAGACAAATTCTTTTAACAGGAAGTTTTGTTGGTCAGCCAATTGTGAAACTTACAGATAAGTAATTATTTATGACTAATTAAAGAACACTTTCACATTCTGGCTCCCTTCCAACAATAAGTTCTTTGGAAGAGTCCCTCTTGATATTCCAAAACGTGATCCCCTCTCAAAAGCTGCTGACCAAGTGCAAAGAGAAATATTTATTAAATGAATGGATGAGTAAATGAAAGTCAGAAGCTGTAAATAAAAATGATTTTATGCTTAAAGCACCAATTCTTTCTTTTTCAGAATTCTTGAAGGAAAACAATAAGTGAAGTAATTTTATTTTGAGTTCTACATAAGTAATTCAAGAAAACTACTTCAATATCAAAACCAAATAAAATACATTGTGTTGTGAATGTTGTGATTTATTTTACTCGGATGTAATAACTGTGATGTTTACACTGTAAATATTATTTGTGAGTTCTAAAATTTGTCTTCAATTCATGAGAATTCTGTGATTTCATGTGCTGTGTATCCTTTCTAACAAAAATATATTTAATGATAAGTAAATACTAGGTTAATTCCAATTATATGAGGCTTTTTGGAAAGATAGTAATCGAGCAAAATTGATGTGTTTATTTATAGGACATACTTAACTATGCAGAAGAGTGGAGGAGATAATCAGCATATCTAAATTTGAATGTTGAGCAGATAGAATGCTGTGTTAAATAAACTTCAGAGTGTCTAAGAGAATACCAAAAGCAAAGATAAAAAAAATTCTTTAAAAAAAAGATTTTCAGAAAATGTTGTGTGTTTCCATATTCTTAGGCAGCATTTACTTCAAATGAGATTTCTAAATCTTTCAAATTTGAATCTCTAATTGCCATATACTCTTCTGATGGAATGGAATGTTTCAGTTAAGGAGAATGGCCTCTACTTCTGACATTGAACTTTTCCTTTATGCTTGTGTTAAGTATGTGTAATGTGTAAACTGAACAGAACACTTGTTTCTCAGTGATAAATATTTTTTCCATTGTCTCTCAGATAATGCTTAGGTTATATCAGCTTTCTTCAGTGAAAGTGCATTTGGAGAAACAACTATTTTTCCAAAATGATTGTAAGAAATTAAATATAGAAAATAAAGACCTTTGATTATCATTGCAGGCACCTTCTGCTGTTTTGATTCTTTTTGTTGTTTTGAGTCTTTGCAGTAATTTGTTGTAGCTCCAAAGTTCCAGGAACTAAATAGTTCTTGTGATGTTTAGGGTATGATTATATTTGACTTTGGGTGTGTTCCAAAATAACTGTGACTTAAGTAAGAGAAAATTTTCTTTCTAATACAAGGCCAGAAGTAAAATGTCAAGGGTTAACATGATGGTTCTGCTCCATGAGCCCCTAAGTAATCTAAACTCCTTCTAGCTCACCCCTCATTTTCTAGGACATGGCCCTTTGCCTCATGATCCAAAATTGCAGCTAGGGTTCCAGCCATCACACTTGCATTTTAGGCAGCAGGACTGAGGAAAGGGCATAGAGAAAAAAAAGGAAATAAGAGTGCATGCTGGTTCTCTCTTAACTGATACCTTACACTAATATTCTCTTAAGTAGAACATAGTATTGGTTACAGTCATTTGCAAAAGAGGCTGGGAATTTTCTTTTTTAATGGAAGTTCATGTGTTCAGTGAAAAACCAGGGTTCTATAACTATGCATTTCTCTTCTATAACTCTATAAACTCTATAATTATAACTCCTCCTCCTTGAGGAGGGCATGGCAATCCTCTCCAGCATTCTTGCCTGGGGAATTCCGTGAACAGGGAAGCCTGGTAGGTTAAAGTCCATGGGGTTGTGAAGAGCTACTAAACAACAACAACTATAAACCAAAAAAGAATAAGTCCATGCAGAGATTTTTTAAAATCCCAGGCTACGCATCTGAAATTCTCACCAAAAAGGCTTAAAGAGATGACAAGGAAAATCAGATTAGGTAGAATCAGGTAGACCCTAACTATTAGTGAAGAATCATCATCATTAAAAGCAAAACCTTGCTCAGTTTCATTTGTTACAATTAGAACAAATGGCTACATAAAGAGAGACTAGTCTAAAACTCTAGTAATTGGAAAATGATTTATACAAATTGAAATGAATTGGACTAACTGTACCTTTCCTTCATATCTGATTTCACAAATTATAGGTCTTTATTAAGTGACTTTTCTATGCAAATCACTCACTGCAGTGAAAACAGAAAACTTCTAGATGCTATTTGCACACAAGAAGCTTATAGAGATCAAAGATGGGCATCATTGAAGTACAATTTGAATGTGAATCTAGAGTTTAATTTTTTATTTATTTATTTTTCTGATTTTATTTATTTATTTTTTTATTTTCTTTACATTATTGTGCTGGTTTTGCCATACATTGACATGAATCTACCATGGGTGTACATGCAGTCTACGGCCATACCACCCTGAACTCGCCTGATCTCGTCTGATCTTGGAAGCTAAGCAGGGTCGGGCCTGGTTAGTACTTGGATGGGAGAGTTTTATTTTATTTATGTATTTTCTTGGGCATGCCACATGGCGTGTGGGATCTTAGTTCCCTGACCAGGAATCAAACTCAGGCCCTTGGCAGTGAAAACGTGGAGTCCTAAACACTGGGCTGCCAGGGAATTCCCTAAAGAGTTTTGATTTTATCTCGTTAATGTAAATTTTCTCAATTGACTCCCTGTTCCTTCAAGAGCTATTTTTTGAATGATTGTGATGTACCAGGAGGATATCTGAGAGATGAGTGTTCTAGGCAGAAGCAAGATCAAGAGTAAACGAGGGAACAGTCTGGCACATCTGAATAGCAAGGAAGGCAGGATGCCCCGAACAGTATGAGCTGGACGAGGGCTGAGGAGGAGACAAGGTCAAAGGCGTTACCAAGGACTGGAACTTGTGATGCTTCCCTGGTGGCTCAGGCGGTAAAGAATCTGCCTGCAATGTGGGAAACCTTGGTTCGATCCCTGAGTTGGAAAGATCTCCTGGAGGAGGGAATGGGAAACCACGCTAGTACTCTTGCCTGGAGAATCCCCAAGGACAGAGGAGCCTGCGAGGGTACAGTTCATAGGGTCGAAAAGAGTCGGACACAACCGAACGACTAAGTACACAGCACAGAAGTTGTGAGGTCTCACGAGCTACTGTTAAGGGCTTGAGGAGTGAGAGGAAGAAACAATGCAGAATTTTGGATTTTCTGAAATGCGTGTTGTCACGAGCGATCTGACTGCTCTACTGGGAAGAGGGTGAAAGGGGGCTAAGGGTTAAAGATGGAGGCACATGAGGAGACTGCTGCTATGAATCATGGGAGGGACAGTATGGGCACCAGGGCACCAGCAGTGCAGGTGGTGAGAAGTGGTCTGAATACATCTCAAAAGGAGAGTCAAGCTCTTTGCTGATAAATGGAAGATATGAAAGAGAAAAGTCCAGAATGATTCCAAAGTAAACGACTTGAGCAACTTGAAGGATGAGGTTTCCATTAAGTGAGATGAAGAAGACTGCGGTTGAGGGGGTTTCTCAGGGAAGATGAGGTCTGTTTTGGATGGGTTAAATCTGCTGTTGTGTAAAGTTGGGGATAACTGTGAGGAGTTGAGGAGACACTGGGTTGGAGATAAACACCTGAGAGTCTTCAGTGTGCAGGTGGGATTTAAAGACACAGAAGAGTGAGATTACCCAGAGACTGAATGTGGCCAGAGAAGAATCTCAACACCCGAAGCCCCTGAGTGTATTCATTCACCGGGGCTGGCATCACAAAGCACCACATACAGAGAGCCTCAAGAGAAGAAGTGTATTGTTTCCGGAGGTTAGAAGTCAGGAGTCCAGCTGTTAGTGGGGTTGGTTCCTTCTAAGCACGGTGACGGAGAACTGAATCCTCTTTCCTGGCTTCTGGTGGTTTGCTGTCAGTCCCTGCTTATGGAAGTGTTACCTCAATCTCTGCCTTGATCTTCACATGCGGCTTTCCCTGTGTGTTGTGTGTCTTCAAATTTCCCTTTTTTTATGAGGACACCAGTCATATGGGGTTGGAATCCTTCCCTATGAACTCACTTTAATTTGGCTGCTTCTCTAAAAACCAATCTCTGAGTAAGCTCACTTTCTGAGGCTCTGGTGATTAGGACTGCAGCATATGGATTTGGGGAGACACAACTGAAACCGTGGGCTTCCCAAGTGGCTCGGTGGTAAAGAATCTGCCTGCCAATGCAGGAGCTGTGGGAGATGCAGGTTCGATCCCTGGGTCAGGAAGATCCCCTGGAGTAGGAAATGGCGAACCACTCCAGTATTCTTGCCTGGAAAATTACATAGACAGAGGATCCTGACAGGCTACAGTCAGTCCATGGGGTCACAAAGAGTCAGACATGACTGAACACACCACAACTGAACCATAGCACTGAGACTTGTCAACATTAATAGGTTGGGTTATTGAGGAATAAATGGGATAAAAAGGACTAAAAAGATAAGCTAGTGAAATGGACCGTATGGTTCTTGCCTCCCACCACATACACATCATGTCATCTGCCTACCTTTTGTCTGTGGAAAACTTTAGTCAAAGAATAAGTTTAATCAGAGAAGTGAGAAATGTGGAAACAAAGGAAAACAGTCAAAGGAGACTAAATAATAATATTGTAGTCATGAAGCATAGTCAAGGACCTTTAGTCCTTTCTCGAGGACTGTAGATAATATTCTGAGCCACAGCCTGTGAGCTGTCTTTATAGATACTAAAACACCAGGTGGAAAAGTTAACTACATGATGATCAAACTATATCAGGACTTGAGCTGCCAGCATTCTGAGAATTGGCCTCCAAGAAATGGGAACAAATGGATCCAGGGAGTGCAGATTAGCTGTACCTAAAACAGCCATGATGATGCTGGTAAGACCACTGATGACAGAGTCAAAGATGACTTGGAGATGCTTGTGCTGTTTCTGCATGTAGAATCTCTCCCCCTAATCTGTCTATTAAAACTCTCCCCCTCTGCTTGTCATTGTGTGGGAGTCAGCCTTTGAACAGATATCTGTCACCCTCCCCCACCAATTGCCAGCATCTGAAATAAAGCAAACTTTCCTTCCCACCAACCTGGCCTATTTATTGGCTTTTGAGCGGGGAGTAGCTGGACCCACACATACCTTTTGGTAACACTAGTAAAATAGGAAAAAGAAGAGAGTAATTCTGGAAAACAAGTGAAGAAAATGGTTCAAGAAAGAAAGAACCCTTAACAGATTTAAATGCTGTTATTATGTAAAATAAGATTCATTTATTGATTTCTTAAGCAAGTATTTCTAAGGAATCTGCTACGTGCCCACCACTGTTCTTGATTCTGATGATTTAACAGTGAAAAAAAACAGACATAAATTCCTGCCCCCATGGAGCTTACATTCTATTAAGCAAAAGATCTGATAAATCAAACAGATAAGTAAAATACATGTTATGTTAGAAAGTGATATATGCTGAGGAGAAAAAAGTAATGTGGAGAAAGAGGACATGAAGTGTTCAAGAAGTTTAAAATTTCACCCTTAGAAAAGTGAGGAAATCAGCTGTGAGTTTCTGTGAGACGATCATCCTCAGTTCAGTTCAGTTCAGTCGCTCAGTTGTGTCCAACTCTTTGCAACCCCACGGAGCACAGCAAGCCAGGCTTCCCTGTTCATCACCAACTCCCGGAGTTTACTCAAACTCATGTCCACTGATTCAGTGATGCCATCCACCCATCTCATCCTCTGTCGTCCCCTTCTCCTCCTGCCTTCAACCTTTTCCAGCATCAGGGTCTATTCAAATGAGTCAGCTCTTCACATCAGGTGGCTCCAAAGTATTGGAGTTTCAGCTTCAACATCAGTCTTTCCAATGAACACCCAGGGCTGATCTCCTTTAGGATGGACTGGTTGGATCTCCTTGCAGTCCAAGGGACTCTCAAGAGTCTTCTCCAACACCCCAGTTCAAAACCATCAATTCTTTGGCACTCAGCTTTATTTATAGTCCAACTCTCACATCCATACATGACTACTGGAAAAACCATAGCCTTGACGAGACGGACCTTTGTTGACAAAGTAATGTCTCTGCTTTTTAACATGCTGAATAAGTTGATCATAACTTTCCTTCCAAGGAGTAAGTGTCTTTTAATTTCATGGCTGAAGTCAGCATCTGCAGTGATTTTGGAGCCCAGAAAAATAAAGTCTGTCACTGTTTCCACTGTTTCCCTATCTATTTCCCATGAAGAGATGGGACCAGATGCCATGATCTTAGTCTTCTGAATGTTGACTTTAAGCCAACTTTTTCACTCTCCTCTTTCACTTTCATCAAGAGACTCTTTAGCTCTTCTTCACTTTCTGCCATTAGGGTGGTATCATATGCATATCTGAGGTTATTGATATTTCTCCTGGCAATCTTGATTCCAGCTTGTGCTTCCTCCAGCCCAGAGTTTCTCATGATGTACTCTGCATAGAAGTTAAATAAGCAGGGTGACAATATACAGCCTTGACGTACTCCTTTTCCTATTTGGAACCAGTCTGTTGTTCCATGTCCAGTTCTAACTGTTGCTTCTTGACCTGTATACAGGTTTCTCAAGAGGTAGGTCAGGTGGTCTGGTATTCCCATCTCTTGAAGAATTTTCCACAGTTTATTGTGATCCACACAGTCAAAGGCTTTGGCATAGTCAATAAAGCAGAAATAGATGTTTTTCTGGAACTCTCTTACTTTTTCGATGATCCAGCAAATTTTGGCAATTTGATCTCTGGCTCCTCTGCCTTTTCTAAAACCAGCTTGAACATCTGGAAGTTCCCGGTTCACGTATTGCTGAAGCCTGGCTTGGAGAATTTTGAGCATTACTTTGCTAGCATGTGAGATGAGTGCAATTGTGCGGTAGTTTGAGCATCCTAGAGGAGGGGAATTCCAGGTGCAAAGGCCCTGGCATGAGGAGCACTCCTAATACTGTGAGGAATAGAGAGGAGGCCAATTTGGCAGAAGTGGACAGAATGGTTAAGAGAAGATGGAAGAAAGAAAGAGTGGTTATGAGGAACCAGGCCACAGAGGACACTAAAGGTCATTGGAAAACTTTGGCTTTTATTTTGAGTGAGCTGAGAAGCCATTAAAGAACTGTCACCAGTGACCTCCACAATAATGTCCTGGCCCACTAATGTAGGTGAAAGCCAGGTCAGAAAGGGCCCAAGAGAATAGGGATGAAGGGTTTATACCGTGAATATCTGTAACTCCTAGAGTTGTTTTCCTGCATAGGGGAGCAAAGAAAAGAGGAGAAACTTGGAGGGAGGAAAAAAAGAGGTCAAATAATTTTCTTTAAAATTTTTTATATTTACTTTTGTTTGCATTGGGTCCTCATTGCTGGCTGCAGTGTGTAGGTTTCTCATTGTGGTAACTTCTCTTGTTTTGAAATTATTTTGAAAGTTTAATAAAAGTTAAAGAGCTTTTCTCAGAAATACACACTCTGTGTGTGCATCCAGAGAATTCCCTGAATGTTACAGGTCCATGCATGGGATTTTAGGAGGCTCCTTGATTGGTCTTTAAGAAGCCCCACTCTAGTTGTTAAGTCTTGGTTGGAGACACTGCAAATGGGGAAATGGTATGGAGATCATTGTTATTGTGCTCAGTCATGTCTGACTCTTTGCAGCCCCGTAGACTGTAACTCTCCATGTTCCTCTGCATGCAATTTTCCAGGCAAGAATACTGGAGTGGGTTGCCACTTCCTACTCCAGGGGATCTTTCTGACCCAGTGATCGAACCCTTGTCTCTTGCATTTCCTTCACTGGCAGGCGGATTCGTTACCACTAGCGCCACCTGGGAAGCCCCATTAAAGTTATCCAAAAGAGAGATGATAAGGATTGAATTAGACTGGTGATGATGAAAAACGAAAGGAAATAAATGGTAGAGATAGCTAACAGCAGGGACTTTTCTAAGGACTTCACATTGTTAAATCATGTCAAGTCTAGAAGGCATGTATTATTCTTCAACCCATTTTTTTTGTTGTTGTTGTTTTTGTTAGATGAGGGAGCTAAAGCACAAAGTAGATAACAGATGGCTAGCTCTGGAAGCTCATGTGGATATAGTCCATGCGGTCCCCTAATGGGTCTTTACTATTAAGTTGTTTTTTGTTATAGAAAACCTCTGAAACACTGACCCTCTAATGGGTCTTACTTAAGACCCCAGAAAGACTAAGTGACTTTTCCAATATACCATAATTATTTAGTGGCAGAGCAGGGACTAGAACTCAGATGCTTTCTTTATCTTACTCTTTCACACTCTGTACTGAAATTAGCAAAATTCAACACATAGTACATGGATTCCCCCAAAGTCCCCTGCAGTCTTAGTCCCATCTCTGTAGAGGCTGCCCTGCTTTTCTAAAGGGTCTCAGAGGCCAGACATGTAAGAAGCCAGAGGGCTCACCTCACCAGTGAGGCTTTTCCAGACATGGTACTCTGCTTCTATTTTGCTCAAGAAGTGTGAAGAATACCTGATCCCTCTCTGTTTTAGCAGCCATGCTGGATCACAGCTTTTCAAAATCTCATCCTTTCCATGAGGGTGGAGCACTGTCTCCCTTTATGGTCCTAGCCTGCCAGCATCTCCTGTGTACTCAGATTTTCCTCATCTCTTGCCTGGCCCTAAAACCCAGCCTCAGCTACTTCTTTACTCCAAAGTTCCTGGAACTGCCCTCTACTTTTCCTTATCTCATCTTCAACACATAAATGATATGATGATGTCTCAGGTGGGCATTATCTGAGAATATCACCTTTGCCTCCCCTTTCCCTTTTGTATCCCAGCTCTCTCTTTGGTACTTGATCTCTGTCTCGACTTGGATAGAACTTGCTACGGGTTACAAGGATTTCATCAGCCATCACTAGTCCCATTCCAAGCAGCCTGTGCTGTTTTGTTTCTCTATTCAAGTCTCACTTTCCAATTTTTCCTTCCCTTCCTTCTGTCTCTGTTCCCTGCGTGTTCTTTGCTATTGCAAACTAATACTTTCCTGAGTAGTCACATATAGTTGAAATTTCTGGGGGGTCTGGGTTATGCTGTGTTTCAAAAGATAGCCCAGGATGGAAAATGCCTATCATTGAACAGATCAGTTTATTGCTCTTGAAATGATACAAATAGTTTTTATTGCAAAACTTTCTAAGAGGACAATCTCTAAAGAAGTTATCTCTTGATTTAAAAAGGACTTTCAGCATATTAAACAACACTGAATTCAGTGCTCGGTCTTTGCATGGGATCCTTACCATGGCTTTGAAGCTTGTGACTGACTTGGGGAGCAGAGAAACTTTCATTTTTGTCCTGGCTTAAATTTATAAATTAATGTTGCTAACGCACAATTAAAAACATCATCTCTTTGCAATTGAATTACATTTACTGCCCAAGTTTAGTCACATTCTGTGGTACCAGGGAGTGGAGTGGGGTGGGGGGTTACGACTTTAACACATGAACTTTAGGAGAACATAATTGAGTCCATAACCTCACTATTGTCAAGTCAAAAGCAAGAGCAGGAAACACTAATGTGTGGAGAGTCTTTCTTATAATGTTTTCTGTAACCAAATATCTGTATCAGGAAAAAAACCCAATCTTCAATATGATTGAAACATATCGTTTTGTCACAATATATCAGCATATAATAATAACAAACTGTGTCTTTATTATTACGTTGTCTTTGTTACAGAAAATCTCTGAAACTTTTAGTGTGATCTTATCCTAGAAAAATCTTCACTTTTGTTATTAGGATTATTTATCATTATTTTAGAAATATCTAAATATTGTGAAAAATAAACAACTTATAATTTGGGAATTTCTTAAAGAATTCCTGTCCAATTCTAAGTGACTTTTCCTGCACATGAAAGATTAATATATTCAGAAATTTGGAAACTTTACTACTGAGGGTAAAATTGTGGATGGACTGGCACCAATGTACATGCATAGGAGATTTACACACAGGATTGCTGACCACCCATGCTTGCTGCACGCATGCATGCTCAGTCATGTCTGACTCTGCAACCCCATGGATGGTAGCCCACCAGGCTTCTCTGTCCATGGAATTTCCCAGGCAAAAATACTGGAGTGGGTTGCTGTTTCCTACTCCAACTCATGCTTGCTACAGAGTACTGGAATACCTAGATACGCTGAAGAACAAAAATGTGCTGGTTATTCTCTTTAAAAAATGGAAAACAAAAACTGGCTGGGGAGAACTAGGATGGTTAATGTGGGAGATGGTGCCCCAGAATTAAGTTTTGTTCCTTCTGAGCCACTCAGATCTGCATCCTGCTCAGCTCAGCCTGAAAGAAACCTTCCTTCAAATAGCTTCATTCATTCACAACAACTCAATTCAGACTTGCTAGTTACTCATCCTCTTGCTTTTCCTCCCTTTAGTTTTTAAATCACTTATCCAAACAGGCCTTAAGCTAATGATGGAAAGTGCTGTTATAAATCCTAAATATGAGTAAAGAATCAGGTCTCTCCAAGCACTTAAGGAAAATTTGAAGCAGAAAAACCCAAGTTAAAAATCAAACATGAAAGAAAATAATGTCAGAGAAGAAACAATAAAGTCATAAAGTCTAAGAGAGAATTAGGAAAATAGTACATGCATACTATAAGAACCTGATGAAGGAACAGAGACGAAAAACCTCTTAAACTATAAAACTGCCTGAATTAAAATTGAAGGGTTATAGGTCAAAATCAAGCAAATTGACTAAAATATGAGGGTTAAATTTAGAAATTAAAAAAAGAGTCTTAGATATTCAAAAGAAGTACTTGCATCTGCTAAATAGAAAAAGGGAATGGAGAAAAGAGACAAGAGAAAATAATTTTTTAAAAATCAGAAAACTCATTTTTACCTTCCCTAGACTGTACTTCTTGTGAGGTTCAACAACATGCCTATTTTATTTATCAGTGAATGCATGCTGTATATTCTGTTCACTGTCCCATGATGTCTAATTAGCATGTTGAATTTGTCAATTTAGGACTATATTCTTTTGTAAATGGTATCACATTTTCACTGATAATGATAAGCATCTCAGGCATGCTTATATTATATGCATATATTATAACCTCTGGGTGTGAAAAATTTCAAATATCTAGTTTTCTAAAACTATGTGAGAGTTAAAGTGAATCTATTCAGTCTAGTAAGCAAGTTTATTTTCTTCCATAAATTTTTATGTAAAAAACTATATATTACTATTATATTACTATAAAATTGAAAGCAAAAGCCACCCAATCATGTCTGACTCCTTGCAACCCCATGGACTATAAGTCCATGGAATTCTCCAAGCCAGAATACTGGAGTGGGTAGCCTTTCCCTTCTCCAGGATATCTTCCCAACCCAGGGATTGAACCCAGGTCTCCTGCACTGCAGGCAGATTCTTTTCCAGCTGAGCCACTAGGGAAACCCTTATATTACTATATACCATAGTATATACTATTGGAGAAGTAAATGGCAACTCACTCCAGTGTTCTTGCCTGGAGAATCCCAGGGATGGGGGAGCCTGATGGGCTGCTGTCTATGGGGTCGCACAGAATCAGACATGAGAAGCAACTTAGCAGCAGCAGCACCGCCATAGTATATACTATACTATCAATATTAAAACAGTATAACATTAATTACTGTTAATATTACTACATACTATTGCATGTAAAATACTCTATAGTAATAATAATAGCACAAACATGCACATTCTCTTTCTGGGTTTTAGAAACTATGCCAACAGGATATCTCAAGGACATAAAGACTAAAATGTCTATAATAATATCTATGAATTCCTGAGAATACTTGGAGCTGCAAATTTTAGTAGAACTAAATTTTTTTAAAAAAGACATTCCAATTATTTATTTGCCTATGCTTGTCTGATGCTCCACACTCAGATGGTACCCCCTCTGGTTAACTGAGAGCAGCTGCAATTGTTTGAAAGGAGAAAGAGGGAAAGACACATAAAAAGCATCTGCCTTTTGACTGTCTTTTGTGAACAGCTTTCTCTCCCTGACTATGAGAGAGAAAACATTTCCTGGGTCTTTCTCTTTTGCCTTCTGTAATTGCAAGCCGCTTGTAAGATTCATCTCCTTTCATACTTTAACATTTTTCATTTTTCCACCACACAATTGTGGTTTTTCTTTTATTTTTCTTTCTTGGAAATTCGCCCAGGTTTCATAATTTTGTTCCTTTTCCCTTTGCCCTTCTGTTCTCTATAGACTTGTGGATTCATTTACTTGGGCATCTTGCTCTCCTGCTTGCCTCACGAGCATGCATGCATGCTCAGTTGCTTCAGTCGTGTCTGAATCTTTGCAACCCTATGGACTGTCGCCCGCCAGTTTCCTCTGTCCATGGTATTTTCCAGGCAAGAATATCGGAGTCGATTGCCATGCTCTCCTCCAGGGCATCTTCCCCACCCAGGGATCAAACCTGTGTCTTCTAGATTGCCTGCAGATTTTTTACTGTTGAGGCACCAGGAGAGCTCCTCCTGCTTGCCTTACCTACACACATTAATCTCATTTGTTCCAGTGACAGAATATTCACATAGATCTCCCAAGATTTCTTTTTATTTTTTAGTTTTTCTTTCCATTGGACCTTACACACAGGTGACAGTTGTTCAAATAGATTTCCTAATTTACATTCTATTTATCTTTCTGGTTAAAAAACCTAGCATCTTCAAGCTAGAAGTTACCATTTCATATAAGGTTATAATTTATTCCTGGGGAAATAACTATGTAATTATCCTTAGTTTTATTAATACTTGGAAGACATTTCCTTCCTACCTTGACACTTTACACAGATGAAGAACTTTAGCTGTGTCTTTGTAGATGAGTAGAGAATGGGGTAGAGGTTTGGAGGAGCAAACATATTCCCAAAGAAGAGAATTTATCAGAGATGGGTAAGTTTGAAATTGTGTGCAGGTAGTGAAAATAAGGGCAATGAATACAACTGAGAAAATTCCTGTTTTAAGATCTCAGTTCTTGTTAAGCAGCTGGTAAGAAAATATACCTGCATTAACAAAACATTGTAAAGAAATTATCCTCCAGTTAAAATATATAACCTAAATATATATACACACATACACACACACACACACACACACACACACACACACACACACACACACATATATATATCTGCAAAGTAGAAGAAAAATGGTAAATAAAATGGTAATAGCAAAAGTTGGCTTTCATGAAGGGGCTTTATAGTAATCTTATTTTAAAGCATTATGATAAAATATGAATATCTTATTTCCCAAATTTTACATGGATCATATTAATTTAATGAATCATACATGAAAAGGTAAATTCGAGTTTTTGTCAAGGTTCCCACTTTCTTTTGGGGAGTAATGCACACATATCGATGGTAATAGATGTATTTGAACAAACAGTAAAGCAGAAACAGCATATTTGTGCAGTAGCCCATGGCTCTCAGTGGGGTACTCATGACAGAGGCTAAATAGGAGAGACTTGTCTCAATGGATAATGTTCATTGAGACAGGTGGTCAACACTTCCACACATTAGCTTGAATAAACCAGGAAGTCAGTGTCATCATTCATGTGTTTGTGATAAGCAAAATTGCTGATTAATGCCATTTCTTGAGTCCATATTATGAGAATGAAAACATGACTCTAAAGATATGGGTGGTTAGCAAATAATGTGTCCTGGTTTCCTAGAAGGGTAAATACTAGCCTGTGTGTTTGGGTGGCTCTGGGGTATAAAGATGAGTGTTTTAGGGGCCTCTCTTCTCTATAACTTCTGATGTCACTATACATCCTTATTTGCACTCAGGAACTCATTCTTGGGTCTGACAATGAAGCATTGGTCTACGACTATGAAAACGTAGAGGATCGGAATGTAACTAAGACCCAGAGCCTGTTATAGAATCACAGTGAACTTCACACCAGAGCAACCTAAGAGCCTGCACTGAAACTGAGCATGAGAATCAGGATTTGCTGCATAAAAAATAATAAACTGCCTACTTTATTATTTGGGCTTCCCTGAGGCTCAGACAGTAAAGAATCCACTTGCAATGCAGGAGACCTGAGTTTGATCCCTGGGATGGGAAGATCCCCAAGAGGTGGGCATGGCAACCCATGCCACTGTTCTTGCCTAGAGAATCCCCATGAACTGTAGCCTGGTGGGCTATACTCTGTGAGGTCGCAAAGAGGCAGACATGACTGAGCAATGAAGCACACTTCATTATTTCCAGTTTAAAATTTTGACTTCCTATAAGAAAGAGCAGATTCCAGCTTACCCCACTGACTCAAGGAGTCCTGAGGATATCATCCTTACCTTCTGGATTCCTAAAAGTAATTTTAGCTCCAGGGTATTGAAATGAATGCTCAGGAAATGTCATACAAGTCTACATCTTCAGGCAAGCTGAGAAGCAAGATGAACTTTTCCAGGAACCAAACACTGAGGGTACTAAGGTGGGAGACTGTTTGCCTAGGGCTCCTTCCCAAGGGCTGCTCTGTAGCTCAAGAGCTGCCTGGCTCAGGGCTTGTATTTGGTCTCTCTTGGCCCAGTGACCTTTCTTTGGTCCATTTGCCAGCACAAGGCTGGCACTTCCGCTCAGAAGGAGGTTGAATGGCCCCAAGAGCCGACCTTCAACTCGGGTCAACAATTTACTCCTGCTCCCATGACAACTTGTGAAGATTCTTTGCTTACTATTTCTACCCACAGGCCAACAGAACCAGAAATAGCTTTTCCTGTTCCAGTTTTACTAAAACACAGGGAATATTGACTCTCAGTGTTTAAGTTTTTCTGAAACATAGCTACAAGTATCCACACAAATAGATCTCTATTCCATGTTTCCATTTCCCATATTTCTTTAGCTATTCCTCACTTATGCTCAAAATGCTGGTGAAGATTTCATAGAATAGGATTTAGGGAAAAGAAAATTATTAGTGAAAGTAATTCATGTGTGAAACATAATTTATTTCAGATAAAAGAAATCCAATCCCAATTCTAACTGTGAGTCAGAGAACAGAAAATAGTTTTGGAATTTTGGATTATTCAATATGAGCTAATCCTGCTCTAAATCATTTTAATGAGATTATTTTAATTCATAGATTATTACTAGAGCCAAAATTAAAATAAAGAAATGTTATTAGATATATGTAATGAATAGAATATTAAACGTTCTAAATATATGCTTTATTATAGTCAAAATCCAGTGTTCTCAGTAGTAGCATAGCATACCAGAGCCAAAACAAATTCCAAATTCCCTACTCCAATGAAATAAAATAGAAATTAGTTAACTTTATATGTTTAGAACTGCATTTCTATTTCTATTGCTACTATGAAAACTTTTTCTTTATTGATCTTCTCAGACATTTAATGAAAGTCATAAAAAAACAAAACAAAAGAACAAAATCGTAAAACTTGTGGTCCAGTAAGAGGGGAAATTAGAAAATTTAAAGAGCTTGGGAAAAATTGTGGTGCTAATTGGATTCTCAGAGCCACTGCTAGCCTTCCTACCTCTCCTTACTACTCTGAGACACTTCTCCAGAGTATTGGATTATGCAAATTATTTTCCACATCTGTTGACTAGAAAGGTCATAGTCTACAAACTATAGCTAAATTTCTGGGTCTTCATAGCCAAGAAGAGGTGAAATTGGGGCATGGCTCAGATGGGCAGGGGTTTGTGGGAATGGGGAAGTTGTGGGGATCAACTTACTACTATCACAGCTTACTACCTAGGTTCTTACTGTACCCCAACATAGATCAATTGATCCTACTGTTCCTAGAGTGATCTCAGCAGTTTGAATGGAATGGCTACCTTCCCACATACAAGAGGTTTGTCTTGTTAGATTAGCCTGCTCTATGTGAAGCTTATGAACCTCTGACTTGGAAGTTCACTTTCTTGGAAGTCAGGCTGGAGTACATGCAGGACTCACTGAGAAGCCATTCACAGGGGACACTGAGAAATGTCCACAAGAAATCCTGAGAAGTAGCCTACTGGGGATGCTGGGAAATGCCCACAGGGGATGTTGCTGAAACTGGCTCAAGGTGAACTCCACTGGGTATCATACAGGCTTAGCCTAACACTATAAGGACAAAAGGAAAGAAACCATACCTCATCCAGGGAAAAATTATTTTCCTTCTGCAGTGTTCCTTCCAGTGCCCTCCAACTCCCAATATCTCAAGCAGAGCAACACACACTGTTTTTGAAATTGAAAGGCAAGAAATTAACAACTAGTACAGGTATACACCCAGAAGAGAGTCATTATCTTTCTATTCTCTTCTAAATTAGTGTGGAAGTAAGAAAATCAATAAAAATGATAGAAAAATTTACTTAATGTCTCTTTCAAAGAACCTTTTATGTTTTATTCATAATGTTTGAAAAATATCCTTAGAATAAACTATATTGGAAAAAAATAAAGGCATTAGCAGAAATCGATAAAGTAGAAAATAAGGAAATAATAAAGGTCTATAAGAGCTGTGTAATCTTTCTTGTTATGTGAAAATATTAATGAAATTTTAAGCAATCTCTAGTTGTAATAATCCAGAAAAGAAGAAATAAAATCAAAGTCACATATAAAATATTAGGCATGAAGAGGAGAAATTGTGTGCAGAAAAGTGATTAAAAATATAAGAAGAAAATAGGGAGAGCAACTTCTATGTCAATAAAATTGAAATTATAAGCACAATGGACATAGTTCCACAAAAATATAATTTTATCAAAATGTGTTTAGGTAGGATTAGAAGAATAAATAACCCCTGTAACTATTAAATAAATTTTGAAAAATTAACAATGCTATGGACTGAGTGTGTCACATTCAAAGTCATATCTTGAAGCCCTAATTCCCAGTGTTGTGGTATTTGGAGATGAGATCCTTCAAAGGAAACTAGGGTTAGATGGGGTCATGAGGATGGAGGTGGGGGGGGCTCATGATGGGATTAGTGCCCTTTTAAGAAGAAATACAGAGAGACTGCTCTCTCTTTTTCCCTGCCATGTGACGACCCAGCAAGAAAGTCATTTACAAGCTAGGTGCTCACTGGACATGCGGGCCAGTTGATTTGGATTTCTAGTCTAGAGAAATGTAATGAAATACATTTCTGTTGTTTAAGCCACCTGTTCTATGGTATTTGTTGTGGCAGGCCCAGATGAGTAAGACAAACATAATTTCATAAAGGAAACCCCAGACCCAATGTCTTGTATATTTGAATTCAATCAAAGTTTCAAGAGACAGATCAGTCCAATCATAAACCAATTTCCAGAAAATTTAAAAATGATCCACTATTAAACTTATTCTATGAAGTCATAGCTTTTGATAACAAAACTAGATTTAAAAAAAAACACACACACATGGAAAAGGGAACACTACAGGCCATTGGATTCTCAGAGCCACTGCTAGCCTTCCTACCTCTCCTTACTACTCTGAGACACTTCTCCAGAGTATTGGATTATGTAAATTATTTCCCACATCTGTCGACTAGAAAGGTCATAGTCTACAAACTATAGCTAAATTTCTGGGTCTTCATAGCCAAGAAGAGGTGAAATTGGGGCATGGCTCAGATGGGCAGGGGTTTGTGGGAATGGGAAAGTTGTGGGGATCATAGATCAATTGATCCTACTGTTCCTAGAGTGATCTCAGCAGTTTGAATGGAATGGCTACCTTCCCACATACAAGTAAATATAGATGAAAAATCTATATTTTCTATATAGATGAAAAATCCCAAACCAAATATTAGCTAAACACATTCATTTGTGTTTAAGAAGACAACACAAATCAATTAAGCTGGGTTTATCCCAGAAATGTAAGAATGTTTTAATATTAACCTAAGGATACTATTCACCACATTAACAAGTTAAAGCAACTAAAATCATATGATAAGAAGCAACTATAAACATTTGTACCTATTTATGATTTTAAAAAATTTAGCAAAATAGAAAAATATAACTTGGTAAAGGTTATACACCTCAAGCCTACACTACATCATTCTAATGGCAAAGCATTAGAATAACCTCTTTTAAAATTAGGAACGTATTAGAGATGTTCAAAATCATTATTTTTATTCAACTTCATATTGTAGGCCTTAGAGCAAAAAAGACAGTAAAAATAAACTCTTATACATGTCCAGCTACACATTTGTACAGGAATGTATAGCAGCACTCTTGGTAATAGTTTCAGCTGGAAAGAACTAATAATGATACACGTTAAGTTCAGGTACTCTTTAACTTTACTCCCTTAGAGTCCTTGTATATTTAAATCTACTTTAAAATATTGGGGTATAGTTGCTTTACAATGTTGTTTTAGTTTCTGCTGTACAATGACGTGAATCTGCTATACGCATACATATACCCCCTCCCTCTTGGACCTCCCTTACCCTTGCGCCTTTCCTACCTCTCCAGATCATCCCAGAGCCCCAAGCTGAGCTCCCTGCACTGTATAGCAGGTTCCCACTAGCCATCTATTTTATAGATAGCAGTGCACAGAAATCAATCCCAGTCTCCCAAATTATCTCGCCCCTTCTCCCCCCCGCAATGTGTCTACACATCCATTCTCTGTGTTTGCATCTCAATTCCTGCCCTACAAATAGGTTCATGCCATTTTCCTAGATTCCACTTATATTCATTAATCTACTCTTCTAGCTGCATACAAATTATGTTATCTTCCTTGTTTGAAAAGGAGAGATTGTTTCTTTTGGGAATTTACAGTGCTTAGCCCCCAATGTAATACACCACATTAACAAACTGAAAAATAAAAATCACATGATTATTTCAATAGATGCAGAGAAAGCCTTTGACAAAATTCAACATCCATTTATGATAAAAACCCTCCAAAAAGCAGGAATAGAAGGAACATACCTCAACATAATAAAAGCTATATATGACAAACCCACAGCAAACATTATCCTTAATGGTGAAAAACTGAAAGCATTCCCCCTGAAATCAGGAACAAGACAAGGTTGCCCACTCTCACCACTACTATTCAACATAGTTTTGGAAGTCTTGGCCACAGCAATCAGAGCAGATAAAGAAATTAAAGGGATCCAGATGGAAAAGAAGAAGTAAAACTCTCTCTGTTTGCAGATGACATGATCCTCTATATTGAATACCTTCTAAAATATTTAAAAAAAAATAAGTAGCAAATTAGTGATTGAATAGCAGTAATAATTACCTTTAGAAAAGTTAGTATTTTCACATTTTATGTAACACATATATATTTTATAGTTTATGCTTGTAAAACTATCATGTATTATTTGAAGTCAATCTTATTTTTAAATGTTTATACTTAATTTTTTGTTGTTGTTCTGGTGACTAGGTTCACATAATCCTCATATGTATCTTTGTAAAGTTGAGAATGAATATAATATAGATATTTTGAATGGAATTAAGTATAAACTTACTTGAATATCTTTGGTCCTTTACAGATACACAAGTTATAAAGTTGCTCACAAAGGAAAACATAATGATCCCTAAGAGGAACATAAATATTGCAGATCATAAGTAATTATACTCTCAGATGCTCATGGAATTGGTTAATCACATTCATGCCTAGCAATGCACTCACTAAAATTTCCGATACACCCTCCATGCCAGTGAATAATTATGATGTTTCCAACATAACATTTTAATGTTAGGAACTTATGTGATTTTAGTTGACTTACTGCAGGAAGGTTTTATGTAATTTATGTGCACTTGAGATATGGTACAGAGCCCAAGAAGATGAGAAAATAAAATGCTCTTGGGATGGTTTTTATTTTCAGTGGGCAGCACAAGCCAAGCTGAAACCACAGTTTAAATTGTGAAGCAACTGACTGTAAGGTTCTTCATTGAGTTGACCTAGTAGGGGCAATCTTTCTCTTCTGGGTCACAGGGCAGAATGTAATAGGGATAATTTTGAACTTTACTTAAAATCCTATGATCTGAACATTATCTTCTTCTTTAATATAATCTCTTAATTCATCCCTAGGAGTTAGAGATACGTCTTCGTGAGTGATAATGAATGCTTAAATAAAATCTGGGGAAATTTAATGGAAGTTTTCAGGCCCAGCATGGAGCTAATGTATTGACATCATTTGTTTCTTATTTGGTCTGGAACTAGATTAAATCTTCCCAGTGACTCAGAAGTAAAGAATCTGCCTGCATTGCAGGAAACAGGAGACACAGGTTCACTTCAAGAGTTGGGAAGATCTGTTAGACTCCTACCTTTCCACAGAAATTGGGAAATTGAGGCACTCTTTCCCTCCATGAATACATTTCAAAGGAAGGGCTCCCAGGTCCTTATTAAATCCTGGGTTTAAACTCATTCCTGGGAATTAAATTGAATTCTCAGACCCACCAAAAGCTTTGATCTTGTCTCTGAAATCAGATTCTAGAAAAGAAAGAAAGAAGGATTGTTACATTAAAATGTAAGCTCTATGATAGTAGAATTTTTTGTTTAATCTGTTTGGTATCCCCAAGGCCTAGAAAAGTATCTGGCATAGTTGTTTGGTAAAAACAACTCCCATAGTTGTGGGAGAAAAGAAAGAAGAAAGGAAGAGAAGAGAAGAAAGGAGGGAAATACATGTACTAGTAAATTTTTTTGTTGCAAACCACCCACCTACTTAGCCCTTCCACTAATCTGTCAGGTTGCCCACCTCCAGTGCTTCAATTTTCTGCCCAAACTTCCTGATTTCTACAAAAAGTTCTACAAAAGTTCTACAATTACAACTTTCCTAAACGACTTGTCCTTCCCTTGGAAGATCTGGCTTCCCATTTTTAAAAAGCACTTTCAGCATCCAGTTACCTAACAAGGATGAGTCAAGCATTAAATTTGTCCTGCTAACCAAGCCATTTTGAAAAATATGCTCCAGTGAAGACAAGCAATTTAACATTTCATTAAGATGGACTAAGTGATTGACTCATTTAGTTAAACATTTCAGTGAAATTAGTTATAGATGTTAAAATTCCAAACAATATAAGGGCATTTGGAGAACAAGGAAATGTCATAGGTAGTAGGACACAGCTAAACCCAAAAATATTTAAGAGAGTAAAGCATTTTTAAAAATCAGAAAATTGTATCTTAGATGTAAATTTAGTGAATTAGTCTTTTGTTTGTCTTTTTATAGGCAGTTCAATTCAGTTCAGTCACTCATTTGGGTCTGACTCTGAGACCCCATGAACAACTGCAGCACGCCAGGCCTCCCTGTCCATCACCAACTCCCGGAGTTTACTCAAACTCATGTCCATTGAGCCGGTGATGCCATCCGACTATTTCATCCTCTGTTGTCCCCTTCTCCTCCTGCCCTCAATCTTTCCCAGCAGCAGCGTCTTTTCAAATGAGCCAGCTCTTTGCATGAGGTGGCCAAAGAACTGGAGTTTCAGCTTCAACATCAGTCCTTCCAATGAACACCCAGGACTGACCTCCTTTAGGATGGACTGGTTGGATCTCCTTGCAGTCCAAGAGACTCTCAAGAGTTTTCTCCAACACCCCAGTTCAAAACCATCAATTCTTTGGCACTCAGCTTTCTTTATAGTCCAACTCTCACCTCCATACATGACTACTGGAAAAACCATAGCCTTGACAAGATGGACCTTTGTTGGCAAAGTAATGTCTCTGATTTTTAATATGCTGTCTAGGTAGGTCATAACTTTCCTTCCAAGGAGTAAATGTCTTTTAATTGCATGGCTGAAGTCAGCATCTGCAGTGATTTTGGACCTAGAAAAATAAAGTCAGCCACTGTTTCCACTGTTTCCCCATTTATTTCCCATGAAGTGGTGGGACCGGATGCCATGATCTTTGTTTTCTGAATGTTGACTTTTAAGCCAATTTTTTCACTCTCCTCTTTCACTTTCATCAAGCAGCTCTTTAGTTCTTCTTCACTTTCTGCCATAAGGGTGGTGTCATCTGTATATCTAAGGTTATTGATATTTCTCCTGGCAATCTTGATTCCAGCTTGTGCTTCCTCCAGCCCAGCATTTCTCATGATATACTCTGCATATAAGTTAAATAAGCAGGGTGAAAATATACAGCCTTGATGTACTCCTTTTCCTATTTGGAACCAGTCTATGTTCCATGTCCATTTCTAACTGTTGCTTCCTGACTTGCATAGCCATCCCTTAAACAACCCTAACATTTGAAGATCTTTCATGTTTAAGGGGTGGGTGGAAGGTAGTTTGGCCAACTTCTCAGCTTTGGTCATAGAAAGTCTACAAAGCTAATGGCACACATTCATTCTTTTGGCATGCAAAGCAAAATATTATCTTCTGCCAAAGATACTGCCAAACTGATGCTCAATTGTATCATGTCAAAGAAAAACTGCATCAAATAGAATTAAACAGGCCTGGGAGACTTTAAGGGAGAGAGACTGAACTCTGCTGAAACAAAAGGTGAGAGAGTTCTTAAGCACTGAAGTAAGCTGGTGGCAAAAGACTGCAGGACATTAGGGTATTGATCAATGCGAGTAGGCCGGCTCCTACTTTTCCACTGAGATTGGGAAACAGGCATTGTGTCCTTTCATGATGGCATTGCAAAGGAATGACTCCCAGGTCCTTATTAAACTTTGGGTGTAAGCCCATTCCTGGGTTGTAAAACTGGTCAGAGGCTAAAAGATCTGTGTACATTTTAAAGGGTTGGAGGCAGAAGGCAACACACAAATAATTTGAAGTGAAAACTGAGAAAAGGGGGTTTTAGAGTGCACAGTCTAGAGACAAAAATGGCACCCCACTGCAGTAATATTGCCTGGAAAATCCCATGGACAGAGGAGCCTGGTAGGGTACAATCTATGGGGTCGTGAAGAGTCGACTGAGTGACTTCACTTTAGCTTTTCACTTTCATGCAATGGAGAAGGAAATAGCAACCCATTCCAGAGTTCTTGCCTAGAGGATCCCAGGGACAGAGGAGCCTGGTGGGCTGCCATCTATGGGATCGCACAGAGTTGAACATGACTGAATCGACTTAGCAGCAGCAGCAGCAGCAGCAGAGTGCACAGCCAGGAAGAAATCTGCCTAAAATTTAGTTGTACTGAGAAAACATTACAGTTGTCTTGGTTGGTTATTTATTTATATAAATAAAGCGCTCATGTCACTTCATTTCCCTTCATTTCCCTTCACTCTTCTGTGCTGTGCTTGTGCTTGTGCTTGGTCACTCAGTCGACCTTATGGACTGTGGACCACCAGACACTTCTGTCCATGGGGATTATCCAGGTAAGAATACTGGAGTGGGTGGCATGCCCTTCTCCAAGGGATCTTCCCAACCCACGGATCAAACCCAGGTCTCCCACACTGCAGGCAGATTCTTAACCATCTGAGCCACAAGGGAAGCCAAGAAATCACCCTTCTGAGAGATGTGTAATTGATCATTCATTTACTGAACAATTTTTCCTCAAATACCTATCCTATGCCTTGAGCTTGTGTAGAGAATGGGGAACCTGGGTTTGTGGTACAGGGAGCAAACAGACAAGAGAATCATGCATATAAATGTAAGTTACAAGTAAGGCAATTTCCACCCATAAAGACATTCTGGGAATCTGTAACAGGGGGATTGCACACAGTCTCGGTGGCAAAGAAGAATTCCCTCAGGATGTGATATGTGAGCTGAGACCAGAAGGACAAGTAAGACTCATTGAGAAACCACAGGAAACTAGGATGAATCATGGACCACCGGAAAGGCTCTGAGAACAGAGCTGGAGGAGGGCTGGAAAAGAGGACTGAAAGAAGAAGAAAACAAGTCTAAGGTGGCTGCAGAAGAAATTGTCAGAGCAAACAGAGCCCAAGAGGAAATGAGCTAGAGGCCTGTGAGCAGCATTAAGAGCTGTCACTCCATTTGTTAAGGATTTAATGTGGTCAAAGAGTGCCAAGACCCAATAACAAAGAATCTCCCATGTCCTGCGGCTTCATCTGTTATCCAGAGGTGCAGTTCGGAGCATCCACACCTAGAACCAACTTCTTTGTCTCTCTAGCAACAGGATGTCATTCCACTTGCTTTCCTCTCTTATAAAACCTCTCTAAAATGTCTCAATAATAGATAGAGGGACTTTCTTGGCAGTCCAGTGGTTGAAACTTCCAGGGCAGGGGACACAGATTTTATACATATAGATATGCAAATTGTATACATACATACAGTTGCCTGTATGCTGCAGTACAGAACAACAACAATGAAAATCAGATAGAGAGTAACGTCAGCTTTAAAAGACTAAACTAGCATCACACATATGGCAAAGTTAAGTTCCTAACCAGGGATATGCACTTTTGCATAGAAGTCATAGTCCGACATTCTCCTCTAATTTCCATTTTTCCACTTTGGCTCTGAGGCATCTCTTCCATCCTGTTGCATCTACATGATCTTGGCTTTCTGACACTCCTAAAAGGCAGATTACCAATACTAAAATGTTAAACCTACTCCATTACAACATGTCAAGAGATGATTTCAGGTTATATCCTTCAAAAGCATTGTGAGATTGTTAGGATGGTATACATGTGACCCATAACAAGTGCTGAACCAAAGCATGCAATAGTACAGAAAAATAAAAATATTTTGAGCAATTATTCAATGTCACCTTTTCTAGATTACAGACTGATGCTTGGAACATAGGAGCCTCAAGAATTGAAAGAGTTTTGCTGAGTCTCAGTCCTTATGTAGAGCACCTAGCACAGCTCTTGATGTATGATGGGCATGCAATAATGGTAGCTTTTTTAGCATTATCATTTTTGTTAACTATCGTCTTAATGCTCATAGTATTCCCCTTAACCTTACTTAAAGTCAGGTGTAAAAATTTCCTGAAGACAAGTGAAAGATGTTATTTATGACTGAATACTAAAAAAGATTATGTACATTCTATTGAAAACATACAAAACTTCTAGTTGGTCTGTCTGAAAACAACACATTAAGTAAGCACCATAAGCTGAGGAAGAGATACAAATGTCCATAGGTTAACAAGCAAAGCTTTGCTCTAAGACTAAAACTCATATAAACTCACTCCCCAAATTTTGATTACATGGGATTAGGTTACTGAGAAAAGTGAAAGAGTTAGTAGCTCAGCTGCGGCTGACTCTGTGACTCTATGCACTGTAGCCCACCAGGCTCTTCTGTCCATGGGATTTTCCAGGCAAGAATACTGGAGTGGGTTGCCATGTTCTCCTCTAGGGGATCTCTCCAATCCAAGGTTTGAACCCCGGTCTCCTGAATTGCAGGCAGATTCTTTACCATCTATGCCATCAGAGAAATACAGTCTTTCCCTTTTCCTTTCCTGAAATAGGAAGTCTAGAACCTTTAATATACAGTCATGATTCTTGCTGAGTTGTGGCAATTTTACCAAGATTTCTGTGGAGTTGGATCAACTTATTATTTCCCATTTTCAATCAAGATTCAGGTATAATTTGAAAACGTTCATCAAAAAAGCAAGAGAGCTCCAGAAAAACATCTATTTCTGCTTTATTGACTATGCCAAAGCCTTTGACTGTGTGGATCACAACAAATTGTGGAAAATTCTTCAAGAGATGGGAATACCAGACCACCTCACCTGCCTTCTGAGAAATCTGTAGGCAGGTCAAGAAGCAACAGTTAGAACTCGACATGGAACATAGACTGGTTTCAAATCAGGAAAGAGTATGTCAAGGCAGTATTTTGTCACCCTGCTTATTTAACTTATATGCAGAGTACATCATGCAAGACACTGGGCCAGAGGAAGCACAATCTGGAATCAAGATTGCCAGGAGAAATATCAATAACCTCAGATATTCGGATGATACCACCCTTGTGGCAGAAAGCAAAGAAGAACTAAAGAGCCTCTTGATAAAAGTGAAAGAGGAGAGTGAAAAAGTTGGTTTAAAATTCAACATTCAGAAAACTAAGATCATGGCATTCTCCCCCATCACTTCATGGCAAATAGATGGGGAAACAGTGGAAAGAGTGACACTAGGCTCTTTATTTACTTGGGCTCCAAAAATCATTGCAGATGATAACTGCAACTATGAAATTAAAAGATGCTTGCTCCTTGGAAGAAAAGCTAGGTTGATCATAGACAGCATATTAAAAAGCAGAGACATTACTTTGTCAACAAAGGTCCATCTCGTCAAGGCTATGGTTTTTCCAGTAGTCGTGTATGGATGTGGGAGTTGGACTATAAAGAAAGCTGAGCGCCGAAGAACTGATGCTTTTGAACTGTGGTGTTGGAGAAGACTCTTGAGAGTCCCTTGGAGATCCAACCAGTCCATCCTAAAGGAAATCAGTCCTGGGTGTTCATTGGAAGGACTGATGTTGAAGCGGAAGCTCCAATCCTTTGGCTCCCTGATTTGAAGAACTGACTCATTGGAAAAGACCCCGATTCTGGGAAAGATTAAAGGCAGGAGGAGAAGGGGATGACAGAGGATGAGATGGCTGGATGGCATCATTGACTCAATGGACATTAGTTTGATTAAACTCCAGGAGTTGGCGATGGACGGGGAGGCCTGGCATGATGCAGTCCATGGGGTCACAAAGAGACACAAGTAAGTGATTGAACTGAACTGATATGGTCATTCTAGCTCTCATTCTAGAAAACCTCCCAGAGAAAACAGCAAACAGAGTAGCTAGACATTAAGTATAGATGACTTTAGAAAATGAAGGGATTCAAGTGTGGGGCCATTTCCCAAAGTTGTGGCATGAAAATCACGAACCTTCTGGAACACAGGTTGCTTCTGTGCTCTCTGAATGCACAGAATTGAAGAAAATTGAACCTACAGAATTTTTAGGAATTTAGTTGTGGGTCATAAGAAGCCTTGAAGCTTACCTAATGGTTTTATCTTAGTTATTGAATATCTGTTCTAACAGGAGCAACCTAGCTTAATACCTGTCTGTGTCTATTGGTAGATTCTTCAATTTCTCTAAATTAGCATTATTATTCCACCAGTCTTCAATTTATCGATCTGTCCATTCATTGGCTCATATATTTAATCACTTACTCACTTATTCACCATTAATTCAGCAAACCTTTTTAGAACATCTATCTACTATGTAATTGGTGGGGTGAGTGGTTAACTGTGAAAATAAATATAAATAAAACATAGTCTCTGTCCTCAAACATATCACATTTGCATTTAGGAACTTACAAAAATTGGTTTCTAGTTCTACCTTTTTCTTCCACCTACAATTTTTTTTGCCCTCCCTGTCCTCTTTCCTTGACCTTGACCTCCTTTCCCACACTGTGGTCACTGAGGATTATAATCTCCTATCACTTTTTTTCTTTGGTCTCCCATGCCAATTTACATGTACTAATAATCAATTAACCTCAGTGGTTCTAACACCTTTCCTCTCCCACACACCAAAATATGCCTGATATTAGAACAACACTCTGATTTCCCTTTGGGAGAATTATCTTTACTCCATCGAATACAGTCTATTTTATTGTCTTACTAAATGCAGCCTGTCAGTCAAGATACTTGGCTGTTCCTTAGCCAAAGAGTGAGGAAGTGACTAAAGTTAGACTAATTAGTTGTTCTTCCTGGAATTTATATCACTAACAGATACAAGAGGACTGGTAGAGTTGAAATGTACAGCAGGTCTGAGACTGGACTATCTACACATGCCCACAGCTACACTGGTTCTGGCCCAGATCTCCTGTTACCCCCTTGAATATGAGGGCCCCCACCCCCTCCCTACCCCTGTGCTGATTGCTCAAGTGAGTTTCTTTTCTGTTGAATCACATGAGTTGCATTATGTAGTTCCCAAGCAGAACACCCTAAATGATGTACCCTCTACTTGTGAAATCTCTGGATCTCTAAAGATTGTGTACAGAGTCTTGCCTCCAGCATCTTCATGGAAACCCTGGGAAATATCTCCTATGTGCTCACCACTCAATGCTTTCAAAGCACCTTGGGAGTGGTATACCTTGGGGGTAATGGGTCCCACTGCCTCCTAAAGCTGACCTCTACTGCTCAGCTAAGCTCTCCATGTGTCAAAGATGGCTCCTCTGACCTCCTGGGACCTTCATTATTGAAGTTATGCTGTGTTCTTTGCTAACACGGTGTGTAATTTTGCCGACAGTGCTGTTTTGCTATGTGGGTTTAAGAGGGGTGTTGCTTCTTTGCCCAGTATCTTAGAGATACTTAAATAAAATAACACTTGCTATTTGCACTTAAATGGACTGAGACAGGATCCATGGGAGCTGGGCCTTGGAGACACAATAATTAAATAAAACTTTATGTCATTGCACTATGGTCGCGGCTATTAAAACTGTTCTTTGTGAACTAAACATGTTTCCTTTGATTGTATACCGAGAGGCTTTGAAATGATTACAGAAACAAACACCTGCTCACCTAAATAATGCATTTGACTCTCACTGAAGATTTGCGTCACTGTCTAAAATATTTAGCTGTTTAAAAGGTCAGGAGGGAAACAGTCATGAATTACGTGATTGTGTTTGAAATCTTTCCTCTTCTATGATATTGAATAATAGCTACTCCTTTTAGTTTCCAGGTGTGTTGGTCTGAGTCTTCTGCAACATTCCATTCTCTATCCCAGTTGCCTCATATATTCTGATCATCATCCAGTTCTATTTGCTTTCTATAAAAATAGAGTTAATCACTTCTGATTACTTTTCTATCTTTTTTCACCTCAAGAAAAACAACCCATTTTATGATTGTTGTACTAAGCAAATTTAAGCAATTATAAAACATACAGTGTGTTTATTTTTATTTAATAGTTGTTTCTTTATCTGGCTGTGTCAGGTCTCAGCTGTGGCTCTAGGGATCTATGCTGCGGGATGTGGGACTTATCAGAAATCCAACCCTTGTCTCACCTTGCAAAGCCAATTCTTAACCACTGGGCCACCAGGGAAGTCCTTATGATGTTTTTAGATTTTTTTTTAAATGTAAAATCTCATATTCTTTATCTCTCAGTATGCCTGGTAGAGAACATCAGGTGGTTTTCTGTGTCATTTGTCCAAATGTTTTAACTTCTGCCTGAAATTATTGATTGTTCTTTGTGGCTCAACTGGTAAAGAATCTGCCTGCAATGTGGGAGACCTGAGTTCAATCCAGGAGTTGGGAAGATCCCTTGGAGAAGAGAAAGGCTATCCACTCCATTATTCTGGCCTAGAGGATTCCATAGACCATAGGGTTGCAAAGAGTTGGACATGGCTGAGCAACTTTCACTTTCACTATCAATAGAGAATTCCTATTATTCATTCTTATTTTCCTATTGTTTTTAATTTTCAATTTTTTCAATTTCATTCAGTTTCTGTTGGCCTTTGATCAGTAAAGTATTTATTATAAGCTTAGAAGTACGGTAAGAATACTGGAGTGGGTCACCATTTCCTTCTCCAATTGTGCCTATAATGTCAGTCATTTCTTTTGTGTCCTCTTTCATAGCCACATCCTCTTTTTATTGGTGCTTTTTTTTTAAAGCCTTTTTATTTTATATTGGAGTATAGCTGATTAACAATGTTGTGATAGTTTCAGACACAGCTATACATATACATGTGTCCACTCTACCCCAAACTCCCCTCCCACCCAGGCTGCTGCACAGCATTGAGCAGAGTTCAGTCTTCTACACAGTGTGTCTGTGTTGGTTATCCATTCTAAATACAGCAATGTGTAAATGTTGCTCCCAAACTCCTTAACTATCCCTTCCTCCCTTTTATTGGTATTCTTGCTTTCATACTTTGTCCTTTCTTTCATAGCTTTTTAATCACCAGTGAAGCTTATTATATCTGAACAGAAAAACATAAGTGGGTATTTCTTAAGTGCCTATCAGTGGTAACAAAATACTCACATTAAATGCCATTTTGTACGTATAAAGGTAAGAAAAGTTCTCATAGGTTTGTCTGTATGAATGTTCTAATTTGAACTGCAAAGCAGCAATGAGCTGAAGTTCATTTTAAAAAATAGTCATAGACTGGGGGAGAATAATATGAGTATGAAGAATTGTCTCTTTCCATGAGGCAAAGTCATAATTGAAAATAGGCTTGGTAAATATCATCTAGCTATATTGAGTAAGGCATAGATTCTGTGTATATGCAGTTTGTGAGGAATGTATAGTGAGGTTGTTTCAGCCAATTCTTCATCTATAATTACCATTCTATATATATTGCTAAATCCAAATGAAAAGAACAGCCATGCATCTCATAAGGTAATGTTAGAACTGGCTCTTTCTAACAATCCATTCATTCACTACTCACAACAATCCATTCAACTCACAAACTTGAAGATACGGGAAATTGTATGTTCACCATTTTATTTTGGAAAATTCGAATGTTATCCAAAGAGTTGATCTTTATATAAGAAGAGAGAAGAGAAAAGAGGATTTGCTGGTGAAAACTTTATAGCTTCAATGTTTAGCTTAAGAACTTTTTTTTACTTTGTGGAGGAGAATGCTCTAAACAGCTTTGGTAAAAGATGAAACCTCCAGGGCACAGGTACTACCAGGAGTCAAGTCAATGTAAAAATGATCAAACTGTTTTGTAACGGAGTGATTTGATTTTAGTTGATAGCTTGGGAGAGAGAGAAAAAGAGAGAAGCAACATAAACGAGAGAAAGAATTAATGAATCTGGGCAGTATTCAGAGAGCAACAGGCAAAATAGAAATTTGAGTTAGTCAAATAGGTGGCTTTTAGGAACTAGAATGACTGTGTTGGAGTCGTAGTATTATGCTGACCATCCCTCACCTTGGACTGGATTATTAGAAAGTCTGTCCAATTTCTAATGGTCCAGGAGACAGTTTGGAGGGAGGACAGTTTGGAGCATTGTTAAGACAGATTTCATAATTGATTCAATGTATTGCCTCAATAGGGTCAGAGCTGAGATGATGAGATGACTCATAATTGAAACTGATTTGAGCAGCGCAGGAGTGTGAAGCCCTGGTACACTGCATATTTCACCTGTTACCAGCTTACACTCCAGTAGAATTCCGAGGAATTTTAGGGGAAATTGGGACTTGGAAAGGAAATACATTGCAATTGGAAGAGAAGACAAGGCAACCTTACCTATATTTCAAAGACTGGGGAGTCTTCAGCTGTCATCTTGTTAAGTGAACACTCAAGGTGGATAAAATGGGGTGGGGGGATTATAGTGTTTAATTGAAAAAGAATAACAAATCCAAATACTTAGTTAATGTGCTGCATGTGACTATCTCATTTTCAGTCACTTAAAACTGACTCTTTGCAACCCCATGGACTGTAGCCCGCTGGACTTCTCTGTCCACGGCATTTTCCAGGGAGGAATACTGGAGTGGGTAACCACTCCCTTCTCCAGGGGATCTTCCCAGCCCCAGGAATCTGGGTCTCCTGCATTGCAGGCAGATTCTTTACTGTCTGAGCCACCAAGGAAGGCCTTAACTAATAACTAAAATAAGCATAGAATAGAGTTGAAATTCTTCTTCTAGTGAATCCTTTTTAATAGATTCCACAGCCCTAATAGCCCCCTCGAGGCTCTCAACATGAACATTGTTTTGCTATAAAATGAAGAGCATCTTCTTTCCAATGATCCTGACTTCTCAAAGGGAGACATTCCACCTAAGTGTCTGTCAGTGGATACATAGATAAAGAAATTGAAGTATATAGATGTATATTCAATGAAATATTATTCAGCCTTAACAAAGACAAATATTCTGCCTGTACCAAAAATATGAATGGAATTGGAGCACATTATGCTAAGTGAAATAAACCAGACACAGAAAAAAACCTGCTTGATTTCACTTCTACTTGGAATATAAAAAAATGAAATACATAGAAGCAGAGAGTAAGCACTCCTATGAATGTAACACTGATACAGAAACTGTATATAAACCATTTGCAAGGATACATTTGTAATAGCATCTTATCTTACTTAAGGATTGTTTTTAAAATTAGCAAGTAAGGTAAAAATAGTATTAAGTCAAAATTCCTCTTCTAAAAATGAGATACCTGAAAATTCTCATAATGTGCATTATACACTGTTCATTATGTTTATATATTTTACACACACCTATGTGTATGTACTCAGTCACCCAGTTGTTTAGGCTCTTTGGAACACTGAACTGTAGCCCACCAGGCTCTGCTTGTCCATGGGATTTTCCAGGTGAGAATCCTGGAGTGGGTTGCCATCTCCCTCTCCAAGGGATCTTCCCAACCCAGAGATCAAACCCATGTCTCCTGCGTCCCCCATATCGGCAGGAGGAGTCTTGACTATTGAGCTACCTGGAAAGCCCCACACAAACCTATACCTAAATATTAATTTATCCATATACAATATACTACAATGTAGAGTACCTATGTTAAATATATTCAACAATATTTTAAATTGGAAAAAAGAGATAGTATATATAATTGATTTGTGTAAACCATACTGTAAAGCTTAATGTATACATGTTATTTTAAAAATCATTGAAGATATGCTTTTTTCTGATAAAAGTATCCTGGAATGAACAAGTTTGAAAGAAAAGCACAACTAGTGATTTTCACAATCAATACTTTTCTAGAAACGTAATGAAGTGGGTTGGGTTGGGGGTGGGGAGGAGCTTTTAGACACAATTACTTTTGAAAAATTGTATGAAAGAAGTGATTCCATAATGCGTTACTACAAAATTTTATTCTTTTCCAAATTCTGACTCAACACCATAACATCTCTGCTCTTTAAGACTCATTCCAAGGATTCTGTTCATAATGTGTTAGGTTAACCATTTCAAATTCTCCATCCCGTCCCAAATGTCAGTGAACTAATCTGGCAGTAGCTGACTTCCCTCACAGATGAGTCTAGTTTGCAGGCTCCAGCTAAGTAAGAAATACAGAGATGTAGGCAATGACCCTTTATGAGGCTCTTCTTCCCCAGTTCATAGTAAAAACTAAGGGCAAAAAATTTGAGTCTCAAAATAGAGGAATGTTGGTTCTAAAGGACAAAGTGTTCTGTTTTTGTTTTTTCAGGGTCTTACTTCCCCTAACCTGGGCCCTCGGCAGTGAAAGTCCTAACTGTTGGTGTGTGCTAAGTTGCTTCAGTAATGCCTGATTCTTTGAGACCCTGACTCTGTGAACTGTAGCCCACTAGGCTCCTCTGCCACGGGATTCTCCAGGCAAGAATACTGGAGTGGGTTACCATGCCCTTCTTTGGGGGATCTTCCTGGCCCAGAGATCGAACCCTTATCTCCTATATTGCAGGCAGTTTCTTTACCACTAACTCTTGTACCACCAGGGAATTCCCAATAGTTTTTTTTAATCTTTCTCATTAAAAAATTTATTTATGAACAAAGTTTTAATTCATAATACTTCTTGGTCTTCGACCTTAAAAATGCAAATTTTTTTCTTACTCTATCATAACTGTTTGTGTTAATAAATTTTAACATATGCTGTTTTCATAAAAAAAAAGAAATATTTTAAAGGATTCATAGTAGATTTAGAAGTCTAACATAAAGCCCGGCAATGAGAGTGACATGCCTGTTTTACTCAGAGTTGCTAATAGGGCCATATACTCAGCACTTGTGAAAGCAAGTTGTACCTTCAAGATGCTTGGATGTGAATGTTGGAATCACAGTTGGAAAATGGGAGCTGGAGGTGAATGTGGGGTTGAAGAACAGTTTTTGAGCTTTTGTTTCTCAGTGGATTTTTTTATAAGATGGCTTTTAACCTCTGGAAGAAGCAAATGCTTGGTGCAGACCCTCAGTCCTGCTTCATAAGCAGCTAGCCTTGAAAGGCCTACGTTTCTTAAGATTTCTCTGCAGAATTAGACATTTTCAGAGAGACCACAATATTTCCTGGGAACTTTCTGAGATGATCCATGGTGACCTGACTCTGTGATAGGATCTGTGGTCATGTGACTGCCAGTTATGTTTGTCATGCCTCATTGTGGGAAATGGCTTGCGTTTGCCTTGTGCTGAAAGCAGGAGTGTCACTCCACCCACCATTCACTGGCCTAGAAAATCTCCCCTCTGAGATTTCCTCCATTCTGAGCCTGGATCCTGCTCAACGGTAGTGTCTATTTGATCAAAGAGGAATCCAGATGTGAGTTTTCAAACCAAACTCTAGTCTCCTCTAACAAAAATATGTTTCAAGGCAAGAAAATATATTGTCCTCCAAACTAAGAATTCTTTCCCTTGTCTCAGAAGTATCATGCCTAAGCCAAAGATGTTGACTTTGTAGATGTCAAATGGGTCCCTATTCAAAAGAATTCTTAAGCTAAAGGGTATTATTTGGTTTCAGCCCTAAATGATTCAGAAATGACAGAAAATTCTTATTGTATTCCTTCAATTCTCTACAGGATTCAAAAAGGATAAGCATTTATATTGATCATTCACTCTGGACTTATAGGGTCTTAGGGAGCTTTCTTTCTGGGATGTTGTTGGCTGAGCTTGCACATAGCTAACTTGTTGCCCACCCAGGCCACCCTTTAAGACTAGCAGTTTGGATCTAAAAGTCTTAATGTCAAAAATCAAAATAGGACGCAAGCAGCTGTGTTGTGTGTCACTTGTTTGCTAGGGTAACTTGGCAAACGACGTTGGGAGATTAGTTTAAAAAACACATAGTATATATACTTTTCTTTCTTAAGAATTCAAGGAGAGAAGATGTGAAATAAATCAATTGGACAACATGATGATCTTTACGAAACTGTTCATCTCTGCCCACTTACCCAGACACATGCTCCCTTGTGTGCAGAAGATATGTATGTGGGTGCATCCTGCTCTGTGAGGAAGGAAAGATTCCTTATCCATAGTCCAGAGGAACATTTTCCCCAAGAGGTGCTGCCTGTGACATTTAAATTTAATGAGAGAGAGCTGGCAAGTCTATAACCTGCACCTCATACCCTATGCCAAGAGGCACTGTTGTCATTTGTACATGAAGGATGCTTTTTTAAATTATTATTACTCTGTGTTGATTCCACCTCTATTTAATCCTCAGAGAAAACCAGCTCATCATCCCACTGTCCCTCTGGTCAAATTGTCACACAATTATCTTAGAAAATCAACAACATATTGTATTTGACATTATTAATATATATCAAACATCGACATTTCCATGCAGAATGTGCCTCTTGTCACTTAAACACCCTCAGGGACATCATATGTGCTGTGTGCTTAGTCGCTCAGTTGTGTCCGACTCTTTGTGACCCCATGGACTGTAGCCCACCAGGCTCCTCTGTCCATGGGAATTCTCCAGACAAGAATACTAGAGAAGGTTTCCATGCCCTCCTCCAGGGGATCTTCCCAACCTAGGGACTGAACCCAGGTCTCCCGCATTGCAGGCCGATTCTTTGCCAACTGAGCCACCAGGGAAGTCCGTGAATACTGGAGTGAGTAGCCTGTCCCTTCTCCCAGGGGATCTTACTAACCCAGGAATTGAACAGGGGTCTCCTGCGTTGCAGGTGGTTTCTTTACCAACTGAGCTAGCAGGGAACCCCCCGGAGAGCATATGTGGAATACTAATTAGATATTATGTATTGTGCCTTTCTCTTCCATTTCTCTGATATTTCTGAAATAAGATTCTTTTTCTGAGAGCTGCTCTATTTATTCTCTTGGTTGCATATTTTTTGCAGTCTTTATTCCTGGTTATTTTTCCTAAATGCCTGTAGACATTTAATCTGTCTATCGCTAAATAATATAATGCTTTCTTTTGAACGTGGGCTTCCCAGGTGGAGCTAGTGGTAAAGAATCTGCCTGCCAGTGCAAGAGATGCAAGAGATTCAAGCCCTGGGTTGAACCCACTCCAGTATTTTGCTGGGAAAATTTCATGAACAGAAGAGCCTGGCGGGCTGCAGTCCATGGTTTGCAGAGTTGGACATGACTGAGCAACTGCACATACACAAATACTACTTTTGAACTTGGTGGTTTTACATATTTTAAATTCCAAAGCCCTGCAGACTTTTTGGATGTATTTTCTGAGGTAGACAGGAGCACCTTGAACTTTCATAATTTCACTAATTTGTTTCCTCCCCACTTGATAGTCAGCAGATAAATTCTCAATATAAATCTGTTAATATATTAATGTGTGATCTGAGAAATAAAATTGTGGGAAGGAAAATAAGAAAATTCAGAGGGTAGATAATTGTGAGTCTCAGCAGGTTTGTGAGTAGGTGAAGTAGGGTTCCCTCAAATATTGTCCTGTTTGTTAGAATACTTTCACTGAAGAGTCATTTGAAAATGGTCACACTTCTTTATGTAACAATGACACAATTCTCTAACATTGTTTAATGTAAAAACAAAAATGCCTCTGTTTCATTAGGTTGTTGTTTAAAAAAAAAAAGGTAGTAAAAATCTCAAAGAGGGAAGCAATCCCTGACAACTGGAAATATTAAGTAAAGTGATAAAATCATTCAAGAAGCCCCAACTCCTCCTTAAATAACTTTACCTTCCTCCCTCCCCACGTGGCTAATTTTTATGAAGAGTCATCTCTACCTTCTCTTTTTCTTAGAGAACATTTATTCTTTAACTCTTTCCAGTATTGTTTTGCCCCTTTTTACCAACTACAATCATTCTTATGCTAATTTCCCAGTAACAGCCCCAAAGTGAAATCCAATCCAAACCTCTTAGTGAACATCCATCCTCACCTTCCAAGCCACTCCTCAGTTTATGACACTGAATAATCTATACGCTCTCAAATCTCCTACTTCCTTGGACTCGAAGACACCATTCTCTCACGTTTTCTCCATATATCTAAAATTATTTGTCTTTAGTCTCTCTGGGAAGTCCTTGCTCTTGAAAGTGGAAGTGAAAGTCAGTCAGTCATGTCTGATTCTTCGTTACCACATGGACTATACAGTCCATGGAATTCTCCAGGCCAGCGTACTGGAGTGGGTAGCCATTCCCTTCAGGGCTCAAACCCAGGTCTCCCGCACTGCAGGCAGATTCTTTGCCACCTGAGCCACCAAGGAAGCCTTGCTTAATTGAGGTAGAAACAATACCTTATAAATCACAACATAATTTACCATGTCTGGTACGTTGCTAGCTAGCAATATAGGTGTCTAATATTCTTCAAAGGAGTGGATTTTTAAAAATTGATTAATATTAGAAACAAAAGAAAATTAGCACTACATAGCCCATTTTTGAGTTTTGAAAACAGATCAATGAAAGTTCAGTGACTTGTACCTGATCACAGAGTCAATCTGGCAAAAGTGGAATAAGAAAGAATGTAAATCCTTCATTCTCTTACTTATACCATATGCTAAACGTTTCTTCCCAAGCAAGCATCCATAGTCCATAGAGTTCAAGTCCCAGCCAGTTTATCTAAAATTCTATAGAGATTTAGGAATGAAAAGAACTTAAAGGAGTTCTACCACCCACATCATTCCTTATTCATATAAATACACAAATAGCATACCACTGAAATGCCTAGTTTATATTGCCACTGTGAATTGTCTTGTAAATTATTCCTCCAAATGCCTTTTTGTTATTTTGCTTGAATAATTTCCAAATTGAATCTGTTTTGCTAATCTTACTGCTCTCATTTGACAAATAAGTCACAGATTGCTCAGCCAGTTTGGCAAACAGCAAAAGGGTTACAGTGAATCAGAGAATGATGTTTGTCCCTAAAGCCATTGAGTCACTCTAGGATCATGTCTTAAGGAATATTAGAATCCTAGAATCTTCTGATTGAAATGAACTGGATAGGTCATCTCTGAACTTTCCCTAAAGCAGCAATTCTTTCCTGATTGATGATCATTTACTCTGTAATAGAACATAGTTCTGAAGCTCTGTTTCATTTATTCTTGTCTCTCTCAGCAGGAGGAGACGATGGTGAATTTAATATCACACACATACTGTTTCTTCTCCAGATGTCAGAGAATACATCACCACATATTACTAGTTTTTTTTTAATTCAACAATAACACTTGAAATTATTTTCTGAGATATACTATGGTTTTATAAAAGAACTTGATTTCTAATATTTTCCAATCTCTTTTGTAGGAAGAAAACATTAGTGTCAGAACAAGCACATTAATAAAATTTTACCAGTTGTTTTATAGCTTTTTACTTAAAGGTCCATTTCTCTGTTGATTAATATTAGTGTCTGGTATTCTTACCTACTTTACGCCAGGAAAGACTTACATGAGTTTAATCTAAGAAATTTACATGAATTTTATCTTTACATCTCACTTAATCCTCATAATAACCACATGAAGAAGGTGACATAATATATCCATCTTACCAATAAATTTAATCAGATACAAAAGTTAAATAACTTGCCCAAGAGACTGATCTAGGATTTAATTCAAGCAGTCTGTCTCCAGAAGCCATTCCTTTAACCACCAATTCTATGCATCCTCTGCTGTTTACGTTGGTATGTGAGCTTATTGTTTCTGACAAGTCAGTAGGAAAAAAATTAAAACACTAATTTATTTGCATAATAATTAATGTTTGTGTGTCAGAGAATAATATCACAACACAAACGCACAAAAAAAATGCACTGATTTCAACTATCCAAAACCACAGTTACATATCAATAAATGTTTGGAGGAAATACCTGGAAAGAACAGCTGGGTCATAGATAGGGTTATGTCAATATTTTCTTTTCAGTTCATTAATTGTGTTTTCATTTCAAGTTACATGAAATGGAAAAGCAAAAATTAAAAAAAAAAAGTTTATATCGCTTGGCTTATTCTCATAAAAGTTTATGAAGAAAACATTTTGAATTAGCAACCCTTTCGGGGGCTCAGAAAATCATGATGTAACTTCAACAATAATAGCAATATTTAGTGACTTGTAGATACCAAAGATTTATTCTAATGAGGTAGGACAGGTAATATTTTCCTCCAACTTATTTGTAGATTCATTCATTATTTCTTGTTAACCTGAGAATTATCACTTTTAATTTTTTTATTCAATAATAATACAAAAACATCTAAGCTACAGTAGAGTTTGAGAAAAAATTGATTTCTACTATTTTCTAAACTCTTTAGGTTAAATTGAAAATATTTGCAGTGGCAATTATTCAATTTTTAGAGTTAACAAAATACCTCTTAATTTGCTAGCAGAATCTTGAGATTATTTTCTAAATAAGTATATTCAACATGTCTGAACTCTTTTTAATGCTTTGTTGTTGTTCAGTCTCCCAGCTGTGTCTGACTCTTTGCAACCCCATGGACTGCAGCGCGGCAGGCGTCCTTATCCCTCACCATCTCCCGAAGTTTGCCCAAGTTCACGTCCATTGCATCGGTGATGATGTCCAGCCATCTCACCCTCTGATGTCCTCTTCTCCTTCCACCCTCAATCTTTTCCAGTATCAGTGACTAGTCCAGTGAGTTGTCTCTGTGCATCCGATGACCCAAATAAAGGAACTGATATCATCCTGAGTTGGTATGGCTACTCACTCCAGTATTCTTGCCTAGAGAATTCCATTGACAAAGACGCCCGGCAGGCTACAGTCCATGGTGTCACAAAGAGTTGGACACAACTGAAGTGACTAACGTTTTCAAAACTGAACTAGTTCATCAGTTATAAATATAAGAAAACACGAAGGAAAATAGTCTTAATTAGAGGCCAATTTGATCCCTGCAGCAGACCACAATGGAAAAAGGAAAATTTTAATTCATTAGAGGAAAATGCTATACATTGACTTGATATGCATATTTAAAATTTCATTACAGCCAAGAGAAAACTGAATTTCTTATTGCCCTATGAGCTGCAGCCAGTGAATTAGATCCATGAAATTGATGATAAAATTCTTTTCTTTCATTTTTAACTTTCTTATCGATAAAGTTTAAATCATGATCATGAGTACTGAACCAAAACATTATACGTGGCACTTTAAAAGCATTTTAAAGACAGAAGATTGTCTTATGTGAAATCTGGAAGTAGCTACTGAAGAATTAACTTTTCTGAGTTTGACATTTCCTTCACTGTCATCTGATTTACGCTATTATGTTAAGAAATTATCCATTGCTTTGTAATTATTCCTTTGAAGATAATCTATTCTTTCCCTTTGTAGAAACTTTTTTGCAGTTTCTTGCTCCTAAGTTTTTCTTTTTTTTTTTTGTTAAAGGAAAATCTTCTGTTCAGTCCTTGGAATAGTCTTTATATATATATACATATGCAGGAAGCCAGGCTTCCTAGTCCATCATCAACTCCTGGAGCTTACTCAAATTCATGTCCATCGACTCAGTGATGCTATTCAACCATCTTATCTTCTGTCAACCCCTTCTCCTCCCACCTTCAATCTTTCCCAGCTTCAGGGACTTTTCAAATGAGTCAGATCTTCCCATCAGGTGGCCAAAGTGTTGGAGTTTCAGCTTCAACATCAGTCCTTCCAATGAATATTCAGGACTGATTTCTTTCAGGATTGACTGATTGGATCTCCTTGCAGTCCAAGGGACTCTCAAGAGTGTTCTCTAACAACACAGTACAAAAAGTATCAGCTCTTCAGCACTCAGCTTTCTTTATAGTCCAGTTCTAACATCCATACATAACTACTAGAAAAACCATAGCTTTGCCAAGATGGACCTTTTTTGGCAAAGTAATGTCTCTGCTTTTTAATATGCTGTCTAGGTTGGTCATAGTTTTCCTTCCAAGGAGTAAGCGTCTTTTAATTTCATGGCTGCAGTCACCATCTGCCGTGATTTTGGAGCCCCAGAAAATAAAGTCTGTCATGATTTCCATTGTTTCTCCATATATTTGCCATGAAGAGATGGGACCAGATGCCATGATCTTAGTTTTCTGAATGTTGAGCCTAAAATCAACTTTTTCACTCTCCTCTTTCACTTTCATCAGGAGGCTCTTTAGTACTTTGCTTTCTGCCACAAGGTGGTGTTATCTGTGTGTCTGAGGTTGTTGATATTTTTCCTGGCAATCTTGATTCCAGTTTGTGCTTCATTTAGCCTGGCATTTCTCATGATGTACTCTGCATATAAGTTAAATAAGCAGGGTGACAATATAAAGCCTTGACGTAATCCTTTCCTGATTTGGAACCAGTTTGTTGTTCCATGTTCAGTTCTAACTGTTGCTTTCTGACCTTCTTACAGATTTTTCAGGAGGCAGGTCAGGTGGTCTGTATTCCCATCTCTTTCAGAATTTTCCACAGTTTATTGTGATCCACACAGTCAAAGCCTTTTGTGTAGTCAATAAAGCAGATATAGATGTTTCTCTGGCACTCTCTGCTTTTTCAGTGATCCAACAAATGTTGGCAATTTGATCTCTGGTTTTTCTGCCTTTTCTAAATCCAGCTGGAATTTCAATGTTGAAACCTGGCTTGGAGAATTTTAAGCATTAGTTTGCTAGCTTGTGAGATGAGTGCAATTGTGTGGTAGTCTGAACATTCTCTGGCATTGCCTTTCTTTGGGATTGGAATGAAAACTGACCTTTTCCAGTCCTGTGGTCACTGTTGACTTTCCAAATTTGCTAGCATATTGAGTGCAGCACTTTCACAGCATAATCTTTTAGGATTTGAAATAGCTCAGCTGGAATTCCATCACCTCCACTAGCTTTGTTCATAGAGATGCTTCCTAAGGCCTACTTGACTTCACATTCCAGGATGTCTGGCTCTAGGTGAGTGATCACATCATCATGGTTATCTGACTTATGAAAATCTTTTTTGTTTAGTTCTTCTGTGTATTCTTGCCACCTCTTCTTGATATCTTTTGCTTCCTTTAGTTCAGTACCATTTCTGTCCTTTCTTGTTCCCATCCTTGCATGAAATATTCCCTTGCTATCTCTAATTTTCTTGAAGAGATCTCTAGTCTTTCCAATTCTATTGTTTTCCTCTATTTCTTTGCATTGATCCCTAAAGACAGCTTTCTTATCTCTCCTTGCTATTCTTTGGAACTTTGTGTTCAAATGGGTATATCTTTCCTTTTCTCCTTTGCCTTTGACTTCTCTTTTCTCAACTATTTGTAGGAATACACACACACACACATACACACACACATATGCATGTATATATGGGGCTTCCCTGGTAGCTTAGTGGTAAGGAATCTGTCTGCCAATGCAGGAGACACATGAATTCCATCCTTGTGTTGGGAAGAGTACCTGGAGGAGGAAATGGTGACCCACTCCAATATTCTTGCCTGGGAAATCCCATGGAGAGAGGAGCCTGGTGGGCCACAGCCCATGGGGTCGCAAAAGAGTCAAACATGACTTACAAACTAAAACAATGACTGTGACATATAATATATATAATTTTTTCTGATTCTCCTTAGAGTTTCCTAAATTTTAATTGCTCATGGATTTAATCTCCTGGTGTCTGTGTCCGATAATTCACGGAATCCAAAATTCATGTTGACCCAGGTTGGCATGTGGCCTCCAGGAAAGCTTACTTCACTGACTCATTTTATTTTACCTCTCAGACTTTCCTTTTCACTTAGCTTTTGACCTTTGGAGATTTCTCACTGTTTCTCGGCTCTTTTATGTATTCAGATGATTTTTTAAAAATATTTTATCCAGTAGTTTGAGTTTTCTGGTTTATTTCTTTCAGCAGGAGAATTAATGAAATCTGTAGTATGCTAACCTGCTAGAAACAGAGACATGATTTAAATTTCTTGATCTCTTTAACTACAAACATCTTTATGGTTAATAAACTTGGTCTCTTACATGACTACATCATGTTATCACCATCTGAAAATTTAAATTCCAATATTCCATTCTCTTAGTGAAAATTTTCTATCCTCTTATTTCTTCTCTTCTTCAGTTGCCTGGACCCTTACTATCTATTCAGTTCTCTGTTTCCCTGCAATTTATCTTTCCCATTTCATACCTTCCTCCCCAGACGTAAAACTATATCAAGTCACTTGGACATTCTCTGAGCAATATGCTCATCTCTGTGATCTCCTTCTTTGTCTATTCTACAGATTTCAATCTCTGGACCAGTCCTGCTCTCCACCAGTTCTGCTTCCACACTCATATGAATGAAAAATGATTGGAGAACACAGGAGATTGTGCAAGTGGAATCTCATAATTTCCAATCATTGGCTCAAGTTGAATTCCTTCCCAACTCCTTTCACAGAGTCCTCAATGACTGATAATACCTACACCACCATTGTGAAGCCATCCATTTTACCTCCACCCTTATATTTCTCAGCAGAGAACTTTATTTTGAATTTTACAGGTAAATGTACTCAATTTCCAACTCCTCTTATTGTATGTTTTTTAAAGCCATAATCATTCTCAACAGCGAAGATATATTTCTTCCTGCTCATATTTTAATCTCACTATCTATGCTATTGAACACTGTGCCTTCCATTTCTTCAGCAGTGTTCCTGTATTATTCTATTAGTCTTTAACACTCTCTATGCCAACTGACTCTATTTACATGTTTCTTCAAGATTCTACTCCTTTAAAATATGTTTCTTGCCTCCACATCTCTCTCACACATAACTATATGTCATTTTCCTCTCCTTCCAGTCCCCTACAGGAAAGCAAAGCAATATTTTCATGTCTTACTTTCTAGTCCCTTATCTATGCTATTCAAGCTGCTATCTTCACAATGTCATACTGCTATGCTTTGTGATAAGTTAATAGATGAGCAACTAATTTTCAAATCTAACTGATTCTTTTTAGTCAATTCTTTTTGAATTTTGAAGATTGGCATTCTTGTGTCTTGGTTTCATCACATATTTCTTTCTCTGAAAACTTTTCCTTGGATTTCCTTTATTGATTTCTATTTTACTACCCACACCCTAAATTTGGTATTCTTGAAGATTTTCATGCTGTACTCTTGTATTTTAATTCTATAGCCTCTCTTGGATTGATATTATCAACTGCCTTATTGTAAACTAACTTTTACTAAATCAGTGACTCCCCAGTTTAATTCTCTGGTCTACACATCTCTGCAGATCTTCTGACCCATATATTTAATATCCTACTATGTGTTTTCACCTGTGTATTTTATATTCACCTCAAAGCCAATGACATACCCTAAATATCCAGAAGAAAGATGAAGAATAAATGGATTTCTATGAATGAATAAAAATGCTGAATATTTGGAGTTGTAAGATGGATTGTTCAGATGGTAAAGAATCTGCCTGCAATGCAGGAGACCTGGGTTTGATACCTGATTCAGGAACATCCCCTGGAGAGGAGAATGATACTCACTCCAATATTCTTGCTTGGAGAATTTCATGAACGGAGAAGCCTGGAAGAATATAATCCATGGGGTAGTAGACTCAGACATGACCAAACACATACACACACACACACACACACACACGCGCCCGCGTGCGCACACACACACACATACCTTTTTTTGCCTTTCTAGAGTGAAATCATCCAATGTGACTCATTCTTGTGTATCACAGAGATAGCATCTAAGCAATCTAGCCCTTATGGTCTGGACTCTTAGAAGTGCTTTTAAAGGAGCTCAGATAAGAAACATTGCCAATGATTGGCAAGAGCTGGATGCTAGCCAGACATAGACACTAAGCAGACCTCTCAACAAAGATCATGATCAGCCTTTTCATGACATTATTATCAATAGTTCACTCCAATCACATTTAGATTCATGATCTCTCCTTGTTACTATTTAATTACAAGGGTACATGAGTAACACTTCACATAAACAAATGCCACCGAACCTCATAAAAGTCTTTTAAATGAAAATTTCACTTTTATATGAGATTCACTTTAAAAAACAAATGAATATTTGACTCTTGTTTTCAAGGTAAATTGCACACTGATTTTACAAATGGATTCCCAAATAAAATAGCTGTGCTCTCCAACACAGGACAAAACTGAGATTTCAAAATACTATTATTTTTTGTTAAAATTCCTACATCTCTAAGATTTTTTAAGAGAATAATGGAAATTGACCACAGAGCAGCACACTTAAAACGGTGAAATACTGATAACAGAATAGAAAGACTGATGAAACAAAGTTCAGAAGGTAAGACAAATACATACAAACGAAATACATAATGAAGGCAGACTGTCAAAATAGTGGGTGGAGTATTTAATAAATGTGGGGAGCAATTACTCTTCTGTCCCTAGCTCATGCCAAACAGGAAAATAATTGCCAGAGGATTAAAGCATTCAAGTACAAATAAACAAAGTCACATGCAGGAAAATGGATGAATCTCACAAAGAGAATGGTGAGGCTTTTGAAAAAGCAAGTCATAGAAGCATAAGTGTAATTCTATTTATAGAAAACTTAAAGGTAGGCAAAACTAAACTATTGCTTAGGGATTCATATTGGTATGATACAGCAATAAAGAAAATAAGGGAGTGCTTAACACAAAACCCCAATATAGTGGTTATCTTGGAAACTGGATGGATTCAGAGGGAAAGGATGCTGTGATCAGGAAGTGTTGGCCCCAGAGAGGGCTTTGAAGGTGCTAATAGGTAAACAAAACTTTTATTTTTATTACTGTTGCTATTTAAATTATTAACTGTATGTTATATATACTTTTGAATGTTGGAGAAATTTGTAAAACAAGACAAAATGCTGATCAAAGAAAAAATAAACAATCCATTTATACGAGTTTTGTTTGCTGTTGTTTAGTTGTTAAACAGTGTCTGACTCTTTTGCAACCCCATGGACTATAGCCTGCCAGGCTGCTCTGTCCATGGGATTTCCCAGGCAAGAATACTTGTAGCCAAAAAAAGAAAAAATCATGCCACTTGGTTAGGTTGCCACTGGGAGCTGTTGAGTACATAAAGATGCAGATAAGTGTGTAAAACATCATCCTGTTTTTTAAAAGAATGATGTGTACTAGGTTTTCAATGTGAAAACTTGTGCAGGGAAGTATAAAGTTGGTGGGACACAGAAAGGAAAAAAGCAAGAGGGAGCCAAGTAAAAACGGAGAAATTTATGACCGTCTACAGTCATGAAGCACAAGCTGGAGTCAAGATTGCTGGGAGAAATATCAATAACCTCAGATATGAAGATGACACCACTCTTATGGCAGAAAGAGAAGAAGAACTAAAGAGCCTCTTATTGGAAAAGTTGGCTTGGAGCTCAGTATTCAGAAAACTAGGATCATGGCATCTGGTCCCTGCCGGGAGCCGTCAGGATGCCCCCTTGCTCGGATGACAAGGTCACGAGACTAAGAAAGAAATTGCAAGGCTGACTTTCTTTATGGGGCATCCTGGACTAGCCCCCCCCCCCCCACAGTGATGCTGGGAGCCATTAGGATGCCCTCTTGCTCGGATGACAAGGTCATGAGACTAAGAAAGAAATTGCAAAGCTGACTTTCTTTATCGGGGCATCCCGGGCAAGCCCCACACTGGTATTTTTCTTGGGAGTTCTGTCCATGCTCGGAACATTGGCTCATCTCAGTAGGTCAGTCTCAGTTGGAAAGAATTCATCCTGAGATAATCCCCCCAGACCTTATCGACCAGAGGATCCAGGAAGGTGGATCACCTTCCCCTGGGGCTAAGGAGGAATGAAAGGGACATTTACTAATTACTGGGGAGTTTACCAAGAGTTCTCTGGGGGTCATGGCAAGGTCACCACCAGAAAGGTTTGTACTTGGGTCACCTTTCCACCTCCCACTCTCCTGACCACTCCACGGAGGAGGCTCTCTTCCTTGAAGAAATCAGGCTGGATTGGGACTTAGGAATGCTCATAACTGTGGCCAGCATAGTTGGAGATATTGATTGCTTTAGGATAGAGTAGACATAGAAATTCATTATAGTAGTTATAAGGTTAATAGGGTTTTATTGCTAAAGCAGTGCTGCTAGACGGTCTCTTAGTCCTCTTTCCTTTTTCTAAACTGTCTCTTTGTCCTCTTTCCTCGTAAGAACCGGAGTAGGTTACTAGAATAAACAGTCTCAAGCTTTAGCCCTTCCCTCTAGCTTCTACATAGTTGTACCTGATAAGAGAAATGTAACCTTTCTACTTGGATTGATGTATTTATCATGATTGAATGAAGTATACTGAAGACATTCAAATGGTAAACATACTATTGTTAAATCTAATTACATAAACATCTGACTTCTGTAAGGGGAATGGTTCATGATAGATTGGGGAATAAGCTCAATGATAAGGTTGCTATGGAAGGTAGAAAACAAAAAATTGTATAGAATGATAGGTGATGTAACAATGTAATAAGGATGTCTTTTGGCTATAAAACTGTAAACCAACAACAAAAAACTGAGAGACTGCTCCATCACCACACATCGACTCAGCTCAGTTCTTCTTCCACCGACGCCACTCATCCCTCAAGACCCCCGGGCCCCACTGGGGCTGGACCCCTGCAGGTCCCATCACTTCATGGCAAATAGATGGGGAAACAGTGGCAGACTTTATTTTTGGGGGCTTCAAAATCACTGCAGATGGTGACTGCAGCCATGAAATTAAAAGATACTTGCTCCTTGGAAGAAAAGTTACAACCAATCTAGACGTCATGTTAAAAAGCAGAGACATTACTTTGCCAACAAAGGTCTGTCTAGTCAAAGCTATGGTTGTTCCAGTAGTCATGTATGGACGTGAAAGCTGTACAACAAAGAAAGCTGAGTGCCGAAGAACTGATGCTTTTGAACTGTGGTGTTGAAGAAAGCTCTTGAGAGTCCCTTGGACTGCAAGGAGATCCAACCAGTCCATCCTAAAGGAGATCAGTCCTGAATATTCATTGGAAAGACTGATGGTGAAGCTGAAACGCCAATCCTTTGGCCACCTGATGCGAAGAACTGACTCGTCAGAAAAGACCCTGGTACTGGGAAAGACTGAAAGCAGGAGGAGAAGGGGATGACAGAGGATGAGATGGTTGGATGGCATCACTGACTCAATGGAAATGAGTTTGAGTAAACTCTGGGAGTTGGAGAGGGACAGGGAGGCCTGGTATGCTGCAGTTCATGGGGTTGCAAAGAGTTGTACTCGACTGAGCAACTGAACTGAACTGAACTGATTAGTCATTTCTACCAAGGTGTATAAGCATATTTATATAAAGTTACATGCAAGTGTATGCAGTAAAAGTTTAATTATAAGGCACACTCTAATACAAAATTATTTACAGTGTCTAAATTTGGAAGTGCTATGTGATTTAGCTGGTCAAATTCAACTCCTCTACTCTGTTCATGTGGAAGACCTCTACCGAAGAGAAGAGGGTAGCAGAGAATGAGATGGTTGGATAGCATTACCAACTCAAAGGACGAGAGTTTGAGCAAGTTCTGGGAGATAGTGAAGGACAAGGAAGGCTGGTATGCTGCAGTCCGAGGGGTTGAAAAGAGTCAGACATGACTTAATAACTGAACAACAACAACATGTAAGACCTTGGAGAAGTACTTTGTGATAAGTAACAGTGGAAGTTAAGTAAGTATGTTTCTCAATCCTGAATTCAAGGGATATACTTGTCAGTTTCTTTCTTCATTAGAATCATTTTATTAACTCATGCTCCTGAAGTTCCATTAAAGAATCTGATACTGACAAGGAACTTGGGGATAGGAAGGAAGGGCATGCTGTTGTTAATTGACCAAAAGAAGAGAATTTTGAAGAAAGGCCCCATGCTGCCCTTTTCTCTAAGAAGAAGTCAGATTTTTCAATAAAACATGAACAAGAAAAATAAATTATCTAAAATAATATGACAATTATGGGGGAAAAGGAAAGAAAGAAGGAAGAAAAATAATGGTACTAATATTTGCCCTGGAAATAAGTCCAGTATACACAATGCAATATTTCAGGGCAAAAATGCTATCCATTTTCAGGGAAATAAAGCACAGTATCACAGCTGTGACAAGGGATCACAATTAATTTTGCCAACATGCAACTAATGGGAAATATTACCAAGAAAGAACACAGAATATGAAAAAGATTTTATAGTCAAGGTCATGATGTGAACTAAAAAACAGAAACATTGGACATTCAAAGTGCTTTTGATGTTGTATAAAAATCAATCATAAGAAGTCAGCACTAACACACAGTCTGGTGAAACTTTTAAACTTTAAAGATTACAAAAAGTTTTTTCAAGCTTTCATGCAAAGGAAATTTACTTTCAAGGGCATTAAAATTATGACCCTGTTGAACTTCATCACAAATGTCAATGTAAGTTCACCGTCTGGTATCTGAAAGCAAAAAGACCTTAACCAAGCAACTCAGCAATGTATTCTGGGTATGGAAAAGCAATAGGAACCCAAGAATTCCTTCTCTAAAATACGTAGACATTTAATCCAGAACTCCAAATCTAAATGATATGGACCAAGGTTAAAAACAAACAAATGGATGCCTTTGATAGCCACTGAAACCATGTTCCATTATTGAACAAAATCACTAAAGTGCACAAAGTTATTGCTTAGAATAGTAAAATAATGATCTTATAAGCAGAAAATGTGTTATTGAATAGTCTGAATAACTGGAGAAAATTTTGGAATAAAATGTTTAAATAATAAAACAAGGTTTTTTTAAACATAAAAATAATTAGGGTTTCAGATTCTGAAAGTTAACCAATAACCGAAGAGAAGACAAGGAGAAGGAAATGGCATCCCATTCCAGAATTCTTGCCTAGAGAATTCCATGGACGGAGGAGCCAGGTGGGCTATAGCCATGGAGTCTCAAAGAGTCAGACATGATTCAGTCAGTGACAACACTACTAAGAGAAGACATATGGCTTTGAGTTTACATCTTATCTGTTTTAGAAGAGAATATAAAGCAATGTAAAGATAAAAAATAAACATATAATTATGGCATTGGAAAAATGAATGGAATTTGAGTCAATTATCATGAAAATAAAATTATAAAGTCAATTCTTAAAAATTACTAAGTTCAGTTCAGCTCAGTCACTCAGTCATATCTGACTCTTTGCGAACCCATGAACTGCAGCATGTCAGGTCTCCCTGTCCATCACCAACTCCCAGAGTTTACTCAAACTTATGTCCATTGAGTCGGTGATGCCATCCAACCATCTCATCCTCTGTCATCCCCTTCTCCTGCCTTCAATCTTTCCCAACATCAGGGTCTTCAAATGAGTCAGCTCTTCACATCAGGTGGCCAAAATATTGGAGTTTCAGCTTCACCATCAGTCCTTCTAAGGAACACCCAGGACTGATTTCCTTTAAGATGGACTGGTTGGATCTCCTTGTAGTCCAAGGGACTCTCAAGAGTCTTCTCCAACGCCACAGTTCAAAAGCATCAATTCTTCTGTGCTCAGCTTTCTTTATAATCCAACTCTCACGTCCATACATGACTACTGGAAAAACCATAGCCTTGACTAGATGGACTTTGTTGACAAAGTAATGTCTCTGCTTTTTAATATGCTGTCTAGGTTGGTCATAACTTTCCTTCTAAAGAGTAAGAGTCTTTTAATTTCACGGCTGCAGTCACCATCTGCAGTGATTTTGGAGCCCAGAAAAGTAAAGTCTGCCACCGTTTCCCCATCTATTTCCCATGAAGTGATGGGACCAGATGCCATGGTCTTAGTTTTCTAAATGTTAAGTTTTAAGCCAACTTTTCCACTCTCTTATTTCACTTTCATCAAGAGGGTCTTTAGTTCTTCTTCACTTTCTTCCATAAGGGTGGTGTCATCTGCATATCTGAGGTTATTTCTCCAGCAATCTTTTTTTTTTATTGTTTTTGACATACAATGACATGATATCACCATGGGTTTACATATGCTCCCCCTCCAGAACCCCCCTCCCTCCTCCCTCCCCCCAGGGAAATCTCGCTGCACCAGCCCCGAGCATCAATCCTGGGCTGGCGATTGATTACACATATGATAATTAACATGTTTCAATGCCATTCTCCCATATCATCCCACCCTTACCCTCATTCACAAAGTCCACGAGTCTATTCTCTACATCTGTGTTCCTTTTGCTGTCTCGCATGTTGGGTTCTCATTACCATCTTTCTAAATTCCATATATATGCGTTAATATACTGTATTGTTGTTTTTGCTTCTGGCTTACTTCACTCTGGATAATGGGCTCCAGTTTCGTCCACCTCAGTAGAATTGCTTCAAATGAATTTTTTTTTTAATGCTGAGTAATATTCCATTGTGTGTATGTACCACAGCTTTCTTATCCATTCGTCAGTTGATGGGCATCTAGGTTGCTTCCATGTCCTGGCTATTGTAAACAATGCAGCGATGAACATTGGGGTACACGTGGCTCTTTCAATTCTGGTTTCCTCGGTGTATATGCCCAGCAGTGGGATTGCTGGGTCATATGGCAGGTCTATTTGCAGCTTTTTAAGGAACCTCCACACTGTTTTCCATAGTGGCTGTACTAGTTTGCATTCCCACCAACAGTGTAAGAGGGTTCCCTTTTCTCCACATTCTCTCCAGCATTTATTGCTTGTAGACTTTTGGATGGCAGCCATTCTGACTGGTGTAAAGTGGTACCTCATTGTGGTTTTGATTTGCATTTCTCTGATAATGAGTGATGTTGAGCATCTTTTCATGTGTTTGTTAGCCATTTTTATATCTTCTTTGGAGAAATGTCTGTTAAGTTCTTTGGCCCACTTTTTAATTGGGTTGTTTATTTTTCTAGAATGGAGCTGCAGGAGTTGCTTGTATATTTTTGAGATTAATTGTTTGTCCATTGCTTCATTGGCTATTATTTTCTCCCATTCTGAAGCCTGTCTTTTCACCTTGCTTACAAGTGGTGCTGGGAAAACTGGACAGCCACTTGTAAAAGAATGAAACTAGATCACTTTCTAACACTATACACAATGATAAACTCAAAATGGATCAAAGATCTAAGCATAAGACCAGAAACTATAAAACTCCTAGAGGATAACACAGGCAAAACACTCTCTGCCATAACCCAAAGCGGGATACTCCATGACCCACCTCCCAGAATACTGGAAATAAAAGCATGAATAAACAAATGGGACCTAATTAAAATTAAAAGCTTTTGCACAACAAAGGAAACTATAAGCAAGGTGAAAAGACAGCAATCTTGATTCCAGCTTGTGCTTCTTCCAGCCCAGCGTTTCTCATGATGTACTCTACATAGAAGTTAAATAAGCAGGGTGACAATATACAGCCTGACGTACTCCTTTTCCTATTTGGAACCAGTCTGTTGTTCCATGTCCACTTCTAACTGTTGCTTCCTGACCTGCATACAAGTTTCTCAAGAGACAAGTCAGGTGGTCTGGTATTCTCATCTCTTCAAGAATTTTCTGCAGTCTATTGTGATCCACACAGTCAAAGGCTTTGGCATAATCAATAAAGCAGAAATAGATGTTTTTCTGGAACTCTCTTGCTTTTTCGATGATCCAGTGAATGTTGGCAATTTGATCTCTGGCTCCTCTGCCTTTTCTAAAACCAGCTTGAACATCTGGAAGTTCCCGGTTCATGTATTGCTGAAGCCTGGCTTGGAGAATTTTGAGCCTTACTTTGCTAGTGTTTGAGATGAGTGCAATTGTGTGGTAGTTTGAATATTCTTTGGCATTGCCTTTCTTTTGGGTTGGAATGAAAACTGACCTTTTCCAGTCCTGTGCCCACTGCTGAGTTTCCCAAATTTGCTGGCATATTGAGTGCAGCACTTTCAGAGCATCATCTTTTAGGATTTGAAATAGCTCAATTGGAATTACATCACCTCCACTAGCTTTTTGCATAGTGATGCTTCCTAAGTATCACTAAGTAAAAATTACTAAGAGGAAGATTTAAAGGAAGCATTTAGCAAGTTCATGAAATAAGTTTAATTAGTGACACTAATATAGATATTTTTAAAACCATAGAAACAAGGGAAAATATTTGTAATACAGCATTAAATGAAAGAGCAAATTGGTAAATTGTATGTGGGTTATAACTGCATATAGACAAACCAGCACCGGAACAAACATAAATAAGCAGATGATAGGCATATCATAATGTGAAATTACAGGTAATTGCTTTACTTATCCATGAAACTTAAAAAAAAATAAAAGAACTTAAAAAAACATTCAATGTTATTGTCATATTATATCAAAGTGTGATTTAAATTTTTAAGCATGTCAAAATTCAGTTTGAAGATACAGTGCATATTGCCACTTCTAAGAGAAGCGGCCACGGGGCGGGGGGGAACTGCCTTCTTTATAAATGTTAAAAGCATGTAGAGAATTATTAACTCACTCTCTCATATCTTTACATTAGAAGATAGATATTTGGTGAGTCTATATCGTCTATCAGTGAAGGATATTTTTTGCAGGAGGGTAAATAGATCTCTTAAAACTGGAAGGGCTTCTAGCTCAATATACACTATGTGCAGTTTGTAGAAGTAAAAACAAAAGGTCTGTGCGTGACATTTGCAGATACTAAAAATGATACTTAAATACAAACATGATGGTCCCACTGGAGAAGAAGGGCTTGCTGGTAAAATAAGAGCACTGCTTTCAAAATCCTCTTCTGAACTCTAGGCCAACCTCCATGATTAGTCTGCTTTTGCCAAAAGTCAGATAGATTACTGAACTTAAGGTAATCCAAGATTGAAAATCATTGGGCCCCGTGATATTAGAGATCATGGAAAAACTTTGCATTTAGGAAAAATGAGAACATCTACAAATATTGAAGAAGACTTTAAATTATGATATTTACTCATTTTATTTATGATCTTTGTTTTTTAAAAATCAATCTTTCTTCCCCTCCCCCTTTCTCAAGCATCTTCCATTCCCAAAAGGTGTCTTACTCTCTGTAACCCAAACAAAGCACCGGATCCAGCATCCACATCTTTGTTCACAGTGTCTTTTCCATTTTCCATTTCCCATGTCTCCAACCATCAAAATGTGAATAACTCTACAAAGCCCACATTAAGCCACAGTCACTCAAGGTGGGAAGCCAGTCATCCTTCTGCTCTCAGCTGCTGTAATCCTTGTTTAATGTGTTCATTTATTATTGTGAAGTTCACTAAAAGAAGTACTTTCCTTGCTAATCATTTCTAGTTTAAAATTTGCTCTTAAATGTACCTTGTTGTTGTTCAGTCCTCTGGTCAAAAGTAAGGAGTGTACACATGGGCTTTCACATGTTGAAAAATACTTTGTTGATTTTCCTTTAAAAAAAAAACAACTAAAAATAAGGAGTAGTCCTCAACTTCACTCTCCACGGTCAACAAATGGAGCTTTCTTTGCTATTGTGTGTATGTTTAGTTGCCTTTGATTCCCGCTTGGATTCCTCCTTTCTACTTTCAGTAGCGTTAGTCAAAAGTATTGTGCAAGTGGCTGTATATTCTCGTGGACCAGCAAAAAGCATGCTGTACTTGTACAATTGTGTGCCTGGGATCACATATATCCTTAAATAAATCTGAGGGCCATGGCTTTATAAAGAGCCTTTGAATTTCCCAGCTTCAAGTCTCCCTTCTAATCATCTAAGCCAATTGGAATTCTCCTTCTGGGCATTTCAGAGCCTATTATAAATTGTTACTATCTACAGGCCTTTCAGACTCTAAAGCACTTATAGTTTTCCCCTTTATCTTTGAAAGGAGGCAAACATCTCTATTGTCACAAACTGCCTCCACACAGAGTGATGGAGATGGCCACTTCTTTCTTCTGAGAGTATTGCATTGTCATTTGATCTTCCCAAGATTTGAGATGTGGTGTTTGTAATTCGAAATTCCAGGAGCCAGCAAATACAATCAAATAATTCTGATGAAACCAGTCACAGAGATCTGGGCTATGACATTTACTTCATCATTTAATTACATATAGAAATAAACATTAATAGAATAAGTTAAGATTTTAATCAAACAAATATGCAAATATGGAAAACATTCCTCACATTCCCCAGTATGCCCCATCTATTTTTGCCTCTTTGCTTTGGTCATTTCTCTACTGATAACCTGGAAATATTTTTCCATATCCTTTCTATTATACAAATTACAAAATCCTACTTTCTAACATAATTTTTAAAAATTTTCTGAAGTCAGTAACCCGAGACACTTGACTTTTTAAAAAAAATTTAATTTATTTTAATTGGAGGATAACTAGCTTACAATATTGTGATTTTTTTTGCCATGCATCAACATGAATCCTCCATAGGTAGACACGTGTGCCCCCATCCTGAATTGCCATCCTGAATTGCTCCACCCTATCCCTCTGGCTTGTTCCAGAGCACCAGCTTCGGGTGTCCCACTTCATACAGCTTGCATAGGTCATCTGTTTGACATATGGAAATGTACATGTTTCAGTGCTCTTCTCCCAAATCACTTGACTTTTGACTATATATTTTTTTCTCTAGTAGTTTCATTCACATGTCTTCTATTTCTAAATAGTTGCTAAGCTCTGAAGGGTAGGGACCATCAAGGACTAGTCCACATTCCTTTCTCTTTAATATACATACAAAGAAATTGGAGCCCAGAAAACTTAAATTCATTCATTTACTTATTCGGTACAGGTTTGAGCATTCGTGCTGTGCCTGACACTTTGCTAAGTGCTAGATATACAATGCAGAGTGATAACTAACAGCATTCCTGTTGCCATGGCTTCAGTCATGTGGAGGGATTCAGCCACTCATCAAATGATCACTTAAAAGGTGAAATTTATGGGGGAGAATGGATACATATATATGAATGGCTGGGTCGCTTTGCTGTGCACCTGAAACTATCATAACATTGTTAATTGGCTATATTCCAATATAAAATAAAAAGTTTACATGAAAAAGTGAAATTTATAGATACGATAAGCCTCCTGAGGAGAGGTGTGTGAAAGTTGCTCAGTCCTGTCCAACTCTTTGTGACCCCCCATGGACTATAGTCCAGGGACTTCTCCAGGCCAGAATACTGGAGGGGGTAGCCTATCCCTTCTCTAGCAGATCTTCCCAACCCAGGAATTGAACTGGGGTCTCCTGCATTGCAGGCAGATTCTTTACCAGCTGAACTATCAGGGAAGCCTAACAAGAGGTGTAAGGTGATATAAAAAGATATAATCAGGGCAATAATCATTTCATAGGTCTGTCATCAGCTAAAGCATAAATCATAACATAGATTTCTTCACAGAACCCTTCTCTAGATTGTCCACCATATAGTGTGTGTTAGAGAAATTTCTCCTAGCCAGTTGATTGACTACTGTCCAAGTGATCTAGTGTTGAAAATATCAGTGGTATATAAATCTGAGGACTGAGGCCAGTTGTCACTTTAGCCATGGTTTCATGTGACTGCTTTCCACACTCTTGAAAGCAGTTCTGAGCAAACCTGTAGAAGCTGTTGTTTACGCTGGATTTTGCCTGCCTGGCACAAGGGCAGTGGATCAGACCCCTAGGTGCTGTGTCTGTGACTAAGCTTTCGACAGTGGGACTTCAGAGTCAGCCAAAACATGCTTAACCATCACCTGGTGCTTGAAATTCCAATTTAACATCACAGCTAAGTGGTTGTTTAGGGTATACAGGAGTATTCTGAGTGTTGAGAAGATCCCTCTTAAGGTAGCATGTCCCATGTTCAGTGAGTTCTTTAGAATGGTAAAGATTTTTTTACTAGGGTGTGGGGAATACTGGTTTAAGGTATACCTACATCCTGAGAATTAAAACTCAGTACCGTATTCTCATTGGTACTGAATACCCAGTCCAGTATTCTTGCCTGGAGAATCCCATGGCTAGAGGAGCTTGGGGGGCTATAGTGCATGGGGTCACAGAGAGTCGAACACGATGAAGGACTAATACCATATTCTAATACACTGAGGTACATGACCATGATAATGGAAACGTAATGGAAAATACATGCGTACACATGTATATGATAGTCCAGGCTTCCAGCTTTAATCTTGTCAGTGATAGTGTACTTGACAATGTCAATTCACAGGGAAAAAAATACCCAAAGTTTGTTGTGTGTATTAAAATATCCATTTGAAAATAGTTAGAAATAGCCACCAAACACCTGTAAGCATATGTGCATATGCAAGCAGTTCTCTTTGGTCTGGAAAATATTCAAGCTACTGCTCTGTTTCATAAGTAACAGCAATTTGTGACAATCATGGAACACGCTGGGCATCATCAACTGCATTGTTATCTGCAGCACAATTTAATGAGCAAGCCTTAGTTTGATTATGGGCCAGTGCCTGCTACCTTAACTGCTCTCTTCCAGTTTGAGGACTAAATTTTATCTCATCATGTTAATATATTTGAGAAAATACCTAAACATTCTCAAATGTTTTGCTTGTTATATTATACCCTCCCATCAAGAAAATCATATTACATTGCTTGACATCAGCTTAAAAATGTTCTCAAATGAGTTAAATAATGATTTCTGGACATAATAATACCTTGACTTCATTTTGGATATGATTTTCTAATCTACAGTGTTGTTTATATCAAGTGAATATGAGACTGTATTGATGAATGTGATTTCAAAATACTTTGTAGGTTTTTCTGTGGTGTGTATATGTGCATACATAGGTGTGAGAGATGTTTCAGAATGAGTGGTTATACTTTAGATATTAAGGTTTAATCAGATATATCAGTTTAGTTTAATTACTCAGTCCTGTCTGACACTGCAAATCCATGGACAGCAGCACCCCAGGCCTCCCTGTCTGTCACCAACTCTCAGAGTTCACTCAAACTAATGTCCATTGAGTCGATGATGCCATCCAACTATGTCATCATCAATCGTCCCCTTCTCCTCTTGCCCTCAATCTTTCATAGCATCAGGGTCTTTTCAAATGAGTCAGTTCTTCCCATCAGGTGGCCAGAGTATTGGAGTTTCAGCTTCAGCATCTGTCCTTCCAAGGAATATTCAGGACTGATTTCCTTTAGGATGGACTACTTGGATATCCTTGCAGTCCAAGGGTCCCTCATGAGTCTTCTTCAACACCAAAGTTCAAAGGCATCAATTCTTCAGTGCTCAGTTTTCTTCATAGCCCAAATCCATACATGACTACTGGAAAAACCATAGCTTTGACTAGACAGACTTTTGTTGGCAAAGTAACATTTCTGCTTTTTAATATGCTATCTAGGTTGGTCACAACTTTTCTTCCAAGGAGCAAGTATCTTTTAATTTCATGGCTGCAGTCATCATCTGCAGTGATTTTGGAACCCCCTCCCCAAAATGTATGTCACTCTTTCCACTGTTTCCCCATCTATTTGCCATGAAGTAATGGAACCAGATGCCACAACCTTCATTTTCTAAATGTTGAGTTTTAAGCCAACTTTTTCACTCTCCTCTTTCACTTTCATCAAGAGGCTCTTGGGTTCTTCTTTGCTTTCTGCCATAAGGATGGTGTCATATGCATAGCTGAGGTTATTGATATTTCTCCCGGCAATCTTGATGCCAGCTTGTGCTTCTTCCAGCCCAGCATTTCTCATGACGTACTCTGCATAGAAGTTAAATAAGCAGGGTGACAATATGCAGCTTGACGTACTCTTTTTCCTATTTGGAACAAGTCTGTTGTTCCATGTCCAGTTCTAACTGTTGCTTCCTGACCTGCATATAGATTTCCCAAAAGGCAGATCAGGTGGTCTGGTATTCCCATCTCTTTTAGAATTTTCCAGTTTGTTGTGGTCCACAGAGTCAAAGGCTTTGGCATAGTCAGTAAAGCAGAAGTAGATATTTTTCTGGAACTCTCTTGCTTTTTTGATGATCCAGAGGATGTTGGCAATTTGATTTCTGGTTTCTCTGCCTTTTCTAAAACCAGCTTGAACATCTGAAAGTTTGCAGTTCATGTATTGGTTTTTTTTTTTTTTTTTTAGTTCATGTATTGTTGAAGCCTGGCTTGGAGAATTTTGAGTACTACTTTACTAGCATGTGAGATGAGTACAATTGTGTAATAGTTAGATCATTCTTTGGCATTGCCTTTCTTTGGGATTGGAATGAAAGCTAACATTTTCCAGTCCTGTGGTCATTGCTGAGTTCTCCAAAGTTGCTGATATATTGAATGAAGCACTTTCACAGGATCATCTTTTAGAATGAAATAGCTCAACTAGAATTCCATCAACTCCACTAGCTATGTTCCTAGAGATACTTCCTAAGGCCCACTTGATTTCACATTCCAGGATGTCTGACTCTAGGTTAGTGATCACACCATCGTGATTATCTCGGTCATGAAGATATTTTTTGTATAGTTTTTCTGTGTATTTTTGCCACCTCTTCTTAATATCTTCTGCTTCTGTTAGGTCCATCCCATTTCTGTCCTTTATTGTGCCCATCTTTGCATGAAATGTTCCCTTGGTATCTCTAATTTTGTTGAAGAGATCTCTAGTCTTTCCCATTATATTGCTTTCCTCTGTTTCTTTGCACTGATTACTGAGGAAGGCTTTCTTATCTCTCCTTGCTATTCTTTGGAACTCTGCATTCAAATGGGTATATCGTTCCCTTTCTCCTTTGCCTTTTACTTCTTTTCTATTCACAGCTATTTATAAGTCCTCCTCAGACAACCATTTTGCTTTTTTGCATTTCTTTTCCTTGGGGATGGTTTTGATCCATGTCTCCTGTACATTGTTACAAACCTCCAGCCATAGTTCTTCAGGCATTCTGTCTATCAGGTCTAATCCCTTGAATCTATTTATCACTGCCACTGTATAATCATAAGGGATATGATTTAGGCAATACCTGAATGGTCTAGTGATTTTCCCTACTTTCTTTAATTTAAGTCTGAATTTGACAATAAGGAGGTCATGGTCTGTACCACAGTCTGCTCCTGGTCTTGTTTTCGCTGACTGTATAGACCTTCTCCATCTTTGGCTGCACAGAATATAATCAATCTAATTCCAGGATTGACCATCTGGTGATGTCCATGTGTAGAGTTTCGTCTTGTGTTGCTGAAAGAGGTGATTGGTATGACCAGTATGTTCTCTTGGAAAAACTCTTAGAGCCTTCGCCCTGCTTCGTTCGGTACTCCAAGGCCAAATTTGAATGTTACTCCAGGTATCTCTTGACTCCCTACTTTTGCATTCCAGTCCCCTATAATGAAAAGGACATCTCTTCTGGGTTTTAGTTCTAGAAGGTCTTGTAGGTCCTCATAGAACCATTCAACTTCAGCTTCTTCAGTGTTACTGCTTGGGGCATAGACTTGGATTACTGTGATATTGAATGGTTTGCCTTGGAAATGAACAGAGACCATCCTGTCATTTTTGAGATTGCATCCAAGTACTGCATTTCGGACTCTTTTGTTGACCATGATGGCTCCTCCATTTCTTCTAAGGGATTCCTGCCCACAGTAGTAGATATAATGTCACCATCACCAGTCACATCCATAACTAGGTTTTGTTTGGCTCCATCGCTTCATTCTTTCTGGAGTTATTTCTCCACTGATCTCCAGTAGCATACTGGGCACCTACCGACCTGGAGAGTTCACCTTTCCATGTCCTATCTTTTTGCCTTATCTTACTTTCATGGGGTTCTCATGTGTATGATGTACACACACACACACAAAAGGGGTCCGTCTTCCTCCTTCCTTCCTTCCCTTTTTTGCAGGTGGATATTCAGTATTCCCAACACTGTTTGTTGAAGAGACAACTCTGTGTGTGTGTTCTTTTCATCTTTGTCAATGATGAGTTAACCGTGTTTGTGGGTTTATATCTACGACCGTTATTGCATTCCATTGGCCAGCATAATCTATCTTTATGCTGGTATCATACTGCAGCTTTGTAATTTATTTTGAAGTCAGGAAGTATGACGCCTCTAGCAATGTTCTTTCAGAAGATCGCTTTGGCTATTGTGGGCTTTTTGAGTTTCTATTTGTATTGTGGGATTCTTTTTCTATTCATGTAAAATACTGAACTTCTACAACTCGGTAGCAGAAAAGCAAATAATCCAGTTTTTGAAATGAACAAAGGATGTTGTGATATTTTTCATCCATATCCTTTGTCATATCCTTTATAATAAACTAGTAAATCAGTAAATGTAGGTAAGTTTTTCTGAGTTATGTGAGTTGCTCTAGCAAATTAATTAAACCCAAAGAGGATATTATGGGAAGCTCTGATTTGTAGCCAAATCAGACAGAAGTTGTGGGTAACCGTGGAACAAATTATGTACAAATGCATTTAAACAGGGTGGGAGCAGTCTTGTGGGACTGAGAACTTAACCTGTGGAATCTAACACTATCTCCAAGTCTACAGTATTGAAATTGAGTCGAATTGTAGGACATCCAGCTGGTGCCACAGAGTTGCCTGGAGTGGGGGAAAACCACCTCAGATTTGGTAATTAGAAGTGTCCTGTGTGAGTGTGTCAGTAAGTAGAAATAGAGATGTACAGGAAAGAAAGACACAGCAGGGAAGACTGGATTTTTGCCCTACACAGATGGAAAACTGGGTAGGACTTTTGCTATTTAAATTTGAATGGCATTTCTCCAAAGAAGACATATACATAGTACAAGGGTATATAAAAAAATACTCAATGTCATTCATTACCAGGAAAATATCAATCAAAACCACAGTGTGATATTACATCACACTTATATGACAGCTATTCTTAGAAAAACAAAACGAAGCAAACAAAAGACAAAATAACAAGTGTTGGTCAGATTGTTAAGAAATTTTTACACTGTTGTTGTAGTTCAGACCCTGAGTCATGTCTCACTCTTTACGACCCCATGAACTGCAGTGTGCCTGGCTTCCCTGTCCTTCACTCTGTGGTATAATTCTTACCGGAAACAGTGCAGAGATTCATCAAAAAATTGAAAGAAGAACTACCATGTGACCCAGCAATTCTATTTCCAGTTGTATCTCCAGAAGTCAGGATCTGTAAGAGATGTATGCAGGCATTGCCATGCTGTTCGTGACAGTCAAGATATGGAAACAACCCAAGTATCTGTTGGCAGAATGGATAAAGAAAATGGTTTATGTATATACAAATAAAATATTGTACACACACACACAGCCTTTAAAAAGAATGAAATCCTGCCATTTGTGGCAACATGTTTGGATATTGAGGGTGTTAAGTGAAATAAGCCAGTCATGAAAGAACAAGCTGCATGATTTTCCACTTATATAACTAAAACAGTCAAATGCATAGAAGCAGAAAACAATAATAGCTGCCAGGGTCTGTGGATTGAGAGTATTACAGAGTTGTTCAATAGGTATAAAGTTTCAGTTATGCTAGGTAAATAAGGTCTAGAAATCTGCTGTACAGCATAGGACCTATAGAGAGCAATATAGTATTGTGTGCTTCAAAATTTAACCGAGGAGATCTCTTGTTGTCTTCTCCCCCTGTGTGTGTGTGTGTGTGTGTGTGTGTGTGTGTGTGTGTGTTAGTCGCTCAGTCATGTCTGATTCTTTGCAACCCCATGGACTATAGCCTGCCAGGCTTCTCTGTCCATGGGATTCTCCAGGCAAGAACTCTGGAGTGGATTGCCATTCCCTTCTCCAGAGGATCTACCTGACCCAGGGATCGATCACTGGTCTCCTGCTTTGCAGGAAGATTCAAAAGGTCAAAAAGACCATTTGAGCTACAGGGAAGTCCACAAAACAACTTCTCACCATAAAAAAAAAAAACTAATAAAGGGACACAAGGAAATTCTGGGGAGTATTGCATATATTTATTATCCAATTGTGGTAATTTGTCCACTACTGTGGTCATAACATGGGTGTTTGCATATGCCCAAACTCATCCAACTGTACCTATTAAGTATGTGCCATTGATGCTTTCTTTAACAGTGGTGTTGGAGAAGACCCTTGAGAGTCACTTGGACAGCAAGGAGATCAAATCAGTCAATCCTAAAGGAAATCAACCCTGAATATTCATTGGAAGGACTAATGTTGAAGATGAAGCTCCAGTACTTTGGCCATATGATGTGAAAGACCAACTCTTTGGAAAAGACCCTGATGCTTGGAAGGATTGAGGGCAGAAGCAGGCAGCAAGGATGAGATGGTTGGATGGCATCATTGACTCAATGGACATGAGTTTGAGCAAACTCCTGGAGAGAATGGAAGACAGGGAAGCCTGGTGTGCTGCAATTCCTGGGGTTGCAAAGAATTGGACATGACTTAGCAACTGAACAACAATGAAAATTCTTTGTATATCAATTATACCTTTATAAGGTTGTTAAAAAATTAACAAGTGGTTATACATGGTTGCTGCCAAGAAATAGTGAAGCCTAGAAACTTAATCAAGTAAGGCTGAGTAGACACTAAAGGTATTTCTGGCTTCAGACAAGACAAGAAGTCTAGGTTGATTAGGAAAGAGCATAGTAACTAGAAAGACATGAAAGGTGGTAAGAGGTTGTCTGGGCAAAATGTCAGAATCAAGGAAATCCAGGACAAGGCTAATAGGGCATCTTCTGGAGAAAAGGACAATGAAAGCAGATAGTCACACCAGCAAGGATTGATCAGAGTAGTTTTTGTCTCAAGTTTAAATTCTAGAAACAATAAACAGGAGGATTTTGACCTTTTCAGTTTGGCTCTTGATGGAAAAATTTTCTATTTGAAGAGGCTGTCAAACACTGATTGTTTTCACTGGTATTCTGTTCACTCTCATGTTATTAATAGGGATAACTAGAAGGGTATCACCAGATCTAACACACAAAAAATGGACTCAAAAGAGAATTATAAGAGGTAGCTGAAAAAAATATGAGAAGTTCATTGAATTTTTTCCTAAGGTGACACAAATGTAATATTTGAAAAATTGTTTCATATGAATATTGGCTGAATTTATATTGTTAACTGACTTCTGTCTGGTTGTGTAACTCAAACAGTGCTTATATATTACTTTGCTGTTGTTGTTCAATAACTAAGTAATGTCTGATTCTTTGCGATCCCACGGGCTACAGTATGCCGGTCTTCCCTGTCTTTCACTATCTCCCTGAGTGTGCTCAAGCTTGTGTCCACTGAATTGGTGATGCCAACCAACCAACTCATCCTCTGTCACCTGCTTCTCCTCTTGCCCTCAATCTTTCCCAGCATCAGCAGATTGTAAACCTTAGCAGGTTGAAAAGGAAGAGATATGCCTTATCTTATATACCTTGTGCCTTCCATGTTACTTAACACTTTGAATTATTTAGCATTGGCTGAATCAATTAAATTTGCTAAATTTAATATTTACCATATACATCATTAACTAAGATCACTAGTAATAAGTAAATGCAGTGTAAAATCATTAAAGGAAGAAAACATCAAGATTCACACCAAAGAACTTGCATTTCATGTGAGTGTACTTGGTTTACTGAGGCAAAAGCTCAGTAGGATGTAGACATGAACATTTTGTTTCTCACTATTCACTGCCTGTAACAAAATCCTGTGTAGTAGCCTTTTCCCATCACATCATGGCATGTTTAAGGTTTCAGTTTTAAACTTAACTGAAGGCTACTCTCCTTTCCTTTCTAGGAGAAAACAGGTGTGAAGATGACACAAAGTCTGATCTTTCTCCCCATCCTTCTTTACTAGGGTCTTGGAGTGGGTAGGAGAGGGGTGGGTGAGGGTAGAGGTACTTGCACCCCCATTAGGTACACACCTGCTTCTTTCTCTTCAGGATCTAACTCTTCTAGGGCCATGATAGAAAGGAGCATGGGGTAACTAAAGAATCTTCATGTTTGTCCAACCTGGCCACGTACTGGTGATGAAGAGGCGACTCTGGCCTCACGTTGGCTCCACCAAGTTACCCAGGTCTCTCTCTGATGCAAACTATTCTTTCAGCTGATGGTGGTCTCCACATCTAGGAGCATGCATATTCATCATGTGGATGGTGTTCTTAGAGGATCTTTGGAAACTTCCCATTGAGACGGTAACGAGAACCCAACATGCGAGACGGCAAAAGGAACGCAGATGTATAGAACAGACTCGTGGACTCTGTGGATGAGGGCAAGGGTGGGATGATATGGGAGAAGGGCATTGAAACATGTTAATTATCATATGTCTAATCAATTGCCAGCCCAGGATTGATGCTCAGGGCTGGTGCAATGAGATTTCCCGGGGGGAGGGAGGAGGGAGGGGGGTTCTGGAGGGGGAGCATATGTAAACCCATGGTGATATCATGTCATTGTATGGCAAAACGAATTAAATAAATAAATAAATAAATAGCTCAACTGGGGAAAAAAAGCTATAATTTTAAAAGCCAAGCACTAATCTACTTGTAGCATTGAAAAAAATTATTATAACAAGGAATTCTTGGCTTTAGACATCAGAGTGAATTCTATTTTGAAGTTTACAATCTTACTAAAAGCCATTAAGATTTATTACATGTAGAAATAGTGAATAAAATAGTTTAAAAAGTTGTGTGTATAAATTAGTTTTAAACGCCTTTTAGAAAAAGGAAAAATTTTGCATTATGGCATAGTTACTAAATGTATGGAAAACTGAGTCAAAAGTATCTGGGTCCAGTTTACTGTGTCCATGAGCATGTCATTCAACTTTCCTGAGCTGTTTCCTCTATAAAATGGGCACAACAATCTCTAACTTGTACGATTATTGTAGGAACTGAAGTAGACAATGTATATAGACATATAGGAAGCTCTTAATAACAGTAGTTATTATGGTGAAAAACTTACCTGCTATGCTTGATTTGTGAAAAGACAGAATAAAACTAGGATAGAGAGAATTTCTTCTAATAACTCTTCCAAATGTATATATTTCTTTTTGAGAAAGATAAGAGTTATTCCTTTGCTTCAAATTAATAACTCTTTTCCTTTAAGGACTATCGATTTCATTTATTTAGTACAGAATCCCAGGAGTGAAACTCCTGGGTTGAAGAGCATATACAGATTCAATTTTTTTTAATTGGGGTACAGTTGCTTTATAGTATTGTGCCAGTTTCTACTGTATGATAAAAAGAATCAGCTATATGTATACATATATCCCCTCCCTCTTGGACCTCTCTCCCACCCATCTAGGTCATCACAGAGCACAGAGCTGAGCTTCCTGTCTGGAAGAGCTGTGCTCTTCTCCTGTCTGGAAAATATAACAAAAAGAACATCCTGACCCTCTATACAGCAACCTTCCACTAGCTATTTATGTGCTTCATCCAAAGAGATATCTGGATAAGATAAATATACAAAATGTCTCTGAAACAGTAACAACAGTAACTCTGAAATGGTATGGTCCATTAAGTCATTTGCTTTATATAACAGAAGTATAGTCTTTTGGGAACAAAGTTCATTGCTGATGAGTTTGATATAATTTCAGTCCCAAAAGTGTTGATATGGAAGACAAGTTTTAGATATGCTAAGACTCACAGTTTTTTTTTTTATATGATTTTTTTTAATGTTTTATTCCTTTAGTAATTCTCCTTTTATTTCTCTCTCTCTTTTTTTTTTAAATTTTCTTTACTTTATTGTGTTGGTTTTGCCGTACATTGACATGAATCTGCCATGGGTATACATATGCTCTCCCTCCAGAACCTCCCTCCCTCCTCCCTCCCGATTCCCTCCCCCTGGGTCATCTTGGTGCACCAGCCTCGAGCATCCACCCTGGGCTGGTGATTGATTTCACATATGATAATTAACATGTTTCAATGCCATTCTCCCATATCATCCCACCCTTGCCCTCTTCCACAGAGTCCACGAGTCTGTTCTATATATCTGCGTTCCTTTTGCTGTCTCGCATGCAGGATTCTTGTAACCATCTTTCTAAATTCCATATATATGTGTTAGTATACTGTATTGTTGTTTTTGCTTCTGGCTTACTTCACTCTGGATAATGGGCTCCAGTTTCGTCCATCTGAGTAGAATTGCTTCAAATGAATTTTTTTTTAATGCTGAGTAATATTCCATTGTGTATATGTACCACAGCTTTCTTATCCATTCGTCAGTTGATGGGCATCTAGGTTGCTTCCATGTCTTGGCTATTGTAAACAATGCAGCGATGAACATTCGGGTACACGTGGCTCTTTCAATTCTGGTTTCCTCGGTGTGTATGCCCAGCAGTAGGATTGCTGGGTCATATGGCAGTTCTATTTCCAGTTTTTTAAGGAATCTCCACACTGTTCTCCATAGTGGCTGTACTAGTTTGCATTCCCACCAACAGTGTAAGAGGGCTCCCTTTTCTCCACATTCTCTCCAGCATTTATTGCTTGTAGATTTTTGGATGGCAGCCATTCTGACCAGTGTACCTCATTAAGACCAAGGTCTACCCTAAGCAGTATGGGTTTATGTGGATTGGCATTACACCTCAAAACATGATGTAGGTATAAAACCATATATTTTCCAGGATCCCTTCAAGATAGTCAAATTTCTATGACTAAGTGAGTGCAATCTTGTTGTTCCAAATTTAAGTTTCATTTTTGGTCATCATTTTCCTAAAGACAAGATCATCTCATCCAATCTCCAAATCTGAAGAACTATAAAATGTTTTTTTCCCAGTCAGAGAAGACCCACCTAGAACTCTAGAATTTTATGTCCCTGCTCTATCTAAAGGAGTATTTTCAGTATCACTTAATTAGTAGTTCTTATCTCCTCCTATCTGGAAAATATAACAAAAATAACATCCTGACTCTCTATATCCCTTATTTCTGCTTCCTAATAAGACAAATTCTTTGTCATATGTAGGACCCTACTACTCTAGAAAATGTGTGTGTTAGTCACTTAGTCGTGTCCGACTCTTTGCTCACCAGGCTCCTCTGTCCACAGAATTCTCCAGGCAAGAAGACTGGAGTGGGTTGCCATTCCCTTCTCCAGGGGATCTTCCCCACCTAGGGATTGAACCTGGTCTCCTGCATTGCAGGTAGACTCTTTACCATTTGAGTCACCAGGGAGGCCCCAACTCTAGAAAATTCTGGTCTTCAATAACACAGAGAAACATTTCTTTGGTAAGTTGTGACACCCCTTTCATTAATTCATTTCACAAAGTGGAAAGATTAATACAGTAATTGAGTTCTGTTTTGAATTCAGAATGACCCAATTTATTCAACGTGAGAAACAATTTAGACAAAAGAAGACAAATGTACTTGCAAGTGGAGAACCCCATGCGCATTAATAATGACAATGATGATGGTTAACACTTGCTGGGCTGAGCACTTGCTGTGCAATAGGCAGTGTTCTGGGCACTTTGCACATGTCCATTCAGTGGGTCCCTAAGGTGGATACTAATCATGTTCTCATTTTATAGTAAGAGAACTAAGAAAGAGTAGTTTCAGTTGCTTATTCAGATTTGCCCAGCTGGTGAGTAATACAGACAATATATTGAAAGAGATGACATCAGTGGAAATATTTTACCTATCATTCTGAGCTGTTAACATTTTGAAATTGCACAGTGTGCTTTCAAATGTGGTGATAATAATCCACGATAGCAAGTATGTTGTAAAATAAAATGCTTTAAAAATTATAAGAAATTTAAAAGGTTAAATAAATAACACATAATTATATGTGTATTAAGTGATGGAAGGAAACTAAATATATTATAATAAACAGTGTTTAGAGTATACATGATTAGGATGTTGTGTGAGTACTCAGTCTTCCCCTTTATAGAGTCAGGGGAAATTCTGGCTTTAAGAGTCCCTGATTTCTACAGGCTCATTTGATTCAAGGGAAAAAATGGTGTTTAGAAATAGCCACTTGCATATTGTTCTCTGCTTCTACTAGGTAACCACCCCTATCCCTAGTCCCAACTCCAGGTTATAAACCTGACCCTAATCACCCCTCCCCTCCAATTATTTCAGAAAATAGGAAAGTGAGTAGCCAATCTGGATCACTTTTCTGAACAGGCTACTATTTGGATTAAATTTGTATGGAAGGTTTATAACATTAATCTACATCATTCTCATAGTGCTCAAGCAGGAGAACTTAAAATAACAACAATGCAAATGAGAGGGCAGCAGGCAACTGCAGAATGTTCCCAAGGGGAGAAGAGGTGCATAAAGCTGAGGCAAAGATGCAAGGAAGTCATAGACAAACCGAGCAGGACCCTGTGGGGCCCTCAGGACCCACATTCCCTTACCTTCTCCCATTTCTTATTTGTAGGAAATAAGTTTCACTCAACTTCCTTGACCTTCCCAGAGCTCCAAAGGGCATATTCAAACAGTTGCTTATCCAGGAAGGGAGGGAATGCTTCAAAGGAGGAGCACTTTAAAACAATAGTGTAGCCTTGGGACAGGATCCCAGTTCTTCCTCCAGGAAGAGACAAACATCTTTGAGTTCTTCTGTGGGGACTAAGGTCCTCACCAAGCTGGAGGATGGTCATTTTGAGCTGAGCCCAGGATTCCTGGATCACCACTCTTGTTACCTCACCACCAAACGATCAGAAGGAAGTCTGCACACAGTAGAAAATAATTAAGACTCTGCTTTGATTGCCCAGGTAACACCAGTGGTAAAGAACCCACCTGCCAGTGCAGGAAACATAAGATAAATAATCTGCTTGCAATGCAGGAGACGCAGGAGACTCGGGTTTGATCCCTGGGTCAGGAAGATCCCCTGGAGAAAGAAATGGCAACAAACTCCAGTATTCTTGTCTGGAAAATTCCTATGGATGGAGGAACCTGGTGAACTACAGCCCTAGCCTTGCAAAGAGTCGGACTCAACTGAGTGGGTTGCTATTTTCCTCCTCCAGGGGATTGTCCTGACCCAGGGATCAAACCTGAGTCTCCTGTGTCTCCTGCATTGCAAGCAGATTATCTATCTGCTGAGCCATCCGGAAGCCCAGCGGGGACTCCGACTCCCCTCCCCAATTGATATGCCCTTTAAAAAACTTTCACAGTGGAGCAGAATCTTCAGAGTTGGTTTTGGACATAAGAATGTCATCTCTCCAGGTTGCCTGCCTCCCAAATAAAGTCGTCTTTCCTTTCCAACCAGTGAGCAGCAAGCAACCAAACCTTAGTTTGGTAACGTGACTAACGAAATAGTAGGAAAATAGTGGACTGATACATAACTATGTCTATACAACAATATTTATAATTGATGGTGATGGGATTATCCTAACTCTTGAATGTAAAATCTAGTTCATTGTAATGTAGCCATTGACCAAGGCAGTTCTATTCAAACAAAGGCATTTAATTTAAAACAGTTAAGTGTGAGCTTTGCAGCAATAATGAATTCATCAAATCAAAGTTTGTTTGCAATTATTATAGGAATATTAACTACGATGAACCAGAATCTCTTCTAGTTAATGCTGTAGTCATATTATCTTTAAAATGTTTTCATTCTGAAGATTATTTTATCTGTAAATAAAAAATAGATTTCTCACTTTATAATTACATAAGTAATAAACACTGAAATGTCCCTCATAAACCTTATTCAGATTATGGACATATTTATAAACTAAAGTTATAGTTTTAAAAATCATTTGTATTTTAACCAAGCAATTTTTAAAATATTTTTTTCATAAATACATGACAAACTATGTTCACATATGGGGCACACTTCCTCCTATGCATGCTCTTAGGTTTTTTTTTTTTTTATTGTTTTTGCCATACATTGTCATGATATCACCATGAGTTTACATAT